>OX336340.1:1809850-2397350 GCA_946902875.1 Nematopogon swammerdamellus
AGGTTGCTTTATTTTCTTAGTGTATTTTTACCTGGAAATTGAAAGAGGGAATGCTATGGCGTTTATAAATCATGGCTGCCTTGGAAGAAATGGAAGAAATGTTTGATTTATGAGGTAATTATTTCAGGTTCACTTTAATATTTTTGAAATCTGTAAATGATGCTGCTTTAGTGTATAGAAAATTTTATTCCCTATACAATGACGTAAATTTTATTCCAAAATAATTATCCAGTATGGAGCTAGCTGGACATAATAAATTAAAAATAATGAACAATGTTAGTAAATACGTCCGTGTTTCATTTGTTCAAATTATGACGTCCTTTTATTTATCAAATTGTTTCATGGATCGAGCGAGATGCTGCCTGTGTATCTATTTTTGTTAATATGTTTGCTATTGTTTATGATTTTTTAAGTCTGTTTGTTTACCCATAATAAATAAAATAAAATAAAATAAAAAAGAAACAATAATATTTTATATAAATAAAATTCGTGTTATTTACTAGCATTGCGAATTATGTTCTCAGGACTGTACGAGCGAGCACATCCGAACACCAACTAATGCTCGCGCGGTGAGCCACTGTTTGTTTTCTAAGCGACATAGAGAACCTTGTAGTTTCAGATGTACCTTTAAACTCTGGAATGCTATTATTTGTGTGGAATGTATTATTGTTTATTGTTGTTGTTGTATAATTTCATCCGTAGGTAACCTATACTTGCATATGTCGAAAATTCCGCCAGTTCTAAATTCAATGCGAAGAAGAACTGACAAACAAACTTCGCAAGTCACAATGTTTTGTTAGTGTAACTTACAATAAATTAATCCATACTAACGCTCACAAGAACATTATTATTAATATCATGGATATTTTGATTAAAAAAAAACTATAAAAATAATTAACTTATCTCAAGTCTTCACGTATCCCGCACACTGGGTAGTTACGAGTTTTCGGAACCTTCCCCCGCTTTTTTATTCGACTTGCGAAGTATTTTGTAGAATAAATCTATAATTCATTAACATATTTTATTCGGTCGTCGTGTGACATTACGTGCCGCGCTCTCTCGGGGAGGATGTCCATGCCCAGAAGTTGTGGAATAAGTTTGGGGCTGTCGGCATAAATATCAATGTTGCGGCGAAAAGAAAAAGAATATGCCAATAAGTCACGGCTGATGGGGGCTTATTGTCACGATTTTCTGGGAAAAATACAAAGAATTTTTTTTCGTTGTATTTTCTTAGATGAATTTACTAATTGTTTTTATTCGTTGTCGCACTCAAGTGCTATATCAATCAATACTAATAATAAATCTGTAAGGGATGGCCATGGAGTAAGTTACTTTGTTTTATGAGATACTGAGTTTGTAGACTCTGTATCACATAAAAAAAAATTGGTTGTCTGTAAAGTCGGTTTACGGACGATAGTTTTACGTGATAACGTCATAAAGAAACACAGCTATAAGAATTACCGTATTTTTTCGTACGGCACCCCTATCGCTGCCGTACGCCGTACATTTGTCGATTTCTAGCTTCGATCACCGTACGATACCTACGGCAATTACCGTACGTTTGGCAACACTGCCGCTTGGGCCGATTGTGCCTCTCTATCGCTTGTTACGCGCTCTCGCTTGCACACACAGGCTCAGATGGAACGTGACACTTTTTCGTGCGTGCAGCCGGTGTTCATCAATTTATAAGACGTTATCACGTCAATAATGATGTATGTATGATACTAAATAATAAAAATAAATATCTATTTAAGATACTAAAACTAAATTGACGAAGATTTAAAATCGTGAAAAGTTCAAATTAATATGTTTATTTTCAACCTGTTGACGTTCACTTACTCTCGCTCCCATGCGTTTTCGGCGCGCCACGACCATGAGCGCCGACCTTGACATAAACCCAGATATTTCGGAAACTAATGAAGTTAGATCTATATACTTCTGGCCTATAAAGCCAATTAAATTACCTACAAAACCATGTGAAACAAGTGAGGGCTTACTTGTTTAGAAGTACTAGATATTTTAGTTAGAAAAAAAAAATTTGTAAAGAAATTTTTAAAAATTCATCTATAATATAAAATCAAACATACCTTTACAATATTTGTATCAGTATACTCGCAAATAAACATACTTTAAGAAACATTAAAGTATAATATATGTTTTCTTTACAGAAATTGGCGAAATCTGAAGTTCAGCATGAATATTTCAAAATCTTTGTCAACAGTTATTTGACGAATGAATCTTGATATTTTGAAATATACCTTCCTCTATTTATCAATTGATCGTATGTTTTTATAATAATGCGAAGAAAATTAGAAAAAAAAAGTAATTATATTTCAATTTTCAGTACCTAGTTATATTCTTAGTTAAATATTAACAAGTTTCATTAGCGCACAGTAAAAAAAAATAAGCTAGGTCGTCGAATAAAAAACTAAATCACAGAAGTTTGAACCCCAATAGTAAAACAATATATTATTATTATTCCAACAAATAAAACGGACCCTACGCTCCCCATAGTCCTCGCGCAGGAGCGGGCGGTCCCTGGAGTGTAGCCGAGAGCCTCGTAAGTAGCCTGTCATTATTTCTACTATGGAGCCACTGTGTTGTAGGACGCGAGCCTGTACGTCTGTTACATAGAGATTTGAATTACTTATAAAAATATTGTGTTTATTCTTAATTTGTTTACTTATTGATGTGTAACATTTTATTATTTTTATGATTTAATTGATATTTTTTTTATGTTTATTACTTTTATAACATTTACAGTTCCGATTCATTGCAGTTTAAAGTTTAAATTGTTACAGTAAGGCCCACTTGCACCAACACGAATTTAACGATATAAACCAGTTTAACTCGTTAAGCTAGTACCCGTTGACTGTGGGAACCGCGTTTAAATCCATAACTCGCTACTTAACTCTAAATTCGTGTTGGCGCAATTGGGCCTTGAGAAATGATGGGTTCCCCATACAAACTTTCATCGCCTATTTCAACGGTTTTTTTTAGACAAAAGGTAGCCTATATCCTTCCTCAGGATGCAATCCATCTCCTTGCACAATTTTATCAAAATCTGTTCAGCGGTTTAGGCGTGAAAAGGTAACAGACAGACAGACAGACAACATAGTTACTTTCGAATGTATAAAAGATTGCGTCTCTAGACTCTATTCTAAAACTAAATTTACGATTTATAGAACTCTTTTCTGTATGTATGTAAGTATGTTCCTCCATATCTCTTAAACCGATCATCCGAATTCGATAAAACTTAGTACAAGCACATTTTGATTATACGGGACACAGGATTGAGATAGATAAATAAAATTTATTTCCGGTTAAGCTAAGATGTGGCTCTCATACAAACCGAATTGTTCCGCGCGCCGAAATAGAGGTACGGTAGCGGGCTCACTTACTTTCTTCTTTTTAAATACGACTTTCACGCGAGCGAAACCGCGGCCACAAGCTAGTATTCTATAAAAAAAATTAAAATAAGGTGACGGATGAATAAATTCGTTTGATGTAAACGTTTCACTAAAAGCTCTCTTAATTCAGTATCTCCCCTAAATTGACATGGAACCGGGCGGAGCGGGGCGAGGCGGGGCGCTTCGGAGGCTGGGCGGGCGATTTTTCTCATCTTAGCATGCTCATAAACATGTTTTTCTCGCAATAAAAAAATGATAAATCACCCATTTTTTATTTGGTCAATCAAGTGATAATATTTTTTCTCTCGACAGATAATGCTCGCACTGTTCCTATTTGGGAATTGGATCGCACGCGAGAGGGATAATAAAATATTTATTTCTGTTATTTAATTTTTATGTTCCCCTTTTAGTTATTTTGAATAAATGAGGTATGTAGTAAAAAAAAATTCATATGAATATTTTCACTTTCTATGGATGATGAATAAAGAATAAGTGATAGGTTAACCCGCCCGGGTTGCTACCATCGCACTGAATGAAAGGTCGGATGAAATGCCTATGTAATGTAAGTAGTTCGTGTTTTCCGTCCAGTTCAGTGTAGCCGGAGGGGAGCACTGACATGGCACCTAGTTCACCAAGGTGTTGTGAGTATTACTGATGTAGTAGCTTCCATAAAAAAAACTTAAATACAATTTTTTTTTCGCTTTCACAACGGAAGTAAATATCACAGTAAATCAAATACATTTCCTGTAAGTGGATTCAACCCATATTATCGTTCTCAGAATAACAATAGTGAATTATGACTAGAACATTTTTATTCATAACTAGCTTATGCCCGCGTCTTCGCTCGCGGTAGACTCGCTTTAAGCTATTAATTGTATTTGAGGTAGAATCACTTTAAACTGTTAATTTTATTTGAGGTAGACTTGCTTTAACTTTAAGCTGTTAATTTTATTTTAGGAAGATTCACTTTAAGCTGTTAATTTTATTTGAGGTAGACTCGCTTTAAGCTGTTAATTTTGTTTGAGGTAGACTCGCTTTAACTTTAAGCACTTTAAGCTGTTAATTTTATTTGAGGAAGATTCACTTTAAGCTGCTAATTTTATTTGAGGAAGATTCACTTTAAGCTGTTAATTTTATTTATTTGAGGTAGACTCGCTTTAAGCTGTTAATTTTATATGAGGTAGACTCGCTTTAACTTTAAGCACTTTAAGCTGTTAATTTTATTTGAGGAAGATTCACTTTAAGCTGTTAATTTTATTTGAGGTAGACTCGCTTTAAGCTATTAATTTAATTTGCTAAAATCCGATTTATACGCAAATATATGAAATAAACGATCGCTTCTCTTATATTATCTCTCTCCCCCGTTCATACTGTATTTTATTTGATACTGCTCAGCCCTAAGGGCATTTAGCGTGATGTTATATAGCCCACAGTGAGCCTCAAGAACTACTCTTTTCATTGGTGCAAATCGCATCAAAATCAGTTCAGCGGTTGCGGAGTTTACTTCAAACATACATATGTACATACAGATAGACGTTCCCTTTTTTCATATAAAAAGTAGAGATACAGATAATATATTACAAATGAGCAATAAAAACGTGCCACTACTGTCCGAAATCCGAGTGCTGTCGCCTCGTTGGCGAAAATTTTGCAGCGCACACACGTCGCAAAAAATATTGGATTGTAATAAACATGGTAATTATGTCTGGATTATTTATGTAGGTATGTATGGAAATGACTTATAGTTATAAACCAATCTTTTGGTTTCTCGTGTTTTTCAAAGTTTTTTCAAACAAAATTATCCGCCATAAAGTATTTTCCTCAACTTAAGGCTCGACTTAAGATGATATGATATCTGGGAAGGTCCATATAAAATCAAATCAAAATATGTTTATTGCACTTGAAAACTTTTTTTCAAAAGGGACAGCTTAACGCCGTAGGCGTTCTCCTCTAGCTAACCTTTGGTTTATCACGAAAGGGTGTGGAGTGGCAGAGAATAATTAAAGAGATGATGATATAGACATATAATTTAAACAGATAATAAAACACAAATACAAATAAATAGAAAAATATACATACCCATATAAAATGTACATTATATGTATGTAATCATATCTGACAAGCTATCGTTTGATTAATGTTTTAAAACAATATAATTAGGTACTAATTCAAAAATGTGGCTAAGCAAAACCCTCGACAATGGAATCAATTTATAATTTGTTTAAACTAACACAAGTTAGTCTTATTTTTATTATTTGTTGTTATATCCACCATAATAAAACATATTCTGTGAAAATTTAAACGGGCTGCCTATTACGGTTCTAGTGATACAGCCCTCGGACAGACAGACGGACAGACAGGCAGACAGAAAGACAGACAGACGGCGTAGTTTTAGTAATAGGGTCCCGTACGACGGATACGAAACCCTAAAAAAAAAGAATACGCTGTCCTCAAGTCGCATGCAGCTAACTAATCGAGTGTTAAGCACTGGCGCCATCTATCCGGCGGCGTCGGTATTTATTAGTTCTTGTCTGTCCCGCGGGAGTCGCTGACAGTGCGCCGCGAGAAGTCGTCGTCGCCTCTTGATTGGGCCTGTCGTAAAGTAATTTAAACACCAATCTCTGCTAGACATAGGGAGGTGAAAGCATTGACAATTAAAGATTTTCAACATCCCAATATCTCGCGAAACGTTTTAGAATATCTTAGTAAATCTAGAAAAAAAGCGACATTGTTGTCAGAGCAAGTAAAGCGGAATCTTCCCAGGTACACGCACATAATAATCCTAATATGGACTAAACAAACACCTACACCGAATGGGCCTAAGGGCCAATTGCGCCAACACGAATTTAACGATATAAATCAGTTTAACTCGTTAAGCTAGTACCCGTTGACTGTGGGAACTGCGTTTAAATCCATAACTCGCTACTTAACTCTAAATTCGGGTTGGCGCAATTGGGCCTTAGCGACACACCGGTGTGCAGGTCTGTATAAAACTCCCGACCCATATAAAGTCAAAAATAATTTCCGTTCTTTTACTTAAAGGAGTCGGGGGACCGCTAAGTAAATTCCCGCGCAGCTCTGAGTTTTTATATTCTATTTACTTAGCGAACCCCCGACCCCTTTAAGTAACTAAACTGAAATTATTTATGACTTTTTTTTATTTTTATGGAAACTGACACGGTTGGCTACATCACCTACAACATCCGTGATGTCAGCCCATAACACCAGGTGAACTCGGTGCCACGTCAGTGCTTCCCTTCGGTCGTGCCGGCTACACTGAACTGGACGGAAAACACAAACTATTTACATAGTCGTTTCGACCGACCTTTCATTCAGTGTGGTGGTACCAACCCGGGCGGGTTAAACCCTACCACCTAGTAATATAAGAAGGGAGTCATATCCCTTAGTCGCCTTTTACGACATACACGGGGAGAGATGCAGTGGGACTATTATTTTAAAGTACCGGCCCCACACGGTACAAAGGTTCTTTTAAGGGTTGGGTTTTTTTTATATTTGTAATTTAACGGTGCAATCAGATGTGTAGGAATGCAAAGCGCCGCCACATTTATAAGTCTATTGAAGACTGCTCTCCTCAAAATATGTGGAGATTTCTGCGCAGCGCACTTTAGAAGTTGGTAAGACAGTGTCTCAGATCAATCAATCGGTTGATCTAGATCAGGGGTTCTCAAACTTTTTTTTTCAGGTACCACTAAAACCAATCATATTTGGCGGCGTACCACCTTTACCTACAAGAAGCTAATAATAATACTTACCTTCTAAAATTCTCTTTAGAGGTTAGTATCACACCTAAGTTCAATTAATGATTCTCTTTCAACGATCTCGGAATCGAATCTAAAAATTGATTTCTTATCGAATTTCGTTCTGAAAAATATTGTTCAAGATATGTGCATGTGATGAGCATGTGACAATGGGTTTTTATATCGCTAAGAACATCAGAATTCAAATTATATTTATGTTCATCAACAAAACTTTCTAAATTAGGATTGTGGCACTTGTCGCTTATTCAATTTTGTAGAGTTGTTATTGATGTTTCATTTTTTCACGTACCACCTCGAAGCAGTCCGCGTACCACTGGTGGTACGCGTACGATAGATTGAGAACCGCTGATCTAGATGGTTTAAATCATCACTTCTCTTCTTCTCCAATAACAACAATTCATCTTCACCCGAGGTACCTTGTGAGGTAAAAAAGATCAAACTATCAATAAAAAGCAAGGCTGTAGGCCCTGACGGCATGAGTCGGGAACTGTTCATCCCGATAATAGATAATATTGTTCACATCGTCTCTCACATCATCAACTATTCTCTAGTATCGGGATCGTTTCCAGACTTATGGAAGAGGGCCTACATGATACCTCTACCCAAGATCACTTCTCTTGTCCAGTACAAAGACTATCGACCTATTTCTATACTGCCTTTTCAATCGGGGTTTCATCCATCCCATAGTACCACCTCTGCTCTAGTCAAAATTACTGATAACATTCGCCTAGCTATGGACAGTACGCAACTCACTCTTCTAGTTTTACTAGATTTCAGTAGCGCTTTCAATACTGTCGATTATGACAAACTCTTGGTTATTCTTTATTCTCTGAGTATCTCACAGTCCGTACTCGATTGGTTTTCCTCATATCTGAATGGTCGCCGGCAGTATGTCCGTGTCGACAGTGTCGACTCCGCATGGTGTGACATTACTGCCGGTGTACCACAAGGTGGCGTACTTTCACCATTACTCTTCTCGGTCTTCATCAACGCTATTGTTGTCCCACTTCAATGTTCCTACCATCTGTATGCCGATGACTTGCAGCTGTATCATCATTTTCATCCCAGAAACATAAATGCTGCGGTGAGTCAAATGAACGTCGATCTACGTGCTGCACACGACTGGGCTGTGCGTTTTGGCCTGCTGGTCAATCCTTCCAAGACACAAGCCATTATTGTCGGATCTCCTAAACTGATGGTTAAGATTGACAGGGTTACTTTACCTGCAGTCGTGTTTGACGGTGTGGACATTGTCTACAGTAAGTCTGTCAAAAACCTAGGGCTCACGATTGATGAGCACCTGAGTTGGAACAAACAGGTTGGTGAAGTCAGTCGCAAAATATTTAGTAGCATGCATTCTCTCAAGCGTCTTCAAAACTTTGGCACAAAGATCACGCTTGTTCAATCCCTTTTACTCCCCATTCTCGACTATGCAGATGTGTGTTATCTCGACTTAATTGAAGATCTTCTAAATAAACTTGACAGACTCTTAAATGTGCATTCGCTACATCTTTGGACTCCGCAAGTACGACCATATTTACGAATATCGCACGCGTTTACAATGGCTCGATATTCGAAGTCGCAGGAACAGCCACGTCTTATCTCTTCTCTTCCGTACACTGAACGACCCTGCTGCTCCGATATACCTAAGTGAGCGGTTTAATTTTCTCTGTTCTCGTGGTCTCTCTCTGAGATCCACTGACAACTTACTCCTAGCAATACCAGCCCACTCGAGTTCGTTCTACACTGACTCATTTACAGTCAGTGAGTAGGTAAAATAAATATAAATACTCATCGATGCCCTTGCATCTTCAATCCAGTAGAAATGTATGTAAAGTATGTACATAAGTATGTATGTATAGTATATAAGAGTTGATGTAGGTATATTATAATATTTATATTTCTTATTGTATATATGTAATTATGTGTATGTAAGGATTTATATTGATTGTATGTATCTTTGTACAATTTGTATATGTGTGTATTTATATTTCATACAACTGTTCCCTGTTTAGTACTGCATTGTCCGCCCCTACGTGTTTTCCACATCCCAAAGGTTAGTTCGTAAAGAATGCCGCAAGGCATTAAACTCGCCTTTTGTAACCTTTTTATACAATGGTGTACAATAAAGTATATTTTCATTTCATTTCATCTTTTAATGAAATAAAAGCATTTATTTTAAGATAATTAATTTTTCGATTAAGTACTTAAGTACTTAATTACTTGATTACAAACAGCGAAGAACGATCCCGATTAAACCAGATTTCTAAATTAAAAAAACGCACCCAAATCGGTCCATCCGTTTGGGAGCTACGATGCCACAGACTACAGACAGACAATCTCCGTTTGCGTCGGGGGTTATAATATAACACCCCTCCGTTTTTTTCGTCGGGGGTTAAAAAAGAGGATGAAACGCCCATACACATCAATTTGTGAATGTGAAGTGCTCATTCACAGTAGAAGCCGTATTCTTGGGAGTTATATTTTTAACCCATGCCAAATACAGGCACTCAACCCCAAGATTACAAGTCGGTTGATAGCGGAAATCGGACTTGGGGGTGAGCTCTAAACTTATGAATGAGAGATCAATATAGATCTTCCTAGGTCGCAGTGACAACAGACCTCAGTGACCCTAACGCTCACACTTTAAATCAAACATACCCACCACACATACAGATTATACAGATACAGATTATTATAATTTCCGTGAGGGGCCGGTACTTAAAAAGAATAGCCTCACTGCATCTCTCCCCGTGCATGTCGTAAAAGGCGACTAAGGGATAAGGACAAGATGCCGTTTTAAAGGGCGACAGGCTCGCCACCTCTCACCTTGGAACGGTACTTCCATCGAGTCATGCAGCAGGTGGGTCTTCGTACCTTACTTGCTGCTTGATCGATTGAATCTTTTTCGAATACTTTGCGAAACGTGGTGGCCGGTGTTGTGCTGTAATTTGCCAGAGTTCCTGCAGCACAACACCGATTACTCTGCTTACCCCGATTGTCGGGATTCAGCGTGTGTGATATGTATGTAATGTATGTATTATAATTATATACTAGACATACCGTATTTTTTTACCGATTACATTCAAAACCTACTTCCAATCCAATGACATCCAATTACATTAACTAGTACGTACATACTTATATGTATGTAATATTATATGTACGAGGGTGGTCCCAGAAGTACCCGGCCTAACAAAGAAAACGAATTTTTTTTTGGAATAACTACCCGTATTTCTCAACGTAGTTTCCTTTTAGCTCGATACACTTTTCCCAGCGATGTTCAATAGCTTCGATACATGTTTATAGCGAGAACCGTCGAGCTCCTCAAAGTAGCCATCAATTGCTGACTCTACCTCTTCATTGTTTGTAAATCTTTTACCCCCGAGCCATTTTTTCAAGTTTCAAGGTCTCAGGTGTGAAATGATGAACCCATGGTCTCGTCCATTGTTACGAATCGGCGCAAAAATTTTTTTTTTTTTTTTTTTTTTTTTTATTGACAGCGCGACATATGGCGCCGAGCCACCCATAAGGTGTCTAACGACGCCCATGGACATTCGGTCGTATGCGGGGGTTGCGAATGCCATGCCGGCCTGACAGGTGCCCATTCACGCCCCTCTTGAAGGACCCGAGACTGTACTTGGGGGGAAATATATGGGCAGGGAGAGCGTTCCAGAGTTTACCGGTTCTGTAGAGGAAAGATCTGCAGAATCGATTGGTACGCATCCGCGGTAAGTCCAGCGTGTAGGGATGCAATCCCTGCCCAGTGCGCGTGGTGCGAAGGTGGAAAGGGGACGGCGGGATCGCGTTAAACAGCTCCTCCGAGCACTCCCCATGGAATAAGCGATAGAACACACTTAGGGAGCCGACATCCCTACGGTGTTGCAGTGGTTCTAGATCGCAGGACACTTCGGGGTCACCCACTAGTCGCACGGCTCGACGCTGGATTGAGTCCAGTGGCGCAAGCTGGTATTTGGCAGAGCCATCCCACAGGTGCGAGCAGTACTCCAAGCAGGACCTGATCTGCGATTTATACAGAAGCAGTTTTTGGTCCGGCGTGAAGTACCGTCGCACCTTATTGAGTACGCCCAGCTTTTTAGAAGCCAGCTTGGCCTTCCCCTCGATATGGCGACGAAAGTTCAGGTCGTGCGACAGTTCGACTCCGAGGACCCCGAGGTGTTCGCTTAATTTAAGCGACGTTCCTTGGAATGAAGGAGCCGGTGTGAACGCCGCTCTCTTCGCACTGAACGCGCAAACTTGTGTCTTGGAAGCGTTGAACTCGACCAAATTACTACGGCCCCATTCGGAAATAGAGCCGAGTGTGTGTTCGAGCTCAGACACAAGTCTTCGCCTCTTCTCATCCACAACATCCCGACTGGCTGAAGGGTGACTGGTGTAGGATCCGTGTGCCGTACTGTCGTCTGCATAACAATGTATGTTGCCCAGAGACAGCATATCATTGATATGCAGAAGAAACAGCGTGGGTGACAACACAGATCCTTGTGGTACACCGGCGTTCACTGACATGGCGTCCGACGAGCAACCGTCCACTAGGACCTGAATGCTACGCCCATGTAGGAAGTCGGCGACCCAGTCACAGAGGCCAGAAGGAAGTCCGTAAGCCGGCAATTTGCTCAGGAGCGACTTGTGCCAAACCCGGTCAAATGCCTTGGCAATATCAAGGCCAATTGCCAAGGATTCACCATGACCTTCAAGCGATTCCCCCCAAAGGTGAGTGACGTACGCTAGGAGATCACCAGCAGATCGTTTTGGCCGGAAGCCGTATTGCCGATCGCTGATGAGGTCATTCGTCTCTAGGTACTTCATGAGCTGCGCATTTATAATGCGCTCCATCACCTTACATAGAAGGGAGGTAATCGCTATAGGTCGGTAGTTTGACGGGTTTGAGCGGTCACCCTTTTTGGGGACCGCTTGCACAAACGCAGATTTCCAGGCCGCCGGCACACGGCCATTGGAGTAGGAGAGACGGAATAGGCGCGTCAGCACTGGAGCCAGCTCGGGAGCACACCTTTTTAACACCAATGCAGGAATCCTATCCGGCCCACTCGCTTTCCTGACGTCTAGGGAGAGAAGCTCCGCCCGTACAGTCCGTTGTCGAAACTGCACTTCCGGCATGGAGTTCTCACACCTAGGTATGGATGGGGGAGTGGCACCCCCATCGTCCAGGTTGGAGTTCCCCGCAAAGAGAGATACCAGTAAGTCGGCTTTCTCCTTTGCGGAGTGGGCAAGTGAGCCTCCAGGACACTGCAGAGGTGGAAGAGAGGAGCGGCAGAAATTTGACTCGACAGATTTGGCGAGAGACCAGAACTCACGGCTCCCAGTTGGGTATTGGTTCAGTCTATCGCCGATTCTGCCGATGTGGTCAAATTTGGCCCTGGCAATAACCCTTTTGCAAGATCTGGAGAGGCGGTTGTATTCCTTCTTCAGTTCGGATACGTTTGAATCACGTCCGGCACGAGCGCGCGACCATGCACGATAAGCTGCGCATTTAGCTGCAACAGCATCAGCACAGTCGCGGCTGTACCATGGCTGGCTTTTACCACCGAGGTGGACAGAGGCGCTGGGAATAAACATTTCCATTGCCCCCATAACCACCTCGGCAACGGTATTAGCACATTGCGACGGATCGTCCGAACTGAAGCAGATCTCTCTCCAAGGGTAGGATGCGAAGTGTTCTCGCATCCCATCCCAATCTGCTGACGCGTAGTGCCAAATTCGACGCATTCCTCCAGTACGGGACTGAGGAGGCGAAGATGGCACCGTGGACCCCACTAAACAGTGATCAGAAGAACCCAGCGGGGCTGTCACTGCGACCTTATATCCAGTGGGGTTCGTCGTCAGCAGAAGATCCAGCAGAGAGGGTTCATGACCGTCTATATCTGGCAGCCTGGTGGGCTGGTCTACCAGTTGTGACAGGTCATGCGTCAGGGCGAAGTCGTAGGCGGCTCTCCCCGCAAAGTCAGTTCTCCTGGAGCCTAGCCATGCCTCGTGATGGGCATTGAAGTCTCCAAGGAGAACCAAATCCGGCTATATTATTGTAAAACACTCGACTGAAACATCCTCACGAAGTTGTTTTTGTTCCATTGTGAGTAAACGCGGCACCCATCTTGCGCACAACTTTCTCATGTCCAAATTTTCAGTTAATATGCGATGTACAGCACTTTTTGAAATGCCTACCATATCTGCTAACTCGCGCACTTTCAACCGACGGTCATCCAATACTATTTCATCGATTTTCTTCACCATTTCTGGCGTGGTCACTTCGTTTGGCCGACCACTGCGATGTTCGTCTTGGCAGATCGTACGACCTCGTTTGAACTCTGCCACCCAATATTTTACTGTCGAAAACGATGGAGCAGACTCCCCCAGAGTTGAATCCAGCTCATCTTTGATATTAGTTGAAGTCAGACCTTTCAGAAGAAAATATTGAATCACATAGCGGTGACCAATTTTATCCATTTCTAAAACTTCACCCAGAGCGTTCACTATTGATGGCCGACAAACAAAAACAAAAGCACGCAGCGTGTTCTTTTTTTAAATTTAAATTTAATTCGAATAGTACTTTCGAATCCAGTAAGTTTTTTCAAACAAAAACTGCCATATATACGTCAGGTCGGGTACTTCTGGGACCACCCAGGCAGTCTATTTATATTATAGTTATATTCCTCACATTATATTTTACATTACCACAATCAAGTCTTTTGCTAACTACCTACTTATATCTCACAACATGCCACTCTCAAACATCCAAAGGTTTACTGGAAGCAATCCCTGAAAGGGATAAGTCCTCCAACCTTATTTGTTACCTGTCCGTCCGTCCGTCCCCCCTGTGTTCGCGGTAAGGGTTTTTTTAATCCATGGATTGGATGGAGTATGAATGAATGAAATAAAATAAATTTCAAATTTACTTTTTCTTAAAAATATCTTTTAATTATTTAAAAATTATTCTACAATAATAATTCACTATGGATGGAATGTAAAATGTTTTTTTTATTTATAATATACTTTTAAGTTAAATGTCCCCTTTTTTAGGTTTCCGTATCCCGTACGGAAGCCTATTACTAAGCCTACGCCGTCTGTCTATC
The DNA here is from genome assembly GCA_946902875.1 of Nematopogon swammerdamellus. Classification (NCBI taxonomy): domain Eukaryota; kingdom Metazoa; phylum Arthropoda; class Insecta; order Lepidoptera; family Adelidae; genus Nematopogon; species Nematopogon swammerdamellus. Next base: position 1,824,146 of record OX336340.1, read on the forward strand.
TGTCTGTCTGTCTGTCTGTCCGTCCGTCCGTCCGTCCGTCTGTCCGAGGGTCGTATCTCTTGAACCGTAATAGGTAGCCCGTTGAAATTTTCACAGAATATGTGTTATTATGGCGGATATAACAAAAAATAATAAAAAATTGAAAAAGTAAAAAATTAAGGGGGGTTCCCATACACGAAACGTGCTTTTTTTTCAATGTTTTTTTTTTTGTGGTGCGGAAACCTCGGTGCGCGAGTCCGGCTCGCACTTGGCCGGTTTTTTTTAAATATATTCTTTAATTTCTATTTTTTTATTAAAGTAAAACTAAAGCTATATTATGTACAAGCTGTGCCCGCGGCTCCGCCCGCTCTCATATTTCACTTCACTGCTAACCTCATAAGCTATTTAGCGTGATAGTAAGTAGCCTATAGTTGATGGGAAGAATCAAGCTATCCGTAGAATTTTGTTTTATTAAAATCGGTTCAGTAGTTCTCGAGTTATAAGCGGACAGACAGACAGAAAGCAGACGTTGGATTTTATTATAGGTAAGGAAGATGTTTTTGTGCGTGCGTGGCATTATTTATTATTATGTGAATTTATGTGGGATGATTATTGAATAAATAACCAAACCCTACACAAAAAATATCAGAATAAAAACTCATTGGTACGAAATTTCAGTTGAAATAACTCGACCTGTGCCGCTGTGTTTGTGTAAATTACTTTGCAGTACATAACTACTACTAGCGCCATCTATGAATTATTTTTACAATTACTTCTGTGTTCTATCTAAGTTTTTAACTCACCAACCATAATATATCTATGAAGAAATTTTGTACCTATGTTTGTAGCGGGTAAATTCGAAAACTGCTCAGCTGATTTTTAACCCCCGACGAAAAAAACGGAGGTGTGTTATAAGTTTGACGTGTGAGGGTGTGTGTGTGTGTGAGGGTGTGTGTGTTTGCCCACTCCCTAAAACGAGGCGTTTCGTCCGTCCACACTAACGAAACCGAGGCGCCGTCAAAAGCGAGACCGCCTCGGATTTGACAGGAAAATTCTAATGGCAGATTTGAAATCAGCGACCCCTGATTGGTCAGAAAACGTATATTTGACGGACCAATCAGAGCAGATCAAATTTTACGCCTCGTTTTTGGTAGTTTTGGCAGGTTGTGTAAGTGTGTATGAAAATGTCTAAAAATACGTAGTTCCAGTGTGTATGCCATAGGTGGCGCTGCAGTCGCAAGTGTGTATCCATCGGACACGAATCCGAGACCGCCTCGCTTTTTTAGTGTGTAATGTGTGTGTAAGTGTGTTTAGTGTGTATCCTAATCTATGCTATAATTACCGAATCTGAGACCTTTTCATTATTATTGTTACCTTGTAAATATGTGTGTGGGGAGCGCACGCGCCACCGACCCCGGACCCGCTCCGGTCCCTTCCTTCCTTCCGCGGATTCATTGAATGAGTCAAGCAGTCCGTCAGTCGCCCGGGTGTCGCCCCACAGAGAGGCGGTATTTATTTATGATGAGTAGCTTCAATTCAAATTTTCAAATTCCTTTCTATAAAAAAAAATCATACTTTCATAAAAAAATTTCATCCCCGATTTCCACCCCTTAAAATCTGAAAATCTAAAAACCCTGAAATACGTTATTATTTGTTTACGAAGAGTAGCTAAAATTAAAATTTTCAAGTTCCTGCCTTTAAAAAAATCGATACTCCCATACAAATTTTCATCCCCCATTGCCATCCCTTAAAATCTGAAAATCCAGAAACCCTGAAACATGTCATTATTTATTTATGATAAGTAGCTATAATTGAAATTTTCAAGTTACTATCTATAAAAAAATTACTTTTGCATAAAAAAAATTCATCCCCGATTTGCATCCCTTAAAATCTGAAATTCAAAAACCCTGAAACACGTCATCATTTGTTTATGAAGAGTAGTTACAATTAAAATTTTCAAGTTCCTACCTTTAAAAAAATCTAAACTCCCATGAAAATTTTCATCCCCCATTTCCATCCCTTGAAATCTGAAAATCCAGAAACCCCGAAACATGTCATTATTTATTTATGATAAGTAGTTATAATTGAAATTTTCAAGTTACTATCTATAAAAAAATTACTTTTGCATAAAAAAATTCATCCCCGATTTCCATCCCTTAAAATCTGAAATCCAAAAACCCTGAAACACGTCATTATTTATTTATGATAAGTAGCTTCAATTAAAATTTTCAAGTTCCTATCTATAAAAAAATTTATACTTCCATAAAAAATTTCATCCCCGATTTCCACCCCTTAAAATCTGAAAATCCAAAAACCCTGCAATACGTTTTTATTTGTTTATGAAGAGTAGCTAAAATAAAAATTTTCAAGTTCCTGTATTTAAAAAAATCGATACCCCTATACAAATTTTCATCCCCCCTTTCCACCGCTTAAAATCTGAAAATCCAAAAACCCTGAAACCCGTCATCGTTTGTTTATGAAGAGTAGCTACAATTTAAATTTTCAAGTTACTACCTTTAAAATAATCGATACTCCCATAAAAATTTTCAACCCCCATTTCCATCCCTTAAAATCTGAAATCCTAAAACCCTGAAACACATCATTATTTATTTATGATAAGTAACTACAATTAAAATTTTCAAGTTTCTATCTATACAAAAATTTATACTTCCATAAAAATTTCATCCCCGATTTCCACCCCTTAATATCTGAAAATCCAAAAACCCTGAAATACGTCATTATTTGTTTATGAAGCGTAGTTACAATTAAAATTTCCAAGTTCCTACCTTTAAAAAAATCAATACTCCCATGAAAATTTTCATCCCCCATTTCCACCGCTTAAAATCTGAAAATCCAGAAACCCCGAAACACGTCATTATTTATTTATGATAAGCAGCTATAATTGAAATTTTCAAGTTACTATCTATAAAAAAAATTACTTTTCCATAAAAAAATTCATCCCCGATTTCCATCCCTTAAACAAAAACCCTGAAACACGTCATTATTTATTTATGATAAGTAGCTACAATTAAAATTTTCAAGTTACTATCTATAAAAAAAATTACTTTTCCATAAAAAAATTCATCCCCGATTTCCATCCCTTAAAATCAGAAAATCCAAAAATCCTGAAATACGTCATTATTTGTTAATGAAGAGAAGCTAAAATTAAAATTTTCAAGTTCCTGCCTTTAAAAAAATTGATACTCCTATACAAATTTCATCCCCCATTTCCACCCCTTAAAATCTGAAAATCCAAAAACCCGGAAACCCGTCATCATTTGTTTATGAAGAGTAGCTACAATTAAAATTTTCAGTTCCTACCTTTAAAAAAATCGATACTCCCATAAAAACTTTCATCCCCATTTTCCATCCCTTAAAATCTGAAATCTAAAAACGCTGAAACACATCATTACTTATTTGTGATAAGTAAACAATTAAAATTTTCAAATTCCTATCTATAAAAAAAATTATACTCCCATAAAAAATTTCATCGCCGATTTCCACCCCTTAAAATCTGAAAATTCAAAAACCCTGAAATACGTCATTATTTGTTTATGAAGAGTAGCTAAAATTAAAATTTTGAAGTTACTGCCTTTAAAAAAATCGATACTCCCATACAAATTTTCATCCCCCATTTCCACCCCTTAAAATCTGAAAATTCAAAAACGCTAAAACACGTTATCATTTGTTTATGAAGAGTAGCTACAATTAAAATTTTCAAGTTCCTACCTTTAAAAAAATCGGTACTCGCATAAAAAATTTCATCCCTCATTTCCATCCCTTAAAATCTGAAAATCCAAAAATCCTGAGTTGTAAAATAAACCTGTGTTCTAAATTTCAGCTTTCTAGGTCTTGCGGTTTAGGCTGGGCGATGATGATTGAGGCGGGCGTATAGTTTTATTAATATAAAAGATAGATATAAAAGCGAGACCATATCCCAAGAACGACAACAAAACAAAAAAAGTAAACAGATAACTAAAGATAATAATTTCATACACTCCAAATCCGAGGTGGGTAATACACACATGCGATTCAATATACGAAAGTGAGACCGCCTCGGATTCAGGTAAAATAAAATACCGAATGCGAGGCGTTTTAAAAAAATTCTCATACACACTCTAAATCTGTTGAAAATGACGAAAGCGAGGCTCCAGCCTCGCTTTCGTGCACGCCTCGGATTCGGGTGTGTTAGCACTTTTCTGAAAATTGCAATATCTCATGCAATACGCCATCTATCGAGAAACGGGAAAGATTGTCGTATACCTATATTCAAGTTACATCACATAGAGACACAAAACATTGTGAAATACCGTTGTATCACTAAGGCCTCGTTTTCGTGCTTCTCAACAACTAAACACAGACCGCCTCGCTTTCGGGACTCAGCAAACAAGGGTGTGTGTGTGTGTGTGTGTGATTGTGATTGTGGTGTGTCTGTCTGTGGCATCGTAGCTCCCAAACGGATGGACCGATTTGGATGCGTTTTTTTTTTATTAGGAAGCTTGTTTAATCGGGATGGTTCTTAGCTATGTTTGTAATCAAGTAATCAAGTAATTAAGTAATAAAAAAATTTATTATCTTAAAAAGTGGACCGGTTTTTTTAAAAAAGCTTGAAATAAAAGTTAAATTACAAATTTTAAAAACCCCGACCCTTAAAAAGTCCAAAATAATTTCCGTTTACTTAATTAAAGGAGTCGGGGGACCGCTAAGTAAATAAAATATAAAAACTCAGAGCTGCGAGGGAATTTACTTAGCGGTCTCCCGACTCTTTTAATTAAGTAAACGGAAATTATTTTGGACTTTTTAAGGGTCGGGGATTTTTTAAATTTGTAATTTAACTTTTAATATGGTGTTTCCGGAGATGCTTAAATATTATTATAAGCCGAGCCACAAGAACTACGGCGAGGGCGGCGTCCACCATCGGTCAGCTTGGGGTCATCGGGACCTCGCGCCCCGTCTAGTGCCGCCGCTACCGGTGGTGCAGTGCACCGATAAGGCGACGCGCGCGCGAAGATGAAGACGTTTAAAAGAGCTGCGCGACGACGTCGCCGTGCAGTCCGGCGGATACGGAGCTCTCCGAGATGGGGGTGGTGGTGGCCTACGTGTCTAGTACCACCACCTATCGCTCGTAGCTTGCCTCGCGTCGTCTCGGAGAGCTCCGTAGCCACGGCCTGCACCCGCCGGCGTGCTTGGAGGCTTGCCTCCCGCCGCCGGCGGTATTCCGTTTATTATTTTTATATTAATTTTGAGTATATGTGGTGTATTTTTATAATCTGTATATTTAAAATTAATGTAAATATGTGAATGTGATAATAAATGAAGACCTATAAGAAGATTATAAAATCTATCGCTATATTTGCAGTTAACGAAAACCTTACTATCACAGGACATAATAATTAACCCCCAACGCAAAAAGACGGGTGTTATTATATATAAGTTTTACGTGTGTGAGGGTGTGTGTGTGTCTGTCTGTGGCATCGTAGCTCCCAAACGGATGGGCATCTGGTTTAATCGGGATGGTTCTTAGCTATGTTTGTAATGAAGTAATTAAGTAATCAAAACATTTATTATCTTCTGCGTGTGTTTCCTGCTTTCCTTCGTTTTTATTGGCAGACGGGTTTTATTTTTCTCGTACTTTTTTTAATTGCTTCCAACTTACTAATTAGTACTTACCTTACTAGGTGGTAGGGTTTATCCGGCCCGGGTTGGTACAACCGCAATGAATGAAACGTCGGTTGAAACGGCTGTGTCAATAGTTCGTGTTTTCCGTCCAGTTCAGTGTAGCCGACATGAAATGAAGGGAAGCACTGACATGGCACCTAGTTCACCCGGTGTTATGGGCTGACATCGCGGATGTTGTAGGTGATGTAGCCACCTGTGACAGTTTCCTTAAAAAAAATTCACAGATTTCGTGCCTTACACGACTATCGAGCACATTGAAAATGAATCTACGGAATTCGAAAAAATATTGTCGTTGAGTGACACGAGAAAGTCGGGATAAAGAAAAGGTTAATTGGGTTCTGATGATGGAGCCGGAAGGAAGCCATAGGAACTCCTAAACTACACATGATAAGCCAATCGTGTTTGGGCTCGTTGGATTTGTCTTCGCAAGTACTCTAGTCATATGTTATTTCCAGGGCACTGATGATGGAGCCGGAAGGAAGCCATAGGAACTCCTAAACTACACATGAAAAATCCACCATATTTAGGAATATAGGAATAGAGGATAGGTTAGAAGATGCGTCGCGTAGCGACGCATCTTCTAACCTAACCTATATTCTTGCATTCTATATCCTTAATTTTCGAAAAAAGTTTTCGACTTTAAAAAAAAAAATTATACCATCTTAAAGCCCTTAAAATTCCCCGTCTTTTGAGTCCTAATAGATCCTCGTCTGTGGATCCTCGTATCTTAGACGTGCAAAGTTCCACAGGGCTGTCGCACTTTCAGCGAAAATGGGGCCCTACCGGAGCCAACGAAAAAACATTTTCAATGTTAAAACTGGGTGGTTATGTGCCCAAGGTGCTTCAGGCGCAGCCAATTTCACCCTTTTACTCAATTGACTTGACTTGACTTGATCCCAATACTGAATTGACCTACCGGTCAATTCAGTATTGGGATCACCCCCCAAGTTTTTTTATAGTAAGCGCGACATGTGGCGCTGGGCCACCCATAAGGTGTCTAGCGACGCCCATGGATGGACATTCGGTAGCATGCGGGGTCTGCGAATGCCATGCCGGCCTGACAGATATCCATTCACGCCTCTCTTGACAAAATTGTGGCACCACATCGACAAAATCTACCCCAGTTTTAATCTGTCAGTCTGTCTGCTGTCCCCTCACTAAAGGGACCCGCGTCCTAGCTTATTGTCACGGGTCTGGCACCGTTGCGTTGCTTGTTTCGCCCGTTCTACCCACTACCACTTTATAATATTTCCCGCAAAGGCGAATATTTGCACCAACACCTCGCCCCCACCTCTCCTCACCCCCTAGCCATAAACCTATCTGGTTTACTTTAACAACTTATTGAAATGGCCCTCGCCCTGAATGGGTCTTGTTCGCAGCGCCAGCTCCTAACTGCTTTTGTCGCAAACTTCCGAGTCTGTTATTTTTTTATGGCGCCCAATATTTTCTTATGCGCGATGATGTCGGTTATGTTCGTAGTTTTGTAATTTAGTTTGTTTTGTTTATTTCATTCTGTGTCGCCTTCGTTATGCCGATCGGCTGATTAACTTTCTTGTTATTGTGAAGCTTTAAATAAAGAATGTCTTTTATTGACAATGTTGAAAAGTTTTATCATTTTGATTTTACCCATAAGCTGCCAATTCCCGCCTATCTTACAAAATCATAATTTTTTTTATCTAAATAAATTATGAATTTATAGATTTATGAATCTAATGATGAACAATATTTTAATAACTGATAAGTACTTAGTACCTATTAAAACAAGATTTAAGTACAATTTTAGTGAGTACCATTATTAGTCAAAATAATGACGAAATAATTTATGATTTTTTTTTATATGTATCTACTATAATAAAAAAAAGGTCAAAATACAATTTAGTTCGGGCCCCGAGGATTTCGTATCAATCAATCACATCCATACCACAAACATTCTCTTCGTGCAAGATGTATTCTTCCTTTATCTAACTAAACACTTTTTGGCCTTCAGCCTCGCCTTCAGCAACTTACTTTCTTCGAAAAAGTACATCTTTTGCCTGAAAGCAGCTCTTTCTTCAGTGATTTATGGTTTTCTAGAAATTATTATCGTTGAACTGAACGCAGCTCGACCTGCGGCTTCGCCCTTGGTGACTTACTTTCTTCGAAAATTACATCGTTTGCCTGAATGAAGCTCGGCCTTCGGCCTAGCCCTCCGCGACTTACTGTTATCGAGAAAGTAGGTGTACGAGTATATCGTTTAACTGAACGCAGCTAGGCCTTCGACCTCGCCCTTGGTTACTTACCTTCTTCGAGAATCATAACTTTTACTTGAATTGCTGTCATCAGAAAGGTAATTTTATGGAAAGCACGACATGTGGCGCCGAACCACCCATAAGATGTTTAACGACGCCCATAGGCATTCGGTCGTGCGTGGGGGTTGCGAAAGCCATGCCGACCTGACAGGTACCCATTCACTCCCCTCTTGACGGACCCGAGACTGTAGTTGGGGGGAAATATATGGGCATGGAGAGCGATCCAGAGTTTACCGGTTCTGTAGAGGAAGAATCTGCAAACCCGATAATTTTTTTTTTTATGTAAACCAGTATGGGTGGCTGAGTCCGAGGGGCCAAAGCGCATGCTCCGACCAGCCAATATCACCTCCGAGAAGGTAGGTGCATACCGGAGACTTCCCTGGATTGTGGCTATACTGGACTAGAGGAGAACACAACCGAGGCTGCTATGCGGCCATCTTACATGCAGTACGGTGGTACCAACCCAGTCGGCTACAATTTGAGTCTACTACCTAGTAAGGGGCAAGGGAAGGGACCTACAGTATTACACCAGTTCCGAACGGTGAAGCAGCAGGTGTAGGTATGCACATAATTACCCGACTACGGCGAAGCAAAAGGAGGGTTATGTGTTTGACCGGTATGTATGTATGTATGTATGTATGTATGTATGTATGTATGTATGTTCATCTGTTCCCTCATAACTTCTAAACTACTTATCAAAATTTGACAAATGAGGTATCGTTGAAAGCGTCTTGATCGTCCGCTGGTTATAGCCTATGTGACGTCACACAAAATTGACTATGGCGCCCTCTAGATGACAAAAAGTCATGATAAAAAAAAAAAATTTTTTTTAATGATGCCGTGTTGGGTATCAAATGAAAGGGCTTAATTAGCACATTTCAAAAATATATATATTGTTAGCTATTGCTTTCGGATTTGCTTGCATGCACCCGATAATTGGGAATAATTTCTAAATAAAATAAAATCAGGCCTCATTCCATACATATATACGAATATATTTTTTCAGCGTGTGTGATATGTATATATCACACACGCTGAATCCCGACAATCGGGGTAAGCAGAGTAATCGGTGTTGTGCTGCAAGAACTCTTGTCAATTACAGCACAACACCGACCACCACGTTTCGCAAAGGATTCGAACAAGATTAAATCAATCAAGCAGCAAGTATGGCACGAAGACCCACCTACTGCATGACTCGGTGGAAGTACCGTGCCAAGGTGAGAGGTGGCGAGCCTGTCGCCCTTTAGCACGGCATCTTGTCCTTATCCCTTAGTCGCCTTTTACGACATGCATGGGGAGAGATGCAGTGGGGATATTCTTTTTAAGTATCGACCCCACACGGTACTCGGCCTCATTCCAAACCTACCCAAATACATCCTACATTAAACCATCTTAATATTATAAACGCGAAAGTTTGTAAATGAGTTGCGTTCAGGAAGACGATAAACCTACTCAAAGAAAATAAGTACCTAAGGGCGAGGCAGCAGGCCGAGCTGCGTTCGGGAAGAAGATAAACCTTCTTAAAGACAGTTAGTAACTGAGGGCGAGGCCGAAGGCCGAGCTGCGTTCGGGAAGACTATAAACCTTCTCGAAGAAAGTAAGTAATAAAGGGCGAGGCCGAGGGCCGAGCTGCGTTCAGGAAGACGATAAACTTTCTCGAAGACAGTAAGTAACTATGGGCGAGGCCGAAGGCCGATCTGCGTTCAGGAAGAGGATAAACCATCTTTAAGAAAGTAAGTAACCAAGGGCGAGGCCGAAGGCCGAGCTGCGTTCGGGAAGCCTAAACATTCTCGAAGAAAGTAAGTAACAACAGGCGAGGCCGAAGGCCGAGCTGCGTTCGGGAAGACTATAAACCTTCTCGAAGAAAGTAAGTAATAAAGGGCGAGGCCGAGGGCCGAGCTGCGTTCAGGAAGACGATAAACTTTCTCGAAGACAGTAAGTAACTATGGGCGAGGCCGAAGGCCGATCTGCGTTCAGGAAGAGGATAAACCATCTTTAAGAAAGTAAGTAACCAAGGGCGAGGCCGAAGGCCGAGCTGCGTTCGGGAAGCCTAAACATTCTCGAAGAAAGTAAGTAACAACAGGCGAGGCCGAAGGCCGAGCTGCGTTCAGGAAGAGGATAAACTTTTTTGAAGACAGTAAGTAACTATGGGCGAGGCCGAAGGCCGAGCTGCGTTCAGGAAGAGGATAAACCATCTTTAAGAAAGTAAGCAACAAAGGGCGAGGCCGAAGGCCGAGCTGCGTTCAGGAAGAGGATAATCATCTCGAAGAAAGTAACTTCTTAGCTACTTATTTCGAAAAGGATTATCCTCTTCCTGAACGCATCGCGCCCTTCGGCCTCGCCCATAGTTACTTACTGTCTACGAGAAGGTTTATAGTCTTCCCGAACGCAGCTCGGCCTTCGGCCTCTCCCTTAGTTACTTACTGTTTACGAGAAGGTTTATAGTCTTCCCGAATGCAGCTCGGTCTTCGGCCTCGCCCTTTTTTAATTACTTTCTTAAAGATGGTTTATCCTCTTCATGAACGCAGCTCGGCCTTCGGCCTCTCCCATATACTTACTGTCTTCGAGATAGTTTATCATCTTCCTGATCGCAGCTCGGCCTTCGGCCTCGCCCTTTGTTACTTACTTTCTTCGAGAAGGTTTATAGTCTTCCCGAACGCAGCTCGGCCTTCGGCCTCGCCCTCAGTTACTTACTTTCTTAAAGATGGTTTATCCTCTTCCTGAACGCAGCTCGGCCTTCGGCCTCGCCCATAGTTACTTACTGTCTTCGAAAAAGTTTATCGTCTTCCTGAACTGAGCTCGGCCTTCGGCCTCGCCCTTTGTTACTTACTTTCTTCGAGAAGGTTTATAGTCTTCCCGAACGCAGCTCGGCCTTCGGCCTCGCCCTCAGTTACTTACTTTCTTAAAGATGGTTTATCCTCTTCCTGAACGCAGCTCGGCCTTCGGCCTCGCCCATAGTTACTTACTGTCTTCGGGAAAGTTTATCGTCTTCCTGAACGCAGCTCGGCCTTCGGCCTCGCCCTTTGTTACTTACTTTCTTCGAGAAGGTTTATAGTCTTCCCGAACGCAGCTCGGCCTTCGGCCTGGCCCTCAGTTACTTACTTTCTTAAAGATGGTTTATGCTCTTCCTGAACGCAGCTCGGCCTTCGGCCTCGCCCATAGTTACTTACTGTCTTCGGGAAAGTTTATAGTCTTCCCGAACGCAGCTCGGCCTTCGGCCTCGCCCTCAGTTACTTACTTTCTTAAAGATGGTTTATCCTCTTCCTGAACGCAGCTCGGCCTTCGGCCTCGCCCATAGTTACTTACTGTCTTCGAAAAAGTTTATCGTCTTCCTGAACTGAGCTCGGCCTTCGGCCTCGCCCTTTGTTACTTACTTTCTTCGAGAAGGTTTATAGTCTTCCCGAACGCAGCTCGGCCTTCGGCCTCGCCCTCAGTTACTTACTTTCTTAAAGATGGTTTATCCTCTTCCTGAACGCAGCTCGGCCTTCGGCCTCGCCCATAGTTACTTACTGTCTTCGGGAAAGTTTATCGTCTTCCTGAACGCAGCTCGGCCTTCGGCCTCGCCCTTTGTTACTTACTTTCTTCGAGAAGGTTTATAGTCTTCCCGAACGCAGCTCGGCCTTCGGCCTGGCCCTCAGTTACTTACTTTCTTAAAGATGGTTTATGCTCTTCCTGAACGCAGCTCGGCCTTCGGCCTCGCCCATAGTTACTTACTGTCTTCGGGAAAGTTTATCGTCTTCCTGAACGCAGCTCGGCCTTCGGCCTCGCCCTTTGTTACTTACTTTCTTCGAGAACGTTTATAGTCTTCCCGAACGCAGCTCGGCCTTCGGCCTCGCCCTCAGTTACTTACTTTCTTAAAGATTGTTTATCCTCCTCCTGAACGCAGCTCGGCCTTCGGCCTCGCCCATAGTTACTTACTGTCTTCGGGAAAGTTTATCGTCTTCCTGAACGCAGCTCGGCCTTCGGCCTCGCCCTTTGTTACTTACTTTCTTCGAGAAGGTTTATCGTCTTCCCGAACGCAGCTCGGCCTTCGGCCTGGCCCTCAGTTACTTACTTTCTTAAAGATGGTTTATGCTCTTCCTGAACGCAGCTCGGCCTTCGGCCTCGCCCATGGTTACTTACTGTCTTCGGGAAGGTTTATAGTCTTCCCGAACGAAGCTCGGCCTTCGGCCTCGCCCTCAGTTACTTACTTTCTTAAAGATGGTTTATGCTCTTCCTGAACGCAGCTCGGCCTTCGGCCTCGCCCATGGTTACTTACTGTCTTCGGGAAGGTTTATAGTCTTCCCGAACGCAGCTCGGCCTTCGGCCTCGCCCTCAGTTACTTACTTTCTTAAAGATGGTTCATCCTCTTCCTGAGCGCCGCTCGGCCTTCGGCCTCGCCCATAGTTGCTTACTTTCTTCGAGAAAGTTTGTCGTCTTCCTGAACGCAGCTCGGCCTTCGGCCTCGCCCTTTGTTACTTACTTTCTTCGAGTCGGTTTATCGTTTACCTGAACCCAGCTTTTTGCCCTATAGGGTAGGTGGCATACGACCACGGCTATCCTCTGAACAACACTATGAATATTTATTAAATACATTAAAATATATTACGTGTAAGTTGTTTATTTAATAGACGATAAAATATTGAATAGTTTGTACATAACAATTTCAGATGAGAACATTTTCTTGTTTCATACTTTTTAGAGCGTGATTTTTCAGTAGTCGGGTTTTAGTTTTTGAACTTATTTTTTCATCAGAAGAAACTCATTGGTACACGCCGACCGGATTCGAAGCCAAACCACTCGGCCACCCGCCGATTGGCATGCATCCGCGTGTAGGGATGCAATCCCTGCCCGGTGCGTGTGGTGCGGAGGTGGAAAAGGGACGACGGGATTGCGTTAACCAGCTCTTCCGAGTACTCCCCATGGAATAAGCTATAGACACACTTAGGGAGCCGACATCCCTACGGTGTTGCAGTGGTTCTAGATCTCGGGACACTCGAGTCACCCACTAGTCGCACGGCACGACGCTGGATCGAGTCCAGAGGCGCAAGCTGGTATTTGGCAGAGCCATCCCACAAGTGCGAGCAGTATTCAAGCAGGACCTGATCTTCGATTTATACAAAAGTAGATTTTTCGAAAGAAAGACAGTTCGACTCCGAGGAGCCCGAGATGGTCGTTTCATTTAAACGACGTACCTTGAAAGGAAGGAGCTGGTCTGAAAGTATATTATATTATTAGGTTTTTTTAATGGAAACTGACACGGTTGTCACCTATGATGATGTCAGCCCCAAAGAGTTTGTATTACGTCGCTGCGCTCCTTTAATACAAACTAATAATAATAAACTAATAAGCAGCGACGTAATACAAACTCTTTGGTCAGCCCATAACACCTTGGTGAAGTAGGTGCCATGTTAGTGCTTCCCTTCGGTCGTACCGGCTACACTGCTGAACTGGACGAAAACACGAACTACCTATTTCAACAAGGTACGTTTTAGTCTAGCTTTTAGTGATACTTCATATATTTTACGTGAAGGTCGAAGACCAACCTTGTAGCTTGATCTTCGGCCTTGCCCTCGTCGGTTTACTTTCTTCGGGAATTATATATTTTACCTGAACGCAACTCAGCCTTCGGTCTCGCCTGCAGTGACTTGATGTGCCGACTTCGAGAAATAATATAATAAAAACTGATTCTTCAGTGATGCGTGCTGCATGGCATGCATGCTCACTAATAAAATCAACAAATCAAATTAATAAAGTCAAGTCCCGCGACTTAGATGGAACCACTGCAACTCCGTAGGGACGTCGGCTCCCTGAGTGTGTTCTATCGTTTATTTCATGGGGAGTGTTCGGAGGAGCTGTTTAACGCGATTCCGTCATCCCCATTCCACCTCCGCACTACGCGTACTGGGCAGGGGATGCACCCCTATTCGATCGACCTACCACGGATGCGCACCAACCGTTTCTGTAGGTATTTTATTCACAGAACCGGGAAAATGTGGAACGCACTCCCTGCCCATCTATTTCCTCCCAAGTACAGCCTGGGGTTTTTCAAAAGGGGCGTGAAAAGGCTCCTGTCAGGCCGGCATGACATTCGCAATCCGCGTGCATCACAGAATTTCCATGTGCATCGTTAGACACCTACTTGTAGGTGAAACGATCCCACATGTCGCGCTATCGATAAAAAAAAAAGTTTGTTCATGAGCACCCTAAAACTTGCTTGCTTGCATTGTAATAATGCCTCGAATTTAATTTTCAGACTCGGCTCTCCATCTATTGGTAATGACTGGTACTTGTACGCAATGATACCAGGAATACTAAATTATTTGGTTATAACGTCTACTGCTAGATGGCGCTGTCACAATTTGCTCTTGGTTGCGTTGCGTTGCGGTGCGGCTCATTTCCTGCATGTAGTTTAGAGTTCTGCTCATAGATGGCGCGCATAATTTTACTTTTGAGGAAAGCTCTCTTGAAAGCTTTTGTATTAGCTTTCGTTTCATATTGCCGCACAGAAAAAGTATCAAGTAAATTCAAGTTGATCGCTAGATGGCGTTACAAAATTAAATATTATTTGTTTCAGAAAGTGTTCAGGTAGTGAAAAAGAAGAATATAATTGAATCGCTCCACGTTAAAAGGGCGTAAGTCACATATTTTGGCAAATTGACATTATAATGCCGTTCTGTTAAAAAAAACACCTATTCATCTATTCACATTCATCATCAACAAAAAGGCTTCAGTCCAACCGATTACAGAGAAATAACATTTCGCCGAATTTGCATTCCGTGTAAAAAGGCCGCCAGTCCTGGACTGCGGTACCTTTTAACAGGGAACCGATTGCAGCAACTATAAAACATATTTTTGTATTATGGGAATACTAGTGTGTGTTGTCAGAAAGTATTAGCTGTGATCTGTCATATTTGTCACTTGGTCTGTATTCTTCATTACTGAAGCTGCTTTACTCCCGATCTGCTGCAATTTACTAAGAAGAAACATGGATGAAGAGGAGAATCGGTCAAGGAAGAGAAAAGTGAACACGGCCAATCAAGATTAATAAGAATGCAGATCTAAAGAAGATTATAGAATACCGTGTGGGGCCGGTACTTTAAAAGAATAGCCCCACTGCATCTCTCCCCGTGTATGTCGTAAAAAGCGACTAAGGGATATGACTCCCTTCTTATAATTACTTGGTGATAGGGTTTAACCCGCTCGGGTTGGTACCACCGCACTGAATGAAAGGTCGGTCGAAACGGCTATGTAAATAGTTTGTGTTTTCCGTCCAGTTCAGTGTAGCCGGCACGACCGAAGGGAAGCACTGACGTGGCACCAAGTTCACCCAGTGTTATGGGCTGACATCACAGATGTTGTAGGTGATGTAACCAACCTTGTCAGTTTACATAAAAAAAAACCATCCCGGAGGAGTTTCGTCCATTTTACGCTGACATTTTGGAATTTGCAAATCAGAAATTGCATTAGGTGCTAAAAGGGCGTGAGTCCAGAGTTTTCAGAAATTAATTAAAAAAAATCAAGAGGCATAAAATTATTTACTAAATCACAATAAATTCAGTTCCCATTAGGTGAATTATGTTATAATATAAATAAACTGTTATGTACTTTCCTTATAAATTTTATACCAGACTGTTTTTTATCGTTTTCCAAAACTTAGACTCGATGGACTAACGCCCTTTTAACATGGAGCGATTCAATTATCTCGTGTGATGTCTTAGATCATGAATTTTTTCTAGCCAAACTTGAAAAAGTGCCTAAATTCCTCTTTCAATTAAATTTCTCATAATAAATCAATCAAACTGCTTAGATATCAAAGAGACTAAATAGTGAGAATAGCCCCACTGCATCTCTCCCCGTGCATGTCGTAAAAGGCGGCTAAGGGATAAGGACAAGGTGCCGTGCTAAAGGACGACAGGCTAGCCACCTCACATCTTAGAACGGTCCTTCCACCGACTCGTGCAGCGGGCGGGTCTTCTTGTCTTATTTGCTGCTTGATAGTTAACTAGTCCTAATACTTTGCTAAACGTGGTGGTCCCTGTTGTGCTGTAATTTACAAGAGTATCTGCAGCACAGCTCCGATTATTCTGCTTACCCCGATTTTTGGGATACAGCGTTTGGTTGTACTAAATAGTGAGAAAATATTTTCTTGCTATTTAGCTAGGTGCAAACAATAATAATTATAACGTGTAATTGTAAAGAGCTTTTCCCAAAAATTTTATACGTAATTCGTGTCAACTCTAGTCTAGTTGGTAGTGTTTATAGTGTTTACATTACTAGTTATTACATTACACTACTAGGTACTACTTGTAAATTGTCAAAGAGTTTGTATTACGTCGCAGCGACGTAATACAAACTCTTTGTAAATTATCATATGTCTACTTGATCTATCAAGTTGTCAATGGTTAATAAAATTGAATTACAAATAGCGTTAAATAAATTATGCAGACAGAACCGCAAGCACAGATTCTGTTGTAATTTCAAATTCAAAATTTAGTTTAATATTCTTTAGTATAATAATTAATGTGCGATAGGTACTTTATTCCGGAAATATAAAACAATAACATGAAAAATAGAATGGTTGAATTGAATGTGATTTCATTCAGTCAGTGCGCAAAATACCGACCACCACGTTTCGCAAAGTATTTGAACAAGATTCAATCGATCAAGCAGCAAGTAAGGCGCGAAGACCCTCCTGCTGCATGACTCAGTGGAAGTACCGTGCCAAGGTGAGAGGTGGTGAGCCTGTCGCCCTTTAGCACGGCATCTTGTCCTTAACCCTTTGTCGCCTTTTACGATATGCATGGGGAGAGTTGCAGTGGGGCTATTCTTTTCAAGTAGATACCGGCCTCAGACAATACTTAAAATTGTCTACCTTTAATTATATTTACTACAATAAAGTAAACATGAAACGTAATTACGAGTAGAAAAATATATTTTTTGCATTTTGAAAATGAATTTGAATGAATGAATTTCTTATCTTGCTTTCTAATCTTGAAACGAAAGGAATGGCACCTAGCTCACCCGGTGTAATTGGCTGACATCACGGATGTTGTAGGTGATATAGCCAACCGTGTCAGTTTCCATAAAAAAAATCTTGATTTGCTGTATCACCTGTACAGATTGATCGGCCGTAAATGAATCTTATGTAAACATTATTATTTTCAATGCATGCGCGCCATTGCCATGGCAGCGATTTGATCGAACCGCTGATTCCCCAGTCATCAGTCATCATCACACATTCAGTTGTATGTAGCCCGACCGCTTCAAGCGGCAGTCACTACTTTTGACATCGCCGTGTCCGCCCCTCCGTCCCCCGCCCACCGCCGCACCGCCGCAAGGTGACCCACATCCACTCCCCTAACACTTGAGAATAGGATTCCACAAATAGAAGCACCCACGCCGCCGCCGCCGACGCGACGACTCGACGAAGCTCACTCCAGCCACCATCGCTCACCGGTTGGCGAGTGAGGGAGATCACACAATTTTGGGGCGACTGTCGGTGCTTGGATGGGTGACCGCTCGACCGTTGGAGGCTGGCCGTGGTTCGGATTCCACGTTAAACTGTAGGTCCCTTCTAGGTGGTAGGGTTTATCCCGGCCGGGTTGATACCACCGCACTGAGCGAAACGTCGGTCGAAACGGCTATGTGAATAGTTCGTGTTTTCCGCCCAGTTCAGTGTTAGCCGACGCGAAATGAAGGGAAGCACTGACATTGGCACCTAGTTCACCCGGTGTTATGGGCTGACATCACGCATGTTGTAGGTGATGTAGCCAACCGTGTAGCAATACCAGCTCACTCTAGTTCGTTTTACACGGACTCATTTACAGTCAATGCGGCTCGCATGTGGAATCATTTGCCTGAACAGGTACGGCGCTCCACTACTATCCACATGTTTAGAGAACGTATTCGCAAACTGTTTCTATCTGATTATGATGGCGACGAGTAACATAAATTTCACTGAATACGTTCTTGTAACTTTTATTCAGTTGGTTTTATATTATAAAATATATGTGTACATATATTATGTAGTTTATGCATAAATATAATATGTATGTACCTTATAGTACATTTTTTATGTATGTATCTATGTGCCTATATGTTTGTGTCCATTTATTTAATAGTTTTATTTTTCACGCTTCTCTCTTGCACTGCATTGTCCGCCCTATCAGCTTCTCCACATCCCAAAGGTTAGTTTGTAAAGAATGCTACTTTGCATTAAACTCGCCTGTTGTGTTCATTTTTATGGTGTACAATAAAGTATATTTTGATTTGGTTTGGATTTGAACATTCACCCATACCACTCCCCTTGTTTTTAGATACATTTATGTATATAGAAAATCAATGTTTTGGTGCGTTAAAAAAAAAGGTTTTCTAATTTGTATGAAATTTTGTATGGGAAATTTTTTTTTACTCCGAAAATACCAGTCTCCGGCAAATAATTCTTTCACTAAAATTCATGTATCATCTCGGCCTACACAACAAGTATACAAGCAATTTGCGATCAATGCTGGAGTTAACTAATCCATACCCCAATTTTGATATTCTTACTCCGCTTGCATTTATTTTTCCCTCGAAGCGTGTTTTTTTTTTTTTTTTATGGAAACTGACACGGTTGGCTACATCACCTACAACATCCGTGATGTCAGCCCATAACACCGGATGAACTTGGTGCCACGTCAGTGATTCCCTTCGGTCGTGCCGGCTACACTGAACTGGACGGAAAACACAAACTATTGACATAGCCGTTTCGACCGACCTTTCATTAAGTGCGGTGGTTCCAACACGGGCGGGTTAAACCCTACCACCTAGTAATATAAGAAGGGAGTAAATTTCCCTTAGTCGCCTTTTACGACATACACGGGGAGAGATGCAGTGGGGCTATTCTTTTAAAGTACCGGCCCCACACTGTACAAGTACCGGCCCCACACGGTACAAGTGTGTCCTTGAAATTGCATTAGGCAGCGGACACACGATCAAACAAAATTGACATACCGACTATACCTACGTGAAAATATAGATCGGTGAACACAAATTAAAATGGAAACATGAAAACGCTCATTCACAATATCGTTTTACAAACGCTCGTGGATATATTTTCGTTCGTGTTTTTGTTATTAGTGTAACATACTTGGCAGCCGTCAATAGTGTAGTATTTATGAACCACGGTTTTCGTTAAAAAGACTGAACATCAAATATTTTCTAAACGTCTTCTTGTACATTTTCAAGATCACCAGAGGCATTTAACGAACTAACAGATTGCATTAAAGAAAACATAAAAATAAACTCGTCAAGTGCGAGCTAGACTCGCGCGCCGAGGGTTCCGTATCAGTCATATCATACACACATTCACTTCGGGAGATGTAGGTACCCATTCGTTTATATCTAAACGGTTCAATACAGCCCTCGGACAGACAGACGGACAGGCAGACAGAAATACAGACAGACAGACGGCGTAGGCTTAGTAATAGGGTCCCGTACGACGGATACGGAACCCTAAAAACCACACAAGCATAAAACGAGGTACTTACGAAGCCCCCTGACCGGTCAGGCGTACCCACCGACCACTGTGTAATGGCCGGAAATTTGGCAAATTGGTCAAAAGGGATTATCAGTTTGCGATCTAACGGCAGCTGGGAGAATTCCCGACCATTATCAACCAACTACGAGGCAGTGTGGCCGTAGGGTTGGCGCGGGGATGGGGAAGCGGGGAGGGGGGGGGGGGGAGTAGTGGTCATACAAAGCTTGATACTATCATTAATCGATATAGCTCTCGATTCGTTGAATTTTTATGAAAGACAATTAGACATAAAAAACAATTACCTAAATTTACACTCAGTCGTCAGATACGCTTCTCCAATCTTCCTCCAGTCCTCCCGGCCTTCAGCGGTACTGAACCACTGCTTCTCGCCCACGTACTCAATGTCATCGTCCCAATATTTAGTTTGCAATAATTAGTTTCATTAATATTTCTTGAATGAATTTTAATTAAACGGCACAAGTACAAAAACTATTTAAAATAAAAATATAAAAACCGCCTTAAAAAATATATGAAATAAAAACCTAAAAAAAAAACCAACCCTAGAGTTGAAGGCGGTGCTAAAAAGGCTACACAAACTAACTAACTAACACTCATGTTTTCTTTCATGCATCATTTTTGCTTGCTTTAGCACCGCCTTCAACTCTACGGTTGGTTTTTTTTTTTAGGTTTTTATTTTATATATTTTTGAAGGCGGTTTTTATATTTTTATTTTAAATAGTTTTTTAGTTTTACTTTTTTTAGGAAGTCGGTTTTATGTTTTTTAAAACTTTTTTTTTATTTCACATTTTTTTTTAGTAATTTTTTGCTATTAATGTACTCGGCGGAATCGCTCGGCCTTCGGCCTCGCGATTCCGCCTCGCTTTCCAATCCGAACTTGACCCAATTGAAATAGGACCACGTCAGCTTCGATAGCTCAGTGGTGCAGACAGTCAACTTTCGCTATTGAATGTTAAGCAACGCTGGGTGCGGTCAGTTCTTGGATGGGTGACCGCTGACCGAGGTTCGGATTCCTCGTAAAACTGTAGGTCCCTTCCCTCCTAATCTTACTTGGTGGTAGGGTTTAACCTGCCCGGGTTGGTACCACCGCACTGAATTAAACGTCGGTCGAAACGGCTATGTAAATAGTTTGTGTTTTCCGACCAGTTCAGTGTAGTCAGCACGATCAAAGGGGGAAGCACTGACATGGCACTTAGTTTACCCGGTGTTATGGGCTGACATCACGGACGTTGTAGGTGATGTTGCAGAACTTAGTAGAATGGACAGACATAAACGTGTTACGGAACCCTACTTTTATTATAAAATAACCGTCGGAGGACCTTGGTTGAAAATTGTGAAATTTAGTAGAACGGACAGACATACATTTGTTACGGAACCCTACTTTTATTATAAAATAACCGCCGGAGGGCCTTGGTTGAAAATTGTAAATTTTGTAGAACGGACAGACATGCATTTGTTACGGAACCCTACATTCATCTTGCAGAACTTAGTAGAATGGACAGACATAAACGTGTTACGGAACCCTACTTTTATTATAAAATAACCGTCGGAGGACCTTTGTTGAAAATTGTAAAATTAAGTAGAGCGGATAGACATGCATATGTTACGGAACCCTACATTCATTTTGAAATAAATGTTAAATTTAGTAGAACAGACAGATATGCATTTGTTACGGAACCCTACATTCATTTTGCAGAACTTAGTAGAATGGACAGACATAAACGTGTTACCGAACCCTACTTAACAGTTGCACTCCGGGAGTGCCGGCAGATCCCGTGCCACTCTAACTTAACCCTTAATGCAATGACTTAAGGTTTCATTTTAAAAATGACGCTTACGCGATGTCGCGAGTTATACATTTTTTACCCACCTAAAAAAGTGCCAAGCGCCGCTAAAGAAGTTTTCACTTCAAAAACCTCAGGGTTATCCCCTTTCAAATAAAAAAAAAAAAGAATTTTCAAAATCGGCCCACAATTGACGGAGTAATCGCGTAACAAACATCCAAAAAAAGAAAACATACTGTCGAATTGAGAATCTCTTAGGTCTAAAGTAAATTTCTCGTGAAGACAAATGCAACGAGCCCAAACACGATGGGTTTATCATGTGTAGTTTAGGAGTTCCTATGGCCACCTTCTGTCTCCATCATCAGACCAGCTCGATGGTACTCGGTACAGTAGGTACCGGTCAGGTACCATAATAAATTAAGCGCACCTGGCCGGTCGGAAAAGATAAAAAATTTCAAATTTAGAATATTCATTCAAGGGTCCGAATATGTATCACTAGTATATCGATTCATGTAATTCAACAGGACAGAGAAAATTTCAAAATATTAGGTATTTAATACTTTTTAGTTCTTTTTTTTTTGTTTTTTGGAAATCGGTTTAATATTTTTTAAAACAGTTTTTATTTCATTATTTTTAGTAATATTACATAAAAAAGAATAATCGAAATCGAATAATCGAAATCGATTGAAGTGGTACAGAATTATTCGCCATATGTGTCAGACAGACTGCAAATTGTTGAATAAGTCCACATCACAAAAGTTTTGCTGAAGGTAACCACACACCATACTAATTTATCAAACTGAAAATTTCCGAAAACGACCACATCACAAGTTTTGCTGAAGGTAATCACACACCATAGTATTATGCTGATTTTTCGAAAACTTGAAAAATTTCGATAAAATTGAAATGGGACCACCTCGGAAGTATGACCTTACTAACAAAAAAAGAATTTTCTAAATCGGCACTCAATTGACGGAGAAATCGCGTAACAAACATACAAAAAAAAAAAAAAACATACAGACGAATTGAGAACCTCCTCCTTTTTTGAAAGTCGGTTAAAAAATAATCAGATGGGTGGGGCTAGAAGACGGCGCTGGCTTATTTTCTACGCGAGGAACAATAGAACAACGACCAGCGGCCGTCCTCCTCAAGCCGGACGATCGAAAAAGGTTTGCATTTCCTAGATGTGTTAGTCCGATGAGCGAGAGTGGCCAGGTCACGTGGTGTGACCTCCAGTGCGCGGCGGCGCGGCGCCGGCGCACGGTGACCCTGCTCGTCATATTATTTAAGTTAAAATAACACACGCCCGTCTCTTCGTACCGTGTAATTACTGCTTAGGACTGTGTAGTGCGCGAGGGGACCACCTGAAAATTATATTTTTTATCAAGTATGTTTCAGTCAAGTGTCAATCATTTATTTTGATCTGTTTGGTTTAAAAAGGACTGGTCTTAAAATTCTGCAAAGAAACTGCCTGGTACGTGACTACTGCATCCCGACCACATCACACAACACTACGCTACGCTACGCTACGCTACACTACACTACACTACACTACACTACACTTCACTTCACTTCACTTCACTTCACTTCACTTCACTTCACTTCACTTCACTTCACTTCACTTCACTTCACTTCACTTCACTACACAACCACCACAAAACACTACGCTACACCACACTACATTACACAACACTACACTCACTACACACACACACACACACACGCGTCTGATCCCACTAAACTATAGTCTAATCAGGGAAACAAAAAGTGGCCAGACTTAAATGTATGTACAACCTATGTTTTATCTATTTGTCATTAGGCTGTCTGTTTTCTAATAAATAAATAAATAAATAAATGTATATTATGCATACTGATGTGTTAAATTCATAAAAGCTTCGTAGAAAAATCATATTTAAATAAAAATTATATAATGTCTTTTTTAAACAAAATATTCCTTTAATATGAAATATTTCAGAAAAATATTGAAATAAAATGTCACAGAAAACGGCAATTAAAAAAAATTACTTTAAAATTGGTGCATCTTGCATAATTACTTCCCAATGACGGTTGCACATCGAAGACAAAAGGGGTCAGAGCAGACGATCTGTCACAGACACTGACCTCAGACGAAGAGGGAGCGGCCCTCCCCTCCCCTCACTACCTCCCCCCCTCAGTCCATACTCCGCCCCCGACCCGCGCCGCGCGAGGTGGTCGCGCCTCGCCGCCCACCAAGTCATATCACGGAAAGTCTCACAGATAAATCTACTAATGTAAAAAAGGATTCCGTTTTTAGGTTTCCGTATCCCGTACGGAAGCCTATTACTAAGCCTACGCCGTCTGTTTGTCTGTCTGTCTGTCCGTCTGTCCGAGGGCTGTATCTCTTGAACCGTAATAGGTAAACCGTTGAAATTTTCACAGAATATCCAATTACTTTAAGTGAGTTAAACTTGTATATATATATATATATATATATTATACAATTGGTTTCTCGGAAACGGCTCTAACGATTTGGATGAAATTTAGTATATAGAAAATGTTATTTTTTTTAAATTTATCTAGATAGGTCTAGACGCCGAGCGAAGCTCGGTCGCCCAGGTACTGTGTTATTATGGCGGATATAACAACAAATAATAAAAAATAGAAAAAAAAAATTCATTAAGGGGGGTACCCATACAAGAAACGTGTTTTTAGGGTTCCGTACCTCAAAGGAGGAAAAAACGGAACCCTTATAGGATCACTTTGTTGTCCGTCTGTCTGGCTGGCTGGGTGTCTGTCTGTCAAGACCTTTTTTCTCAGGAACGGGTAGAGGTATAAAGTTGAAATTAATATTAAATACTAAGGTCTACGTTTCCTCGGAGGTGTAAAAAAATTCAGCTTATAGGTCCACGCAATCACTAGATACGCCCATTTAAGTCACATATTTTGCTACCGGCAAACCAAATCAAAACCAATAGAGTACTTCCCGTTAACCTAGAATAATGAAACTTGGTAAGAAGCAAGGTTTCATAGCACAAGTAAAGGAAAAAATCGAAAATTGTAAATTTATAGTTATGTGACATTAAAAAAATTTTTTGTTTGTTTTGTATGTCAAGGTCCCTTTTTCTCAGGAACGGATCAAGATAACAAATTGAAATTAATACAAAATACTAAGATCTACGACCTCTTTAAGGTGTAGAATATTAAAGCTTCTAAATCAACGCAATCAAAAGATACGGCCATCTATGCCATATTTCATGCTCGCAAACTCACTCCACTCAAATCAAAACCTATAGGGTATTTCCCGTCAACCTAGAATCATAAAATTTGGTAAGAAGCAAGGTCTCATAGCACAAGTAAAGGAAAAAATCCGAAAATTGTAAAATTGTAGTTACTGACATAAAAAGAAATGTTTGTTTTGTATGTCAAGGACCCTTTTTCTCAGGAACGGATCAAGATAAAAAATTTAAATTAATTTGAAATACTAAGATCTACGCTCTCTTTAAGGTGTGAAAAATGCAAGCTTCTAAATCAACGCGATCAAAAGATACGGCCATCTATGTCAGATTTCATACTCGCAAACTCACTCCACTCAAATCAAAACCTATAGGGTATTTCTCGTCAACCTAGAATCATAAAATTTGGTAAGAAGCAAGGTCTCATAGCACACGTCAAGGAAAAAATCCTAAAATCTTAAAATTGTAGTTATATGATATTAAAAAAAAATTGCTTGTTTTGTGTGTCAAGACCTTTTTTTTCTCAGTAACGAGTCAAGATATCATCCCTTCGAGCTATAGAAAATGGAAGCTTCTAAATCAATATAATCAAAAGATACGGCTATTTATTATGGGAAATTTTAATAATTGCAAACTCACTCAAATGAAATCAAAACCTATAGGGTGCTTACCGTTGGCCTAGCTAGAGTAATGAAATTTGGCAAGAAGCAAGGTCTCACAAGTAAAGATAAAATCCGAAAAGGATAATATGTCGTTATGTCATATAAGAAATATATTTTTGTATATTTCAACTTCACGAATGCCGCACAGTCAAAAACCATTGCTGTAGCGTTTATTTAGGCGGTTCGTGATTTTCCAAAACAATTGTTTTTGTACATACATAATACCTACAAATATATTGAGTGATGCGGAGTGATACGGAACCCTCGGTGCGCGAGTCCAACTCGCACTTGCCGACTTTTTTTTATATACCGGTGGTGTTGCACAACACCACCGGTAGCGGGGGCACTAGACGGGACGCGAGGACCCGATGATACGTAAGTAGGTATTATTATTATTATATGTAGTTACTATCCTTTCTACGCTCGCATTGTCCGCCCCCACACATCTCTATCACTCACCAAAGCTTACTTTGTAAAGAAATCCGTAAGGCATAAACTTGCCTTTTGTGAGCAATGGAGCGAGCCATGCTGGGAACATCGCTACGCGATATGGTGCGTAACGAGGGAATCCACCGACGCACCAAAGTAGTCGATATTGGACACCGGGTCGCTAAGCTCAAGTGGCAGTGGGCTGGGCACGTTAGCCGAAGAGGCGACTACCGTTGGAGTAACCGTGTCCTAACACTGGTGGCTGTGGACAGGAAATTTGTATACAATGAAGTATATTTGGTTTTTATTTTTTTCCCTTGCCCCTTACTAGGTGGTAGGCTCAAATTGTAGCCGACTGGGTTGGTACCACCGTACTGGATGTAAGATGGCCGCATAGCAGCCTCGGTTGTGTTCTCCTCTAGTCCAGTATAGCCAGCAATCCAGGGAACTCTCGGGTATGGCACCTACCTTTTCGGAGGTGATATTGGCTGGTCGGAGCATGCGCTTTGGCCCCTCCGACTCTGCCACCAATAACGGATTACATAAAAAAAAATATTTTGAGACTACAAAAAACTAGTAGAACTCAAAAAAGCTTTTATATCTAAAACACGTAAACCAGTAAGGCGAAATATTTTATAAACCCTATAACATGCTCACAAGCGCTGCGTTACCATTAGCTTCAAAACAAAGGCACAGAAAAGTAATAAACTTTCTAACTTATGTGCGTTCTGCCATAAAATGTGCGTTTTGCAGCGACAGCCAACTTGCACTGATGAGGCCGTAAACTGGAATGTTCCTCCAAGCGGAGCCTTCGCTCGTTTAACTATACCAATCACTAATTCACTACGGCGAACTATATATATTTTTATTAAATTAATTATTTTTTTATGTAATCCGGTCGGGTGGCGGAGGGGGCCAAATCACATGCTCCGACCAGCCAATATCACCTTCGAAAAGGTAGGTGCCATACCGGAGACTTCCCTGGATTGCTGGCTATACTGGAATAGAGGAGAACACAGCCGAGGCTGCTATGCGGCCATCTTATTCAGTAGAGTGGTATCCAACCAGTCGGCTACAATTTTAGCCTACCACCTAGTAAGGGGCAAGGGAATTTGTGTTATTATGGCCGATATAACAACAAATAATAAAAATAAGAAAAATTAAAAACGGGGGTTCCCATAGAAGAAACCAAAATGTGTATGCGCGCGCGCCATCTACCGAATAGATTATGAAGCATTTTAACTAATCATGACATTTAAACTAATATGAAGCCTTTCATAACACGCCATAGATGGCGTGAGTGGCGCTAGCCATCATGACAATGGCGATACAGAACCCTCGGTGCGCGAGTTGGACTCGCACTTGGCCGGTTATTTTTTCAGAAATCCTAGTCTCTTCTATCTAGTTAAGAAGAAATAAATATCTTGTTAGAGCAGTGAATATATATATCACACACGCTGAATCCCGACAATCGGGGTAAGCAGAGCAATCGGTGCTGCGCCGCAAGCACTCTGGCCAACTACAGCACAACACCGACCACCACATTTCGCAAAGTATTCGAACAAGATTAAATCGATCAAACAGCAAGTAAGTCACGAAGCCCACCCTGCTGCATGACTCGGTGGAAGTACCGTGCCAAGGTGAGAGGTGGCGAGCCTGTCGCCCTTTAGCACGGCATCTTGTCCTTATCCCTTAGTCGCCTTTTACGACATGCATGGGGAGAGACGCAGTGGGGATATTGTTTTTAAGTACCGGCCCCACACGGTACCAGCAGTGAATTTAAGTACATAAGTACTTATCTAGTTATATATCAGCTCATTTCAATATATCAAGAGACTATTGGAAAACTTTTTTCCCAAATAGAACATTTACCTGTGTGAAAAGTGCTCTCTCAGGTACAAGATACGATCTAACTTAGGCAATTCACGCCGAAAGAGAACCAAAGAACTAAGAAGTCTATTGGAACAAAAATGATAAAAACCTATAAAGAGACTAACTTTCTAGGAGTTAGGCAAAAATATAGACTTTCCTAGGTCATAAATTAAGGGAATAGACTTGTTTGTTCCGAAGGCACATAATGAAAGTACTAACTTCTAAGTAACTCGCACTGAGCCTGCGTAGTAATGTATTATGTAAATTTCGAGCGCGCGACTGAACAAATGTCAAATAGCATCTTTTGACAAACTGTAAAGACCCAACGTTTTTTTTTTATTGAAAGCGCGACATATGGCGCCGACCCACCCATAAGATGTCTAACGACACCCATGGACATTCGGTCGTATGAGGGGGTTGCGAATGCCACGCCGGCCGGACAGGTGCCTATTCACGCCCATCTCGAAGGACCCGACACTGTACTTGGGGGAATATATGGTTCACTCGCAATTTAAGCGATAATCACTGTCGAGGAACTCGATCACGTATTCAGTTTGACTTATTTTTTCAAAAACCTCAACTACAGGATCGTCCAAAATGCGCGAACGTTTTAATAGGTAGTCATCTACAAATTTTTGGTAGTACCTACATATTTTTGTTAGCGGTCGATTGTAAAAAAAGTTTTTATTTATTAAAACGAATTGAATTTTTACAAGCTTTAGCACGCTTGAACTTTTTGTAAAATTTAAGTTTAGTTAGGTGTTTATATTATGATAATAACATAAGGCACACATACGAGAGTTAGTACGTCTTGACACGGTAGATTTTGGAAAAAAATATAAACAAACCCAAGCTAAAGCTTTACATAACGCCTGACTATAACATTTATCCAGATACATTGTAAAGCAATGTTCACAGTCAGGCGACAAAATTTCATTTTTGTAATAATGTTTGTCTTATTTATTATAGTCGGCAGTGTCATTGTATGTAAAATTAATATACTATGTACGTACACACGTAGGTCTTTATTTGTTTCTTACTACAGTCCTGGTTAAATATTTTTCCATATTTATGATGAATTTCGTTTTTTTATTGGTTTTGGTAGGAATTTTAGGATATACATACATATCATACATATCACACACGCTGAATCCCGATAATCGGGGTAAGCAGAGTAATCGGTGTTGTGCTGCAAGTACTCTGGTCAATTACAGCACAACACCGACCACCACGTTTCGCAAAGTATTCGAACAAGATTAAATCGATCAAGCAGCAAGTAAGGCACGAAGACCCACCTGCTGCATGACTCGGTGGAAGTACCGTGCCAAGGTGAGAGGTGGCGAGCCTGTCGCCCTTTAGCACGGCATCTTGTCCTTATCCCTTAGTCGCCTTTTACGACATGCATGGGGAGAGATGCAGTGGGGATATTCTTTTTAAGTACCGGCCCCACACGGTACGGTACGGTACGGTAATTTTAGGATATGTTTTTCGTTATTTACTTAGAAGATGCTCACAATTGTTTTTGTCATCGATTTAGGTCGAACCTGTAAGTAAAAATAGTAATTATATGTATTTCCCGGCAAAATGGGTTTAACTAAAAATCAGCGCATCACGTTGTCTATTGCACGCGCTGAGTTGGGCCCAATCTGTCGCCAATATTAGTGAATGATTGAGGTGTAATTGTAAATTTAAATCTGAAATGGCGACAGATGTTTCATTTCTTTTCATCTATATTTTATCAGCAACTTGTTCAAGTTTTTGCTGTCGCACGATCTTTTACATATTATCAGTTCTGGTCGATTTTCTCGTGCGTTTACTCGCAGGCATTTTATTGGCTCGTAAAGTGTTTTTATTTTTCCTCGCTCCTAATGTTGACGGTGTGGGCTGAGCGATTATTTATTGCGTCTGCTGACTGAATGTCAGCGACTTCCAGTTGAGTTGTTAGAATTATCGCTACTGCGCAAATTGAGGATTGCTGCCACCGCGCCGGATAGGCTACTGACTCGTGAAAATAGTATCGAGAAAAGGATGGTACGGGGCCGTGTTAGCTCGACTTGCGCGGGCACTGCCATGCCGTGCTCCCAGATATTTTCTTGCTTCAAATTAGTAAAAATCATGTTGGAAGAATGAATGATGAGTTTTGATGAGAGACTAACTTGAGCACCGGGTGGCCGAATGGTTTGGACATCGGCTTCTCATGCGAGAGGTCCGAGGTTCGAATCCGGTCGGCGTGTACCAATGAGTTTTTTTTGACGAAAAAAATTACGTGCATACCTACACCTGGGGCTTCACCGTTCGGAACCGGTGTAAAACTGTAGGTCCCTTCCCTTACCCCTTACCTTGGTACAAGCGTACTGGATGTAAGATGGCCGCATAGCAGCCTCAGTTGTGTTGTCCTCTAGTCCAGTATAGCCAGCAATCCAGGGAAGTCTCCAGCACCTACCTTCTCGGAGGTGATATTGGCTGGTCGGAGCATGCGCTTGGCCCCTCCGACTCAGCCACCCATACCGGATTACATTATAAAAAAACTAAATAAACTTATGGAGCGAATGCGAGTGGAAGAGTCGGGAAGGGTCGCCCTAGCTTGACGCACGTACGTGGACCAGATCGGGCATGTGCTCAAAAAGGGTCAAGTGCGTAGTACCCGTAACCGACGAGTATGTATGAAGAACATTATGAGAGTGTATGACGAACATTTCAGGCCGGCAAGGCATTCGCAACCCCCGTATAACACCGAAAGTCCATGGGCGTCGTTAGACACCTCATGGGTGCCTCGGCGCCATATGTCGAGCTTTCTATAAAAAAAAAGTGTAAGAGGCGGTAGAGGTGTGTCAGGATCGTAGTACGTGGAAATTCGTTGCCTCTGCCCACTCCACTGGGAACTGGCATTATCATTATGTGTATGTACTTAATGAAAAGTGGTAGATAAGTAGATGGTTGTATGGAAAAGCGTATTGTTTGGCAGGAAAGCTTCTGGAGGAATAAAGCTGTAACGTTTAATGTGTGTTACCTTTTAGGCAGGCACAGTGATAACGTTTGCGTTGCAATGTTTCCATCTCTGTTTTCATATTTAAATAATCCATATCCGAAGGTATTACAGAAGATGCATAGGTATTACACACCTATGCCTCCTACCTTTGTTTATACAGGGTGTTTCAGAATAGGGTTTCGTAACTTCAGGGTTCGAAAGGGTTTCATATTTGAAGAGGAAAAGCTCTGAAACTTTTTTCCAGATTCGGTCATTTTGTAGTAATTTTTAGTGAAATTCGTTTCATCGAGAAAAAAAAAAGTAAGGAATTTCGATGTGAGTGATAAAGTTTTTTTTCTTCTAATAATGAGTACTTTCTATTCCTGAAGTTTCTTAAGCCTATCCTGAAACATCCCGTGTAAGGTCTTTCATTAGTAGGTAATAGTACACTAAGGGGAGTATGTGTATCAGATACTGATCACGTTTCCCATACCGTGTGGGGTCGGTACTTAAAAAGAATAGCCCCACTGCATCTCTCCCCGTCGCATGTCGTAAAAGTCGACTAAGGGATAAGAAAATTCGTCAGCCTCGGTAGCTCAGTGGCGCGGTTGGTTAGTCAACTGTTATTAAGCAACGCTGAGCGCGGTCAGTGATTGGATGGGTGACCGCTCGACCGTTGGAGGCTGACCGTGGTTCGGATTCCACGTTAAACTGTAGGTCCCTTCCCTTCTTACCTTACTAGGTGGTAGGGTTTATCCCGGCCGGGTTGGTCCCACCGCACTGAACGAAACGTCGGTCGAAACGGCTATGTAAATAGTTCGTGTTTTCCGTCCAGTTTAGTGTAGCCGACATGAAATGAAGGGAAGCACTGACATGGCACCTAGTTCACCCTGTGTTATGGGTTGACATCACGGATGTTGTAGGTGATGTAGCCAACCGTGTCAGGTTCCATAAAAAAAAAAACCTATTATTTTTTTTTTCTGATATCAAATACCTACCCATGCTATGAAATAATTGTTCAATAAATTATTACTTTAGTGGGATGGGTAGGTATTTTATATCCAAAAAAAAATCATAGGTGTGGGGAACTTGATCAGTATCTGATACACATTCTCCCTTTAGCGTACTATTATTACCTACTAATGAAAGACCTTATATACATACATACATATACATACATATCACACACGCTGAATCCCGACAATCGGGGTAAGCAGAGTAATCGGTGCTGTGCTGCAAGAACTCTAGTCAATTAATGCACAACAGCGACCACCACGTTTCGAAAATTATTCGAACAAGATTCAATCGATCAAGCAGCAAGTAAGGCACGAAGACCCACCTGCTGCATGACTCGGTGGAAGTACCGTGTCAAGGTGAGAGGTGGCAAGCCTGTCGCCCTTTAGCACGGCATCTTGTCCTTATCCCTTAGTCGCCTTTTACGACATGCACGGGGAGATATGCAGTGGGGCTATTCTTTTTAAGTACCGGCCCCACACGGTACCGGTACGGTACGGTACCTTATATACCTACTACAATAAATAATATATATTTTTATAGACAGCCGGCGCGGGTGTCTGTGCCCAATACTACAACGGAAGATCAGACACAGCCAATACCACCACTCCACGCGAAACCGCGCTCAGAGAGACGCCATGCCGGCTGTTAGGCGGACAAAAAGGTCGTCGTCTAATTTATTGACACGCCTTTTCAAGATTATAGGTTGAAGGTTATGGTTTTTACATTTTTTATTAGGGTTCCGTATCCGGTACGGGACCCTATTACTAAACCTACGCCGTATGTCTGTCTGTCTGTGTGTCTGTCTTTCTGTCCGTCCGCCCGTCCGTCTGTCCGAGG
This sequence comes from Nematopogon swammerdamellus, assembly GCA_946902875.1. NCBI lineage: Eukaryota > Metazoa > Arthropoda > Insecta > Lepidoptera > Adelidae > Nematopogon > Nematopogon swammerdamellus. Next base: position 1,856,391 of record OX336340.1, read on the forward strand.
GCTGTATCTCTTGAACCGTAATAGGTAGCCCGTTGAAATTTTCACAGAATATGTGTTATTATGGCCGATATAACAACAAAAAATAAAAATTAGAAAAAGTAAAAAATTCACGGAAGTTCCCATAGAAGAAACTAAAAAGTGTATGCACGCCATCTACCGAAAACAGTATGAAGCATTTTAACTAATCATACATTTTAAGTAATATGAAGCATTTCATAAACACGCGATAGATGGCGTAAGTGGCGCTGATCATGACATGGTGATACGGAACCTTCGGTGTACGAGTTCGACTCGCACTTGTTTTTTTTACTATGAATTAGTGTATATTTGCTAGGTTTTATGTATGATTGTAACTATTTTAATTAAACAGAACATTTCAATGTACTATTAGCACCTGAAAAATATTTATATACTAAGAATGTGTGTTTTTAGTTCACTCTCACATTTTCCTTAGCAAACTCTACAGTATGTGCTCTGAATAAGGCTTAATTTGGCACGGCAAGCGCGAAGGCTTTATCCATTGGCGGGTGTATTGTCCGTTGCCTAGCGACCGGTGTGCCGCCGTCTGGGCGGGCGCCGCCGCTAGGCTGTGGCGCCGCCCTGGCCGGCGGGGCGGGGTGGCGCGGAGGGCGGGCGCACCGTCTGGTCGGGAGGCTATATCTCTACCCCTAGAGCCACAATTCGTAGGATGCTAAATGTGATGTCTGAAATGTTTTATTTGCCGAAACGTTACGCTGTACGTTATTATTATTGTCAGTTCTTCTTCGCACTGAAATATGGATAGAATAGAATAGAGTAGAGTAGAGTAGAGTAGAGTAGAGTAGAGTACAGTAGAGTAGAGTAGAGTAGAGTAGAGTAGAGTAGAGTAGAGTAGGGTAGGGTAGGGTAGGGTAGGGTAGGGTAGGGTAGGGTAGGTTAGGGTAGGGTAGGGTGGGGTGGGGTGGGGTAGGTTAGGGTAGGGTAGGGTAGGGTTGGGTAGGGTAGGGTAGGGTAGGGTAGGGTAGAGTAGAGTAGAGTACAGTACAGTAGAGTACAGTACAGTAGAGTACAGTACAGTAGAGTACAGTACAGTAGAGTACAGTAGAGTAGAGTAGAGCAGAGCAGAGCAGAGCAGAGCAGAGCAGAGCAGAGCAGAGAAGAGCAGAGCAGAGCAGAGCAGAGCAGAGCAGAGCAGAGCAGAGCAGAGCAGAGCAGAGCAGAGCAGAGCAGAGCAGAGCAGAGCAGAGCAGAGCAGAGCAGAGCAGAGCAGAGCAGAGCAGAGCAGAGCAGAGCAGAGCAGAGCAGAGCAGAGCAGAGCAGAGCAGAGCAGAGCAGAGCAGAGCAGAGCAGAGCAGAGCAGAGCAGAGCAGAGCAGAGCAGAGCAGAGCAGAGCAGAGCAGAGCAGAGCAGAGCAGAGGAGAGCAGAGTACAGTACAGTACAGTACAGTACAGTAGAGTAGAGTAGAGAGAGTAGAGTAGAGTAGAGTAGAGTAGAGTAGAAACTCTTTATTGCAAACGATTGATAGAAGAACAGTACACGACGAGAAAGAAGAAATACTGGGAGTGCGTAAAGGCGGACTTATCACTACAAGTGATTTCTTCCAGTCAACCTTTCCAGGACTGGAGGTGGAAGCTTAGACATAAAAGATTCTTACTAGGTGCTAGGATTTAACCCGCCCGGGTTTGTATCACCGAACTGAATGAAACGTCGTCGGTCGAAACGGCTATGTAATAAATACTTCGTGTTTTCCGTCCAGTTATCAGCGTATCCGACATGAAATGAAGGGAAGCACTGACTCGGCACCTAGTTCACCCGGTGTTATGGGCTGACATCACGGATGTTGTTGGTGAAGTAGCCAACCGTATCAGTTTCCAAAAAACCATAACTAAGTGTATGTAGGTGTAACGAAACACTATCTCAGAAATTAATGTGAATATCTTTATTGCAGAGAATGCGAGCGACAGGTGAAGATTGTAGCTTACTTTCCCTGGCTCACTCGTGTTCGGGTTTGGTGTGGGTTCGAATCACACTTAGACAACATCAGGGCGGTTTACTCTCAATATACAGGATGTATCAGGATAGGTTTTCGAAACTTCAGGGTTCGAAAGGGTCCCATATTTGAAGACGAAAAGCTCTGAAACTTTTTCCCAGACGCGATCATTTTACAGTACTTTTTGGTGAAAATCTATTCTTCAAGATTTGGTGGATGGTTAACTTCCGCTTTTATTAAATAAAAAATAAATTCTAACTCATGAATAAAAATGGGTAGGTTGCATACATAACTAGTACAATGGAACTGCGTGTAGGTAAATTCCAAACACTGAAAGTTCAATGACCTCAAAAGAAAAAGAGGACTGAATTAGTTCACTGCACTCTCCAGTCTCACTGTCCATCGAGTTTTTATTACAATTTCCAACTTTTGTATGACCAAAAAAACAACGATATTTCGATTTAAGTGATAAGGATTTTTTTCTTCTAATAATGAGTACTTTCTATTCCTGAAGTTTCTCAAACCTATCCTGATACACCCTGTATATATTGCTTGGGTGATCGGAGAGAAATAAAGACAACTTTACGCAATAACATTATTTTATTTTACTTCAAGTATTCCTCTCATTTCATTACGTACATCTACACAGTAACATGCGACCTGAAAATGTCACAAGATGAAATATTTATAACACACTTAAATGTTGATATGTGAAGGCCGGACGGAGGAGAAGGCTCTTGAAGGATTCGTCTGGCGAGCTGGGGCTGGTACAGGCCACCCACGCCGCACGCATCCTCAGCTCACAGATGGTGAACGGTAGAAGAAGGAAAAAGCGTTGAAGATGGCAGGAGCTTGTACGACGAGGGATGCACTGTGAAGTTGGACGACACTCAAACGGAACTGATGAAAACGGTCCTCATTAAAATAATGTTTTAATATTTTTGAATTTAAATTAAAGTTTGCCTTAGTAAAATATGTTTCACTTTATTGTTAAACCTTTATTTATTTCAAAAATAACATACAAGTGCAGTGGTTCCGTACCGCTGAAGGCCGGGAGGACTGGAGGAAAATTGCAGAGGCGTTACCACAGATTACTTAATAGTTCCTACGTTACGTTCAGCAGTAAACGCTTACACGCTGACTGACTGACTGACTGACTGACTGACTGACGTGTAGTTCTGTGCTGGTGCAGTACGTGCTGTGTGGGGCCGGTACTTAAAAATTAATAGCCTCACTGCATCTCTACCCGTGCATGTCGTAAAAGGCGACTAAGGGATAGGACTAATTATTGTTTATTGTTTATTGTATAATTTCATCCATAGGTAGGTAACCTACGCTTGGACATGTCGAAAATTCCGCCAGTTCTAAATTCAATTCGAAGAAGAACTGACAAACAAACTTCGCAAGTCACAATGTTTTGTTAGTACCTTATAAGTATTATATTATAGTAACTTACAAATAATTAACCCATACTACCGCTCACAAGAGCATTAATATTTACAGCATAAACATGAACATGAATACTGAAGAATTTGACCACACTGCCTATTTAAATTACCTATATCTGGTGTATAGTGCCATCGTCAATTTTGATACTTCATATTATATCAAGTCAAAAAATAAATAAAAATTAGTTTACATTTATTACAAAAAGATGTAATAAGTCATATAAAAAAAAAAATTATGATACAAAGTGTATCCAAATGTCAAATTGTCAAAGTTTGTTAGTGGAAAAAACAGTAGTCAAACTCTTAGATAAAATTACGGTCAGTTAATGCATCCTTAATAGTGTAATAACTCTTTTCGATTAACATTAATTTAATCCGTCGTTTGAAATTATTATCATCTAATTGTTTTATGTTAGAAGACAGTTTATTATAAAATCTAACACTATTACAAATAAAGCTTTTTGAGGTTTTAGCTAATCTATGTCTTATTAGTTGTACATTATTCTTACACCGTGTATCATAGTTATGATTGTCGGAATTAAGAGAGGAATCATTAATGTATTTTCTGGCATAGCATATGTTCTGGTAAACATATGCACTTGGTAAAGTCATGATTCCTATCTCCCCGAACGCTGTCCTACAAGTATCTCTAGTTTTCATATTTAGGATGTACCGCAAGGCCCTCTTCTGTAATAAAAATATTCTATTTGAGTCTGCTGCATTTCCCCAAAACATAAGGCCATATGACATGATGCTCTCAAAATAGGCATGATAAACCGTCTTTGCAGCATGAGTTCCGCATAGCTCTTTAATTTTTTTTATAGCATAACAAGCGGAACTCAACTTACCAGCTAAAGAGTTTATGTGGGCTTTCCAAGTAAAACTTTTATCAAATATTACCCCAAGAAAAGTTAGTTCATTAGCAAGGTTTAATGACAAGTTTTCTGCAGTTTTTAATATGGCATCAGTGTTATTACGTCTATGAGTACCTAGAGCAAAGTGCATAATGTTAGTTTTGTTAACATTTAGTAATAGATTGTTGCATTCGAACCATGATTTTAGAGATTCTAGTACATTTAAAAAGGATTCTCTTAGTTTACTTATATCATTGTTTTTCAGTACAACTGAGATATCGTCTGCAAACATTACCATCTCTATATCGTCTGTTATACAGCTCGAGATGTCGTTAACATATGTTAGAAACAATAATAGTCCCAGGATAGAACCCTGCGGCACACCCATTGTAATTGATTCTACATTAGATTTTAAGCCATTGACGTCACATATTTGAGCTCTATTTTCTAAATATGATTGGAATATACGCAATTCATTGTCTCTTATACCATAATGGTCTAGTTTCATTAGTAATATTTCATGATTTACACAGTCAAAGGCTTTGGACAGATCACAAAAGATGCCATAAGTATGCTGAGAGTCGTCTAGGGAAGTTAATATTGATTTTACCATAGAAGCTAATGTAATGCTGTGCATAAGGGCGACAGGCTAGCCACCTCTCACCTTGGCGCGGTCCTTTCACCGAGTCATGTAGCAGGTGGGTCTTCTTGCCTTACTTGCAGCTTTATAGTTATTTTGTCCTAATACTAAAAATGGTGGTTGGTGTTGCGATATGATTTAAAATAGTACTTGCAGCACAACATCGATTACTCTGTGCTTACCCCGATTGTCGGGATACAGCCTGTGGTATGTATGTATGTAATATGTATGTAGTTCTTCTTGAAACGAAATGGTTTTTATAGGGCCGTAAGTTTTACGTTTTCTTTTAAGTGGGCCGTGAAATTTAACAGCTACAGCTCCAGTTTAACGAGCTAGAATGGCGACTAACCAAGCTTCTTCAGCTAAAAGCTGAGCTTTGTCACCCTCGGTAGCACAGTGGAGCGGTCGGTCGACGGTCAGTACTCGGATGGGTGACCGCTCGACCGTTGGCGGCTGACCCGTGGTTCGGATTCCACGTAAAACTGTAGGACCCTTCCCTTCATACCTTACTAGGTGGTAAAAACCACTTTAATTAATATATATTTTTATTCCTGTATATTAGATATAGGCGCACATCTCCCACAGATTATGCATCATTCCATCATTGACGTCAAAGGAATACTGAGAAAATGATGCCCACGAACGTATCCGGGCCAATACCGTTTTTAAAGCTACCAGCTGTTTCTGACATGGTACGTTATTCCACTGCACGTGTTGTGGAGGAATAACGTAAGATACATTGAGAAATAGTGTAGTGCGAGAGCGCTGTTGTGCTGTGGTCTGAAAGAGGATAGTGACAAGGATTGAGAAAGGAATGCATCGGTGGTTCGGTCATGTTGGAAGAATGGATGATAAGGAGACTAACGAAAGACATTTATGAAGCAAATGTGGGTGGAAGAGTCGGGAAGGGTCGCCCTAGACGCACGTACCTGGACCAGATCGGGCATGTACTCAAAAAGGAGCAAGTGCGTAGTACCCGTAACCGACGAGCGCATGAAGAACAAGATGACAGTGGAAGAGACGGCAGAGGTGCGATACGACACCTGAAAGACATTCTGGCTCCTTTCGTGAACACTCGGCTCGAAACGAAACGTAACAAAAACGACATGCGCCGCCTCAACATTAGGTAAGGTTAGGTTAGGTTAGGTTTTTTTTTGTTGAGCCGAGGTTGCTATGCGGCCATCTTACATCCAGTATGGGGGTACCAACCCAGGCGGCTACAATTTGAGCATACCACCTAGTAAGGGCAAGGGAAGGGACCTACAGTTTTACACCGGTTCCGAACGGTGAAGCAGCAGCTGTAGGTATGCACGTAAATTATTTCGTCAGAAAAAACTCATTGGTACGCGCCGACCGGATTCGAACCGCGGGCCTCTCGCATGAGAAGCCCATGCCCAAACCACTCGGCCACCCGCCGCTTAATCGTATGAAGCAATCATTGATTTTTTTTTTTATGAAGGAGTGGTTTCCACTCAAAAAAACACATACGTGTTCCTAGCGAGTCAAACTATTTTATAATGCCCCAACAACTACTAGTTGTTAGTCCGGTGGCGGTTTTGGAAACCCCAACCGCCAAGGCAACCGCTGGTTCTACCTACATACAAATACATTTTGTTATTTAAATTGAAATGTTCAATATACATACAGCTCTTGGATGACTGTAGTTTCGTGCACGACCTCGCGATTCGCACACATATTCTTGCCAATTTCGGTCGCAATCAAGTGAATTCCCCGCTGAGACAGTCTCAGTGGGGAATTCACTTGATTGTCTCGCGTTACAAAGTTGCCAATCCGCAAAAATAAGTGATTCCCAACAGACAGTCGCATCTCCACGCAACGCCGCCGCCGCGCCGAAGCCACCGACGGAAAAGACGATATTACATTTACGAAATAAATGTCATAGCGAATATCTGGAGACGGAACATTCGTAGCGACATTTGGTGAAAATTTTACGACCACGATGCGGTTATGCCAAAAGGACCATATAGTGTAGTCGATAGAGCCAAATTTACCCCTCCTCGCGATACCACGCCAATAAGGTGTCGTGTCAAATAATTTGGCATGACAACTTAATTTTTTAGATATCTACTTAATCAAATTTTTAACACTGACTGACTGACTGACTGACAAACACATCATAAACCTAGGCTGGGAAGGCGAGGAAGGAAGAGAGAGAATATATTACATTGACTCAAATAATAAGCATAGCCTACTATGCCGCGAGCGATATTGAAGTATTTCAAAGTCAGCATCATGAATGACAGCCATTGGAACTGCGGACTGGTGTGCGGGGTCGAAATAGAAAAAAATTTAGAGTTTCAAATGACTTAATAAAAAAAAGACAAAATAATCTGTGAATTGTTTTAAATCTGACAGATGTCTTAGCTGTGCCTTCCGGCATTTTTTTAGCTTAGCATAACAATGCTAATAATGCGCTAACACTCCTCACTCGCGCATTCAGTAGACATAAAACGGTAAGGTGAGTCATACAACCGAATCATCAATCATTGTGAACTCAGCATATTTTATAAGCTAATTTCGTAGGTCATATTTTTACTAACGAGTTTTGTATAGGAAAGGCACATAGTGGTGAAAACAAGCATTAATTAATGCGAACATCGTCGCAACGACGCTTTTGCTACGTATATTTTCGAAATGTGAAATCGCCTGAACGGAACGCGTCGATTTATGCTCATGGAAATGGGCCAAGTGTGCCGGCAAGTTTGCTTCTTCTATAATCATCTGTGACTTATGCCTTCCCCCGTTCTAAGTTGACTTATGGTTTCCTAAGCCCCGTTCTGTATATTAATAATGGCGACGTTTGTGGACAACCAGTCGCATTTCGTTCCTTGTGCTATGACCGTTTTCACAAATTTCGGTTATTTTTTTTATGGCGACTGACACTCATCATCCGCCGTGATGTCAGCCCATAACACGATGCCGTGTCAGTACATCCCTTCGGTCGAGCCGGCTGTACTGAGCTGGACGGAAAACACGAACTATTTATTAAATAGACTTTTCAACCGACCTTTCATTCAGTGCGGTGGTACCAACCGACCCGGGCGGGTTACCACCTAGTAAGGTAAGAACGGAAGGGACCTACAGTTTTTCGTGGAATCCGAACCACGGCCAGCCTCCAACGGTCGAGCGGTCATCCAAGTATTGAACGCGCCCAGGTGTGCTAATCACGGCCGACAATCGACCGACCGCACCACTGAACTTAAAAAAAATTCAAGAAAATAATATGTTATTTCGGATTTATCTCATTAAAATCCCTAAAACATTGTTTCAACGTACCATGCGACTAAAAAAAATAACGCTGCATTATCCCTAAGGTAATTTATTCTCTTAATTAATAAAATTAAATCAATAAAATCATAAAATTCATGTTATTATTTTAAAAAAGTTTTTTAATTTTTTTTATCCCCCCCATAAAATTATTATTATTATTATTATTATTTAATTTAAATTTAATGTTTATAAAAAAAAAATTCAAATTAACATAGTTATAAAATAATTAACTAATCTAAAAATTATATAAACTTTCTTAGGAAATAAACTAACTTAAAAAATAAATTTCATTTAGTGCTTTTGTCCCCGGGATTGTGCCGAGGATGCCAGCCGCGTTACCCCTCTGAATGTTTATAAAGAATATCCCTAAAACATTGTTTCAACGTATCATGCGTTTTCTGCACTTGGTGAATCTATAAGAACACAACAATTATTTCATTTTTAGGTAATCCCCGACGCAAAAAGAGGGTTGTTATAAGTTTGACGCCGCCGTCTGTCTGTGTGTGTATCTGTCCGTGACATCTTCACCCAAACGGATGGGCCGATTTGGATGCGGTTTTTTTTTTAACTAAATTACTAATTTAAAAAATTCCCGAAACTTAAAAAGTTAAAAATAATTTCCGTTTATTTACTTGTAAATAAAATATAAAAAGTCAGAGCTGCGCGGGTATTTAGTTAGCGTTCCCCCGACTCCTTTAAGTAGTAAACGGAAATTACTATTGGACATTTTTATTGTCGGTTTTTTTTAAATTTTTTAATTTAACTTTTATCTATATCTTTCAAAGCCCATAAGTACTAATTGTCTTGTAATTTCAATCGGTTCCCACGCCCGCGTGGACAGTCATTAACGCGATGGCTCCAAGTCGTAATTTCGGCAAATAAATCACAAAGATTCACAAACAATGCGGGACCGAGACCCTCCTCGCTTCACCCCTTTCGGACCCTCCCTATTGTTCGCGTGGACGTGTGAGAGCGGACGGACAACGCATCAACCACAACACTAGATACGGAGCCCCCATGACTTCTCGGAGGGGATATTGGCTGGTCGGAGCATGTGCTTTGGCCTCTCTGACTCAGCTACCCGTACCGGATTACATTTAAAAAAAAGCGGTCAAGTGCGAATCAAATTTGTGCGGAGAGGGTTCCGTACCATTCCGTTTTTCGTGAGAGCTTTATTTTTTTTTTTTTTTTTATGGAACCTGACACGGTTGGCTACATCACCTACAACATCCGTGATGTCAGCCCATAACACAGGGTGAACTAGGTGCCATGTCAGTGCTTCCCTTCATTTCATGTCGGCTACACTAAACTGGACGGAAAACACGAACTATTTACATAGCCGTTTCGACCGACGTTTCGTTCAGTGCGGTGGTACCAACCCGGCCGGGATAAACCCTACCACCTAGTAAGGTAAGAAGGGAAGGGACCTACAGTTTAACGTGGAATCCGAACCACGGTCAGCCTCCAACGGTCGAGCGGTCACCCATCCAATCACTGACCGCGCTCAGCGTTGCTTAATAACAGTTGACTAACCAACCGCGCCACTGAGCTACCGAGGCTGACGAATTTTCTTATCCCTTAGTCGACTTTTACGACATGCGACGGACTTAGTATCTTTTTACTTAGAATCTCGCTTAGTATTTTAGTACTTTAGGTTTTCCAGTAAACCATAAGATAATTTACATGCAGATTCTAAAGAAGAATTATGGAATCGTCTCCAAGGTTTTGAAAGAGCCAACCCTTAGAAAGAGCCAGAACAACTAACGTAAAATTCAATTCAGGCATATCCAATGTCAGGACGTAAGGGCATGATAGACGAATTCCTGATAGGCTTGTCTATCACTAGTGCTCGCTTTCTTTAAGGGGGGCATGTGAAAATATATTAAAAGGATAATGGTTACCATGGCTGCTGACAAACAGCAGACGCCCTATATTCCCAATTTTTATCGAAATTTTAGACTCGGTAGCTCCGAAGATATGGAAAGGTGGGAGGGTTGGGAGGCTCGATTTTTTTTATATTTTCTTTAATATATTTTGAACTATGCATTTGAAATTAAGAATGAGACACAAAATGCTAACTGTTCCCACGTGTGAGCGGGATAATATTACGTTGACTGTGCGAATATGAGACGAGCCGTCCCATTTTATGTGGGCCAATATTTACGTCGCTACACCAAATATTATGTTGCGGTTAATCAATGGGACTGACGGACTAACTGACGAACAATGGATGTTATAAAATGTGGTTATGTTAGTAGTGGGCTTAGCGCAGATAGATGAAAATTTGGCTTTAATTTGACACTGTATTATTAAAAAGTTAAATTACAAATTTTAAAAAACCCCGACCCCTAACAAAATCAAAAACAATTTCCGTTTACTTACTTAAATCCCTTGGCTAAGGTCCCTTCCCTTGCCCCTTACTGGGTGGTAGGCTCAAATTGTAGCCGACTGGGTTGGTACCACCGTACTGGATGTAAGATGGCCGCATAGCAGCCTCGGTTGTGTTCTCCTCTAGTCCAGTATAGCCAGCAATCCAGGGAAGTCTCCGGTATGGCACCTACCTTCTCGAAGGTGATATTGGCTAGTCAGAGCATGTGCTTTGGCCCCTCTGACTCAGCCACCCATCCCGGATTACATAAAAAAAAAAAAAATTAGTCGAGGGACTTCTAATTAAATTAGCAGCTCTGAGTTTTTCTATTTTATTTACTTATCGGTCCTCCGACTCCTTTAAGTAATTAAATGGAAAATTTCAACCTTTTTCTTTTTAAAAACCCGCATGCAAATCGGTGCACTTTTAAGATATTTTGATTACTTAATTACTTGATTACAAACATAGCTAAGAACCATCCCGATTAAACCAGCTTTCTAATAAAAAAAACCGCATCCAAATCGGTCCATCCGTTTGGGAGCTACGATGCCACAGACAGACACACCCATACACACAGACGTTAAACTTATAACACCCCTCCGTTTGCTTCGGGGGTTAAAAAATATGATAGATACTGCAGAGTAATAAATCGCTTTCGATACGATTTACCTTTCGCGTGGCGCTGTAGGGCCGTGAGAATTCGCAGGGCATTAGACCGATTAATCCTCCCTCATATCATTCTTTCTTTGGTCCCCTCCATTCTCTTGTCTTCTTCGTATACAGTATACAGTCTGTTTTTTTTATTATTTTTTTTATGGAAACTGTCACTGTTGGCTACATCACCTACAACATCCGTGATGTCAGCCCATAGCACCGGGTGAACTAGGTGCCATGTCAGTGCTTCCCTTCATTTCATGTCGGCTACACTGAAATGGACGGAAAACACTATTTACATAGCCGTTTCGACCGACGGTGTTCGGAACATCGACCGACAACATTTTTTTGTAGGTAAGTGGGGTCATTTGCAAGGTTTTGACCCATGACACCTTTTGTCAGGTGTCACGTGGTATCGAGATACGATAATTTTCTGTATTTTTGAAAATTACCAAAATTGCAGCTATACGGATATAAGGATATTTTTATTTATTTAGGAGCTATTAAGGATATGTTTACTCGTCCTCGGGACTTTGGGAGGTCATAAATCCATTTCATGGTATTAACTTCATCAAATGATATTTTTTCTAGAACAATGATACATCGGAAAACCCAATAAATTTTATTTCGTGCTGATTCAATCATAAACAAAAAAGTCGCAAGGGTTTAAAGCTGGAAATTTGGCTAATAAAAAGAATTATATATAAATTAAATAATGTTAAGAATTTATTAATTACATACACTGGATGTAATATGGCCACATAGCAGCCTCGTTCGTTTTGTTCTTCTCTAGTCCAGTACAGCCAGCAATCCAGGGTAGTCTCCGGTATGGCACCTACCTTCTCGGAGGTGATATTGGCTGATCGGAGCATGTGCTTTGGCCCCTCCGACTCAGCCACCCAAACTGGATTACATAAAAAAAAATTACGTATACCTACATTGATTTTTGCAAAATGGCTCCGGCACTTGAGCGGATATTATTTTGGAGAGTGCGTGCCAAAATGACAGGTGGCTAACCTTTCACCTTTTGTATTGTTTTAAAGTACCTACCGGACCAAGTAACTATGCATTTAACATAATGGTTTGTAAGTATAAGTGGTTACTTATTAGCAAGGTGGAGTACGGGAGAGGTTCGCCATAACTGATACGTTTAGCCATTCGATGCAAATTCTAACATCAGTTCGCTCGCAGCCAGTTCCTACCGAGGATTCAGGAATGCATGGGAGAATTTCTCTATAATACTACCACCGATCCCATAGTTCCGCGTCTAGCGGACACTTTAAATATGAAAAGGTTTTTCGAACAAAATATGTATGATAAACTACCAACGAATACTACATAAATAGTTTAATACACATTATGTATATATGTATGTAATATACTTACATATTATGTACATTAATCAGTGGTACTGTTGTGCAACAAAATCTAGTGAATGACAAGAGAGAGAGAATAGATTATAGTAGAGAAAAAGAGACTAAGAAAGAAGGGTGTTATAAGTCCTTTTGCCGATGGAGCGGCCGATATCGGCCGCTTTATACATTAACGTGTGTCAGGGTGTGTGTATGGGTGTATGTGTGTATGAGAGGGTGTGTGTATGGGTGTATGTGATTATGGGTGTACACATGTGTATGGGTTTTTCCATTTGTGGCGCTGTAGCTCCCAAACGGATGACCCTATTTGGATGCAGTTTTTTTAATTAGAAATTTGGTTTAATCGGGATGGTTGTTAGCTATGTTTGTAATCAATTAATAAGATGTGCATGCGGTTTTTTTTTTTAAAAGCTTGATATAAAAGCTAAATTACAAATTAAAAAACCCCCCGCAGCGCGAACTCATAGCAGCGCGGGAATTTACTTAGCGGTCCCCCCGACTCCTTTAAATAAACGAAAATTATTTTTACTTTTAAGGGTCGGGGGTTTTAAGTTTGTAATTTATAATCTTATTTTGACGGACGTATTTTTATCTACTGATATGGCACCAAGTTAGGTTCAACCAAAACCTTTGGTTCGGGTGTTTTCGCGAGGAGGTGAATTTGGCTCTGTCGACTGCATCATTCATTGGTCCTTCGGCCGGCACAGTCACCCAGGCTGGTTTAAAAAAATTTAAATTTTAGATTTTTTTTTTCATAACTAAACCAAACTCTGGACTCGGTATATATGGATGTATAAGTGCACCGCTCCGACGACGATGGCGTTAAATATTATCAGGTATACAGGGTGTCCCTGGACTGCTGTAGTTCCTGTAGCTGTAGGAGGCTATTCTACGCCTTGTAACAAAAGCACTGGTGAATTTTTTTTTAAATATGTGCTTACATTATAATTTTAGGATTTCGTAACAAACTATATCATACTACAGGGCGCCTTTAGACCGCGCGACTGTGAAACGCAAGGCGGAATGGCGCGGGTCGGGGCGCGAGTGGTACGCGGGCGGTGCGGGCTATCTGTTTGCGTTCATTCGCGTCGCGTCGCGTCCAAGGATATTGGAAGGGGTCTGGATGCGGCATACAAGCGCATCGGGTGGTCCGCTTAAAAGGCCACCTTGGTCGTCTTTACTGTTAGTCGACGTACGACCTCGGTCCGTAGTGGTCGCGCTCGGGTCGTGCACGTGGTGCCTCGCAACAAATCTTCTCGCCTAGATACGTATCAAATTGCCATTTAACTGTCCTACTCTGTCTCCGTTCTCAGAGACGAAAGCGCTCGATATCGCACTATCCCTTTTGCGTTCACGGCGTTTGCGTCTGCATATCTTGTTCTAACATATTTACATCGTTGTCTCGCTTATACGTATCAAATTGCCATCTAACTGTCTTACTCTGTCTCCATTCTCAGAACTAAACGTACATTGATCTATGAAGCGCTCGATCACTTACGCTGTTTAGATATTGGCAATACGTAGAAGAACTACTATCGCACTATTCCTTTTGCGTTCACGGCGTTTGCATCTGCACATCTTGTTCTAACACATTTTACGTGTGTGTGTGTAAAATTTTAGCTAGTGTGCATCTGTGAAAGAAGGCTTATTTCTACAGAAGGAAATATATGACGAGGGCCTGTCCATGAAAGTAACAAGTCGCTGGTCGCGTCCGTATTCCCGCTGCCCGCTGGGAGTACTCATTTCTATTCTGTGCCCGCTGCCCCGCGCCCCGCGCGCGCCCGATTAGAGCATTACAACATTACACTACATTAATAACTTTAAAAATTTATATCTCCTCAACGGGCGTACCTAGAACCCTACTTCTCTTACTAATTATGTTTGTTACAAAGCTTAGAATAGCCTCCTTAAAGGAACTACACCAGTCCGGGGACACCCTTTAGGTATAGTGGTCGCGATTGTTCCAACCACGTCCAGTGATTTTTTATTTATTTTTTATTTTATTATATTTGGAGAAACCAACAGCTCTATATCTAAATTTAACAATTATATTATATTAACTTATGAACTACAGCCAATAATAGGTTTCCACAAATTACATTTTACAAATTACCAAAGAAGTAAAAGAGTGAGGTGCGTGTGTAATGTAGGTGTACTATAGGAAGGAGGGTGTGTAAAGGAGAGGGTGTGTGTGTGTGTGTGTACATACATAAATATTATATATACATATATATATATATATATATAATGTGTTAGGGAAAATCTGCAATCGTTTTATTTATTTTTATTTTAAACAAATTTCTTGGATAGTGAAATGGATCAATATCGCTGAACTGGTTATTGTAAGTTTTGACAATGCGGTTGAGAACAGAATTAGCTGCGTAGTTGGTCTTAGCCCAATAATCATTTATGATAGGAATAAACGGAGATAGCGCAATGATTCCGAGCCTTAAATAATGAAAGTTTTAGAGAAATGTAATAAACTATTTTTAGAGTTCCGTACGAAATGGTACCTAAAAAAACCTGTTTTAAAAAAACATTGCACCGATTTCAAAATATGTACCTATAACTGGAACTGAAAAGTGTTAAATAATATTTTGATTCATATTCGGACCCTTGAGTTGAAGGCGGTACAAAATCACAAAAGGGGTCCATCTATAAATTTTGAGGTGAGCTTTTGAACGGAACACTCGATTTTCGTATATTTCCTTTAATATATTTTAAATTATGCATTAAAAATATATATATATTTGTATTTCTTATAACAAGTACTTTCATAAATAAAAAAAAAATTACTTTCAAATTTTTCCCCCAAAATCGAAATTCGTTCCTTTACGCCATACGTCCGCTGTAAAAAACCTTGGCGTATAACTAGAGAAAAGTTGAACCCCGGTTGGGGGCGCGGTGCTAAATGCTCATAGATATTATATCATACATTTGGTGTGAAAGCAAAAATGTTCCCATGGTAATAAAAATTGGCCATAAAACGACACCATGAAAGCTGCTTAAACAATAGTACTCCAACCAATGGCCGAAGAGTCCCGCGTTACCAAAATAGCATTGCCAACGGTAAAACATTCCTGAGATACACAGGTAAGGATGCAGAGCTGGCATCCCTGAGATCACACGTCCGAATAGTACAAGATCCGGCCTAAGCAGTGTGTACCCTCATCTGTAATTCGGATAAGATATCCTTTGCCGAAAATATATCTTTCTTTAGGTTTCCGTATACCGTACGGAAGCCTATTACTAAGCCTACGCCGTCTGTCTGTCTGTCTATCTCTCTGTCTGGTCTGTCCTACTGCTATATCTTTGGAACCAAATAGTTGTAGCCGGTTGAAATTTTCACAGAATATGTTTTAATTTGGCGGATAGAACAACAAGTAATAAAAAATAGAAAAATTTAAAAATTAAGGTGGTTCCCATATAAGAAATGTGTTTTTTTTCAATGTTTTTTTTTGTGATGCTGAAACCTCTGTGTGCGAGTCCGACTCGCACTTGACCGGTTTTTTTTTATGGAAACTGACTGACACGGTTGGCTACATCACCTAAAACCTCCGTGATGTCAGCCCATAACAGCGGGTGAACTAGGTACCATGTCAGTGATTCCATTCATTTCATGTCGGCTACACTGAACTGGACAGAAAACACGAACTATTTACATACTTAGCCGTTTCTACCGACGTTTCATTCAGTGTGGTGGTACCAACCCGGGCGGGATAAACCCTACCACCTAATAAGGTAAGAAGGGAAGAGATCTACAGTTTTACGTGGAATCCGAACCACGGTCAACCTTCAACGGTCGTGCGGTCACCCATCCAAGTACTGACCGCGCTCAGGGTTGCTTAACAACAGTCGCACCACTGAGCTACCGAGGCTGATGAATATATCATGTAGGCTAATAGATTGTGACTAGGTTGCATTATAACCAGGGTCATACATAATATTAATGCTAGGTTGCCTACCTATATCTTAACCCCAATGAACTTGACCTCCTTATCTTCGAAACTTCTAGGCACGAATGCTAGATATAAAATAACAAACAATAATCATGCGTTTGTATAATTAAATATAGATTAATGGAAAATTATGGAGAAAATCTGATGTTTATTCCTCATTGACGTGTATTGGAAAATTAAGTTAAAAAATTGCTGAATTTTTTTTCACATTTTCCACCATATACACGTAATAATATATTTCAACATCTGACATTTTCTATAAATTTTCATTGACGCATGACTTCCTTCAGGTTTTTTAATTGAACGGTTCGGAAGTACGGTCAATGTCATTGGGGTCAATAGATAGTTAGACAACCAGTCGCTATCTTATTCGCCTACATGTTATCTCTTCGATCCGTAACAATCGGTTCCGCAGATCTTTCCTTACAGAACCGGCAAACTCTCAAACGCTCTCCCTGCCCATATATTTCCTCCCAATTACAGTCTCCGGTATATCAAGAGGGGCGTGAATGGGCACCTTTCAGGCCGGCATGGTTTTCACAACGCCCGCATACGACCGAATGTCCATGGGCGTCGTTAGACACCTAATGGGTGGCTCGGCGCCAAATGTCGTGCTATTAATAATAAAAAAAACATGTCTTATGCGAATAACATATGAGGATATAACCTCTTAGGCGGGATCCTAGCCTAGACCAGAAGGCCAAAAATGTACTTCAACAATGCTTTGGTAGACTTTAATTTCTACTACCAAGGTCCGTTCGTGGACGCCGCACGTTTTCGAGGATTAGGCGGCTATAGGCATATTTGACAAGCTGTTTAAATTACAATATAGTTTTTTTCGTCGGATCGTGTATTTGTGAATGGATCTATGAATGGGGGCGTTTTTTATGATTGCCTAATAGCGACACCTCTCGGAAGCGAGGCGCGAGGGTAGTTTTATCGGGGTAGGTGGCAGAGCATGCTCATATTTGGAGGTGCTATTTAAACACCTACCTGAATTTTATTTGTAAGTAAAAAAATATATTACACATTATGAATGTGGTGGGTCTGAAGATGAACCGGGACAAAACCAAGGTCATGGCGATCGTGGTTATGACAGGAGGACAAAATTGTTATTGACGGAGAAGTGATAGAACAGGTTGAAGAGTACGTATATCCTCGCGTATATCTCGATCAAACTCTGCGGCCGGCTTGGTAGACAAGGTGTGCTAAAGGAGGTCGAAAGACGGATTCAACTGGGTGGGCTGCCTTCGGAAAGTTAAAATTCGCCCTAAGGTCTGACCTTCCGCAAATTTTTAAGACCCGTATATATGACCAGTGTGTTCTCTCAGTTATGTATGACGTACGGGTGTGAAACGTGAACTCTGACAGTCTCTGTTGTCCAAAGGTTGAAAGTTGCCCAGCGAGCAATGGAGCGAGCCCTGCTGGGAATATCGCTACGTGATATGTATGGTGCGTAACGATGCAATCCGCCGACGCGCACCAAAGTAGTCCATATTGGACACCGGGTGGCTAATCTCAAGTGACAGTGGGCTGGACACGTCAGCCAAAGATACGACGACCGTTGGAGTACACTAGCGGCCGTGGACAGGAAAACGGTGTGTGGGAAGACCACCCGCCAGGTGGGACGACGTCATCAAGTACGTCGGCGAAAAGCAGTGGTTCGGTACCGCTGAAGGCCGGGAGTACTGGAGGAAAATTGGAGAGGCGTATGTCCAGCAGTGGACGCTTACACGCTGACTGACTGACTGACTGACTATGAATATTATCTCTTCAATAAGCTTCATGACTAAAATATAAGTGCTAGGTAGAAATTGTATCCATAAAAAAAAATAGTTTTATTAATTTTTTTATGGAAACGCGAGACACTTGGCGCCGCCAGCATGGATTGTTGAGCCGACGACGCCCAAAAGCATTCGGTTTAGAACGGGGGCTGCGAATGCCGTGCCGGCGTGACAGATGCCTTTTTACGCTTCTCTTGAAAGATCCTAAGTCATACACTGAATGAAAGGTCGGTTGAAACGGCTATGTAAATAGTTCGTGTTTTCCCTCCAGTTCAGTGTAGCCGAGAATCAGAATCAGAAGTAATTTTATTAAGACCGAAGAGAAGCACTGACATGGTAACTAGTTCACCAAGGTATTACGGGCCTACATCACGGATGTTGTAGGTGATGTAGCACCGTGTCAGTTTCTATAGCCCATCTGAAAAAAACGCCTTCAAAAATGTATGAAATAAAAAAATAAAAATCGAACCCTAGAGTTGAAGGCGGTCGGTTATTTTTGCTTGCTTTAGCACCACCGCCTTCAACTCTAGGGTTCGATTTTTATTTTTTTATTTCATACATTTTTGAAGGCGGTTTTTATATTTTTTTTTAATAGTTTTTTATTTCACAGTTTTTTTAGTAATTTTTATTTGCTATTAATGTACTCGGCGGAATCGCTCGGCCTTCGGCCTCGCGATTCCGCCTCGCTTTCCAATCCGATCTTGACCAAAAAAAAAATGGGACCACCTTGGAGCTAGACTGAATCGAACACAAAAAGAATCATCGAAATCGGTTCACAATTGGGGAAGATATTGCTGAACATACATAAAAAAAAATACATACAGCCGAACATAGAACCTCCTCCTTTTTTGAAGTCGGTTAAAAAGACTTCGAATCGAAGTATTAATAGGCTTGGTCGTCACGTCGTCGTCGTCGGTACGATTACATATTTTGCTATTTATTTATTAAGATGTCAATAATGCACGTATGGGAACACAAACTCAATGAGAGATCATAATAAGCAAATCTGACTAATATTATGTTTCTGCAAGTCAGTCCACCACACACGGCGGCGGCGGCGGCGCGGCGCCAGAGTCTTCACAAAAAATGTCTGCGAATATGGTGCAGTGGACACGTCGCGTCGCGGGTTATCGCTTCAAAGGACACCCGCCTTTGTTTGACTTGCCACCTGAGTGGGAGAATGGAGTGGTTTTACCTTTATGTCAATAAAATATACATACACACCACACGCTGTATCCCGACAATCGGGGTAAGCAGAGTCGATTAGTTGTGCTGCAGATACTCTTCTAAATTACAGCACAACACCGACCACCACGTTTAGCAAAGTATTCGGACAAGATAACTTATAAAGTAGCAAGTAAGGCACGAAGACCCACCCGCGGCATGACTCGGTGGAAGGATCGTTCCAAGGTGAGAGGTGGCTGGCCTGTCGCCTTTTAACACGGCATCTTGTCCTTATCCCTTAGTCGCCTTTTACGACATGCACGGGAAGAGATGCAGTATTAGAAACTTTTGCTATCGCATATTTCACTGTATCGCGTGGGGACGGAACTTATAAAGAATAGCCCTACTGCATCTCCCCCCGTGCATGTCGTAGAAGGCGATAAGGGCAAGATGCCGTACGTGCGTACGACAAGATGCGTAAGGGCGACAGGATAGCCACCTCTCACCTTGGCGCGGTCCTTCCACCGAGTGGTGTAGCAGGTGGGTCTTCGTGCCTTACTTCTGATTGATAGTTTGTCTTGTCCTAATACTTTGCTAAATGTAGTGGTCGGTGTTGTGCTTGTAATTACCGATTGTCGGGGTACAGTGTTTGGTATGGCACTTCCTCCCGATGTGTTTCCTTCAGTGTACGACTTAGGATCTTTCAAGAGAAGCGTAAAAAGGCATTTGACACGCCGGCACGGCATTCGCAGCCCCCGTTCTAAACCGAATGCTTTTGGGCGTCGTCGGCTCAACAATCCACGTTGATGGCGCTAAACGCCTCGCGTATCCATAAATAAAAACATATTTTGCGCCTACATTTCCCACACACGTTTTTCCGAGAAATGCGAACTATTTACAAGCACTGCGCAGTGCTGGGCAGTATTACTCGACACTCAGGACTTGAATCAAACTGCATCGCATGTATAAGTAAATTTAGGGCACTGTAAATTAATTGAATGTGTTCGCATAATCTGTCGGGCTGCTTTCCGTAGCCGCTGCTCGTTAGGGCTCCGGGTGCTGCGGCAGCGGGAGGGGGGAGCGGGGAGGGAAGGTGCGCGGGCGCAGGTGGAACGGCGCGGGGGGAGGGGACGGACCACCGGCGCATGCGCGGCCGCTCTGTAATCGGACCCGCGCGTTGCCTCCGGCGCGGGACTTTTTTACTGTTCAAGTATATTTTTATGGCAAAATTTAGGCTATATGCGCAGTGATATGCAAAAGTTGTACTCTAGTACCTAATATATTAAAAGTAAGCGGTGGGTGGCCGAGTGGTTTGGGCATTGGCTTCTCATGCGAGAGGTCCGCGGTTCGAATCCAGTCGGCGTGTACCAATGAGTTTTTTCTGACGAAAAAATTTACGTGGATACCTACACCTGCTGCTTTACCGTTCGGAACCGGTGTAAAACTGCAGGTCCTTTCCCTTGCCTCTTACTAGGTGGTAGGCTCAAATTGTAACCGACTCGGTTGGTACCACCGTACTGGATGTAAGATGGCCGCATAGCAACCTCGGTTGTGTTCTCCGCTCTAGTCCAGTATAGCCAGCAATCCAGGGAAGTCTCCGGTATGGCATCTACCTTCTCGGAGGTGATATTGGCTGGTCGGAGCATGCCTTTTGGCCCCTCCGACTCCGACTCAGCCACCTATACCGAAGTACATAAAAAAAAATGGCCATAAGCCGTTTAATATTCAAATAGATGTATACAAGACGGCATATATGTAGCTTGGACCAGTGCAGTAGCCGATTTTGGGGTATCTTTGGTGGAGGGCGCGGGATGCGACGGCGGGGAGAGCGCCTGCAGACCGCGTGATTGGTTGGCCGGTCGCCCGCCGCCTTCCGCACCGCACGGTGTAAACTCTAGTCAGTGAAAACTCTATGTACATCTGTTGAGTAGTTTTAGAGTAAATCACATGAAAGCTAATTGAAATTGGTGGATTTTTCCGACAGCGCTCACTTCCGATCCCACTGCTCAGCTCATATGAATAATGATGTGATGCTATATAGCCTGTAACCTGGCGGAGACATGTCGCATTAAATAGGCAAAAACCGTAAGCGAATAGGTTCAGCCGTTCTTGAGTTATTATAAGCGAACATATAAAGCTCTGTGGAGGATGTGTGTTATCTCGATTTAAGTGAAGATCTTCTAAACAAACTTGACAGACTGTTAAACATGTGCATTCGTTACATCTTTGGTCTGCGCAAATATGAGCATATTTCTGAATATCGCACACGTTTACAGTGGCTCGATATTCGAAGTCGCAGGAATAGCCACGTACTCTCTCTTCTTTTCCGCACACTGAATGACCCTGCTGCTCCTAAATACCTGAGTGAGCGGTTTGAGTTCCTTCGTTCCCATGGTCTCTCTCTGAGATCATCTGACAATCTACTTCTAGCAATACCAACTCACTCTAGTTCATTTTACACGGACTCATTCACAGTCAATGCGGCTCGCATGTGGAATCATTTGCCTGAACAGGTACGGCGCTGCACTACTATCCACATGTTTAGAGAACGTATTCGCAAACTGTTTCTATCTGATTCTGACGGCGACGAGTAATATAAATTTCCCTTAATTACGTTCTTGTAACTTTTATTCAGATGGTTTTATATTATAAAATATATTATGTTTACATATGTATATGTAGTTTATGCATATATATAATATGTACGTACCTTATAGTATTTATTTTATGTATGTATCTATGTACCTATTGTTTGTGTCCATTTATTTAATAGTTTTATTTTTCAAGCTTCTCTCTTGCACTGCATTGTCCGCCCTATCAGCTTCTCCACATCCCAAAGGTTAGTTTGAAAAGAATGCTACTTTGCATTAAACTCGCCTGTTGTGTTCCTTTTTATGGTGTACATTAGAGTATATTTTGATTTGAAAGCTTTCATGCGATTGTGTTGTATTTGTGTATGTTTGTTTGTTACTACATATGTGAAGGTACATATTATAATATATGTACTTATACTATATTTAAAAAAAAAATTGTTTTTTTTGTAAGTATATAATAGGCCTATGTCCAGCAGTGGACCGATACAGGCTGGTGATGATGATGAAGTATATAATATGTATTTCTTAATGACAATGACTGAAGACGACATAAGTCGAAAATATGAATTAAACTGTGTACATATTATGAGAGAGGGTAGTCGCTGTGGAGCGATCGCAGTGGTAGACTTCGGTCTACCCAAGGTGTCGGGCCCGGCCACCAGTATCCATAGACCCGTATTAGCGACCTTTGTACGGGGTCCCAGAGGCGTTTAGTCGTCCAAGGTGTCGGAGTTGGGTACTAGGATCCGTGACGTTTCCCTATGCAGACCACACGGTGGCTACCCTTAAAACTAGCAGTTGGCTACCCTATCCCGCAACTGGGCGGTGTAACGGGCGTCACTGTTAGAAATAATGTGTGGTAGAGAACTTGTTCTCGACGATTACTCATTAAACGTTGCTAGTCTAACATGAGTACTAAGTTGTGGGTTTCGGCCTCCTCTTAGCTCACGCTGCTGACTCCACTCAGGTCGGTGGGTCAAATGAGATACTACCCTAAACGCTGGGTTGAGTACTGCGGGGTTCCGTTAAAAGCCCCAGAATGCTTCGTGCTTCTGCACGGAACACTGGAGTTGGTCTCGCAGGGGTTGTGGTTTAGCGTTGATTCCCTGGTGCTTCCGTACTTGTGTAGTTAAAGCACCTAACACGGGAATAAGTAGCGAAAGCTGCGAGTGGTGAGCCACTTAGAGCTCCGTAACCAATGTGGAGAATTGGTAGACATGCGAATAATGTAGATCGGTATGTCGGTGCTACACACACTTATATGTGGATGTGGGATGGACTTCTCACGAGCTAATGACGCTGACGTAAGTCTGTCATTCGAGACCGGTGGATCCCCGGTACACATTAGGTGGTGGTCATATGCACTTCCACGCATATACATAGCTGGTGAAAACAAAAGCCTTTGGGCTAGTACAAAACGCTGAGGCCCTGGGCACAGGTTGCGGTTGGATAGGGCGCTGACCCCAGTGGCAGTGAAGGCTTCACACCCGGCTCTCGACTTCGGTCGGGGGTTCCTTCGGGTGGACGGGTGGTGGCTCGGATCGGCTGGGGAAAGGTCGCAGCCTGTGTTTCCCATGGGATTATTTCGGAAGAACGGATGTTCGACAGAGCAGCTATGGGGCCTCGATCTGGCATACATGATCACTGTACTCGCAAGAGTGCAGGTAGTAGACGTCTGGATTTTGTAGCCGAAAGGCTGGTATCTCTGGACGTCTATAAACAAAACGTAAATCAATAAATGATAGAAAAGAAAGTTGTACATATTATGAATAACATCAATATAAAAATTAATTTCAAACAAATATTTTGTAAATAAAAATAATTTATTATTTTATTTTATTTCACATACTTGTTGCGCACCACGCCTACCTGGACATATGCACTTCTTCACGATTTTGACCACATCATTCAACATTCATTAAATAACATTTTAAATATACATTTAACTAATTTCACAAAAGCATCGCTTCCAATAAGTTACGGTGGTTTGGGCATTAGAAAATTGGTTGATATTTGCACACCGGCATACTTATCATCCGTTCACAGCACCCGCACTCTCTGTACAGACATTCTCGCTAAAACCAAACAGAACACCGAGGAGCCAATGATCGGTGAAACAGAGGCTTTTGAGATCTGGAAGAATTTATCCTCCTGCACCGATGCCCCCAGCGAACCTAATAGTCAGAAAATATGGGATAAACCCATCATTGAAAAAATATTTGATTCACTGGAAAAAAAAACACCCGCAGACGAGGCGCGCCTTTTGGCGTTGCGTGAGAGAGAGTCCGGGTCCTGGTTGCATGCTATACCCTCGCCAACAACGGGCATGCTCCTGGATCCGCACTCCATCCGCATAGCCATCTCCCTGCGTCTTGGCGCTAAAACAAATGCTCTCCACAGGTGTGTATGTGGCGAT
Source organism: Nematopogon swammerdamellus (assembly GCA_946902875.1). NCBI lineage: Eukaryota > Metazoa > Arthropoda > Insecta > Lepidoptera > Adelidae > Nematopogon > Nematopogon swammerdamellus. The sequence continues at coordinate 1,880,906 of OX336340.1, forward strand.
ACTGCTGACGAATTCGGGCACCACGGGTTATGCTGCCAGAAGAGCGCGGGTAGAATTCCACGTCACCATATGCTCAACGACATATTAAAAAGATCACTCGTATCAGCCGGCTTTCCTTCAACTCTGGAGCCAGTGGGCCTATTCCGGGACGATGGTAAGCGTCCAGATGGCATGACCATCATCCCGTGGCGTGAGGGAAAGTCACTGGTGTGGGATGCTACCTGCGCCGATACTCTGTGCAGCAGTCACGTTAAGGCATGCTCGAAGCGCGCCGGCGCAGCCGCTGAAACTGCAGCCCGCCACAAGCACACCAAATACAGTTCGGTGGCACACCAGCACATCTTCGCCGCATTTTCGGTGGAGACGATGGGGGCATGGTCTGAGGAGGCAAAGCGGCTCGCGAAAGACATCGGGATGTCCCTGTACGCTGCTTCAGGAGAACAACGTTCGCTCGAGTTCCTGAGGCAGCGTATCAGTGTGGCCATCCAGCGAGGCAACGCCGCTAGCGTCCTCGGTACAGTGCCCACATCGTCACACCTGGAGGAGGGTTATTAAGTTTTGTATTGGTTATAGGTTTATATTTTATTTTGTAGTTAAGTTTTTTAGTTTTTAGTAGTTTTTAGTTATAGTTTTTTATTTTATTTGATAGGTAGTTTAAGTTTATTTAATAATTTTAATTTATTACTCTTATAAGATGTATAATAAATTTTTGAATAATTAAAAAAATTTATTATTAATGACAATAAATAATATTTTTCTTTTTTCTTTCTTTATTTTCTATTTACATACATTTAAATTAAAAAGGACATGTATTTTACTTGGTGGTAGGGTTTAACCCGCCCGGGTTGGTACCACCGCACTGAATGAAACGTCGGTCTAAACGGCTATGTAAATAGTTTGTGTTTTCCGACCAGTTCAGTGTAGCCGGCACGATCAAAGGGGGAAGCACTGACATGGCACCTAGTTCACCCGGTGTTATAGGCTGACATCCCGGACGTTGTAGGTGATGTAGCCAACCGTGTCAGTTTCCATAAAAAAAAAAATATATATATATATATTTTTAGTCTTATCCAAGTACTGACCGCGCCCAAGAACCCAACCACACCACTGAGCTACCGAAGCTGACAAGCTATTTAATATAGCCATATTGCCAATTGCCATAACCTCCTAAAGAGCCGCCTAACAATTTACGAACCCCCTACGTGTCGATTCCAATGTGACCGCCAGTAGGCAGTTACGCAAAACAAAACAAAAAAATCGCGTCTCCATAAGTTAGGTTTATGAGGGTTTTACGAGGTTCCGCGAGAGACGCGAGGCGCGTCGCGCGCGGCGGGGAGGTGAGGCGCGATCTCCCGTCGCGTTTGATCAGGGTTGCCAACTATTATCAGAGACAAGAAAGGACGCAAACAGTTAAAGTGAACTGTTGAACTCAATTATACAAAATTTTATTTATAATGTTTTACAAACCACAATACTCACAAAAACAACGTAACATTTCGGCGTTACTCAAACAATTTTATAAACAATTAAATATATAAAATTAGAAATGAAAATAATGAACACATTTTTTTATTTTACAAACATGTATATTTGTAATTCATAGGTATACACCAGCAATTCACGATTGATTACGAGTTTTGATTATTCGTAGTTCGACAGAACATCTCCTCCTGTTATTGCGCCATTTTGCATGCCTAATTGTTTGCCTAATTTATAAGAAAAGGACTTTTTGCGTCCTTTACCATGAAGAGGAAGATGGAAGGACCCGTATCAGTAAAAAAGGATTGTCCTTCCAAAAGAAGGACGGTTGGCAACCCTGCGTTTGATTGGCTGCGCGACGCCACTCGTTGATCGGTGCCGACGCGACGGTAGGTGGTCGGTCGGTAGGCGCTCACATTATAAGTCATCTAAATGCAATCACGACTATAATAAAAAGTCAAAAATAATTTCTGTTTACTTACTTAAAGGAGTTGGGGGGACCGCTAAGTAAATACCCGCGCAGCTCTGAGCTTTTATATTTTACATACTTAGCGGTCCCCCGACTCCTTTAAGCGTTTAAACGGACATTTTTTCATGGAATTTTGAGGGGTAGGAGTTTTTTTTTTATTTGTACTTTAACTTTTATTTTAAGTTAAAAAAAACCGCATACAAGTCGGCCCATCCGTGTGACGTTATTTTTTTATTACTTTATAATTATTACTTGATTACTTTATTACTAACACAGCTAAGAACCATTCCGGTTAAACCAGCTGTCTAATAATAAAAAAAACCGCATCCAAATCGGTTCATCCCTTTGGGAGCTACGATGCCACAGACAGACACACACATACAGACAGACGGAGGCGTCAATCTTATATAGAACACCCCTCTTTTTGCGTCGGGGGTTAGAAATAGTCAGCCTCGATAGCTCAGTGGTGCAGACAGTCAACTGTCGCTATTGAATCAGTTGGGGGTTTCGGCCTCCTCTTAGCTCACGCTGCTGACTCCACTCAGGTCGGTGGGTCAAATGAGATACTACCCTAAACGCTGGGTTGAGTACTGCGGGGTTCCGTTAAAAGCCCCAGAATGCTTCGTGCTTCTGCACGGAACACTGGAGTTGGTCTCGCAGGGGTTGTGGTTTAGCGTTGATTCCCTGGTGCTTCCGTACTTGTGTAGTTAAAGCACCTAACACGGGAATAAGTAGCGAAAGCTGCGAGTGGTGAGCCACTTAGAGCTCCGTAACCAATGTGGAGAATTGGTAGACATGCGAATAATGTAGATCGGTATGTCGGTGCAACACACACTTATATGTGGATGTGAGATGGATTTCTCACGAGCTAATGACGCTGACGTAAGTCTGTCATTCGAGACCGGTGGATCCCCGGTACACATTAGGTGGTGGTCATATGCACTTCCACGCATATACATAGCTGGTGAAAACAAAAGCCTTTAGGATAGTACAAAACGCTGAGGCCCTGGGCACAGGTTGTGGTTGGATAGGGTGCTGACCCCAGTGGCAGTGAAGGCTTCACCCCAGGCTCTCAACTTCGGTCGGGGGTTCCTTCGGGTGGACGGGTGGTGGCTCGGATCGGCTAGGGAAAGGTCGCAGCCTGTGTTTCCCATGGGATTTTTTCGGAAGAACGGATGTTCGACAGAGCAGCTATGGGGCCTCGATCTGGCATACATGATCACTGTACTCGCAAGAGTGCAGGTTGTAGACGTCTGGATTTTGTGACCGGAAGGTTGGTATCTCTGGACGTCTATAAACAAAACGTAAATCAATAAACGATAGTAAAAGAGTGTCGCTATTGAATGTTAAGCAACGCTGGGTGCGGTCAGTACTAGGATGGGTGACCGCTGACCGTTGGAGGCTGACCGAGGTTCGGATTCCTCGTAACACTGTAGGTCCCTTCCCTCCTAATCTTACTTGGTGGTAGGGTTTAACCCGCCCGGGTTGGTACCACCGCACTGAATGAAACGTCGGTCGAAACGGCTATGTAAATAGTTTGTGTTTTCCGACCAGTTCAGTGTAGCCGGCACGATCAAAGGGGGAAGCACTGACATGACACCTAGTTCATCCGGTGTTATGGGCTGACATCACGGACGTTGTAGGTGATGTAGCCAACCGTGTCCATAAAAAAAAATAAAAAATAAAAAAAATTATATAAATACTTTCAATTATTTCTTTTTTGTGAAGCTATTCTAATACTCCACGAAAAATCGACCTAACGTATGTGTCCCGATCTAGAATGTTGATAGTAATAGACCACTCACCTCTTCTCACACCTAACAGCTAAGCTGTCTCCCTTTATTGTTTCATCCTAGCTCCTCTCCTATGCAGCGGCGTGTATGATATTGATACATATTTTTTATGTGTTTTTATGATATTCGCTTTTTATGCGAAATTTTTTCTTTTATATAAGAAACTGACACAGTTGTCTACATCACCTACTAAATCCGCGATCTCAGCACATAACACCTTGGTGAACTAGGTGCTATGTCTTCTTACTGCTGCTTGTGCTTCCCTTCGGTCGTGCCGGGTACACTGAATTCGAATTTTTGGGTGGGAGTTAGTATAGCGCGGCATTCTTAGAAGATTTCTGGTAGCTGGGACTGGTAGGAGAGGGTCTAAGGAGCTATTAGCAAAAAAAAATTTTGTGCGGAGACTTGTACTTTCGGAGAAATTTTTTTTTGAAAAAAATATTTTTCATACAAAATTAATTTTCGATTTTTTTTTTTTTAAATGCACCAAAACATTTATTTTGAATAGGAATTTATGCAAAAACGACATGCGCCGCCTCAACATTAGGTTAGGGTTAATTTTTTTTAACCACAAAAACATTCACCCATATCACTTCCCTTGTTTTTACATACATTTATATTCAAAACCAATGTATTTGTGCCTTAAAAAAAATTGTTTTTTATTTTGTATGAAAAAAATATTCAAATTTTTTTTTCTCCGAAAGTACAAGTCTCCGCACACAATTTTTTTTTGCTAATAGCTCCTTAGGCCCTCGCCTACCAGTCCCAGCTATCAGAAATCTTCTAAGAATGCCGCGCTATACTAACTCCCAACCGAATTTTTAAATAGTTCGCGTTTTCCGTCCAGTTCAGTGTAGCCGGCACGACCGAAGGGAATCACTGACATGGCACCTAGTTCACCAAGGTGTTATGGGCTGACATCGGATGTTATAGATATAGCCAAGGGCCGTGTCCGTTTTCATAAAAAAAAAAAAAAGCTTAAGCATGTTCAGCAGTACTTTTTTATTTATTTTTTTACTTGTTAATATCAATACATTAATTTCATCAATAAAATAAAATACAACAATAAATATAATTAAAATTAGTTTAATGTTATTATTATTTTTTTCTGTGTACAAAAGCACTTTTCCCAAGCTTTCACCAAGCCAAAAAATCCCCTCCAGTAGCAAAGTCCCTCATTCGATTGCCCCACTTTTTATTCTCATTTCTCATTATGGGTGTCCAAAATTGAGTTGTTGGTGCATTTTTTGCATTGCAGTTTTTTAATCGCGGGCGGCGGGCGGGTGGCGGTGGACTGCGGAACGGAAGAGGGGGAGGGGAACATCGCCAGGGGTAACAGGGAGTCCCCTTCCTCCCCGCAAACCTTTAGGGTGTTGATCGTTGATTATTTAGCCATGTCTGAGATGGAAAGACGACATCAAGTACGTCAGCGGAAAGCAGTGGTTCCGTACCGCTGAGGGCCGGGAGGATTGGAGGAAATTTGGAGAGGCGTATGTCCAGCAGTGGATGCTTACACGCTGACTGACTGACTGACTGAGGTAATTTTATGGAGGGTCCCTTATGGGTCAATGTAACATGACTAGCTTTTGCCCGCGACTTCGTCCGCGACTATTTTGGCTATTGTGCCTTCCACATACAAGGTAGATAATATTATATGCTGTCGCGGACTTTTTTTAGAACGATTTTAAGAGAAATAACCCCACCATACATTATTTTCGTGTAACTCTAGCGGTTTATGCAGCGCACGCCGAGATAGCTCCCAGATGGCGAAATTTTTTCCGACTTACTTGACATTTATCGATACATTTGGGCCAATTTACACAATGTCTTTATAAATTATAGCGTACATGTTATTCTGATGTATAAGCTATAGTACTGTAAAGTCTCATCAAAATCCGTTTAGTCGTTTTTGCGTGAAAGAGGAACAAAGATTCATACATCCATCCATACATCCATACATACATCCATTCTCACAACCTTTCGCGTTTATAATATTAGTAGGATAGGATACGGTAAGAAGGGAAGGAACCTACAGTTCTACGTTAAATACGAACCACCGCGGTCGGCCTCCAACACGGTCGAACGGTCACCCATTCAAGTTCTGACAGAGGTGTGCTTATCACGAAAGAAATTTGACTGTATATGCGATAATTACATTTATTTGTATACTATTTAAAGCATTATTATTTTTCACTTCGAATATATTTTTAAGAATGAATTCACAGTGTACAACGTAACAGGAAAATCTCCTGAGAGCGAATAAAATAAAGTCAAACCCAGTTGAATACGATTCCGTGTGTTGTTTTAACTGTGAATTTCGGAACGTTCTGAGCCGCGTGGTGTGATCAATGTGGGTATTAAGTGCTAATGCGCCGCCGCCGCCGCCCGGTAGGCTGTCGCAGCGAGAACTGCGGGGGATAACTGCCTTAGGGCGACTACAGATAAATCGACTGTCGAAAAAAAAGCATAATATGTCTATTGATAACATTGGAAAATATTATTACTTTTCTACGGCGGCGCAGAGAGTCCCTCGTTCAGTGCGGTGGTATCAATCCGGGCGTGTCATGCCCTGCCACCTAGTCAGGAACTGATTGTTTTGCATGATATGAGAATGAATGGAGCAACGGCATTTTATGACATTAATTTACTTGCCACGTGAATTTATGTCATAAACTGCAGTTACTCCACACAAGTGAAGTTTCGAATCCAGTGCCTTCGCAATATATATATTATGATGGTTTTTTTTATAACTGTTATTATTTATTACAGTTTTATTACTGTTTGGTATTACATACAATTAAGTGATAGTGTACTTCAAACTGAATATCTTTAGCGACATTCGAAAAAAAATACATTTTGGGTGTGAAAATTCTTAGAATTGTTTGATGGTGGAATTTTTGCCACCCTTTATTAGCAAAATTTGTTTAATTTGTCATTAAGAAACAGGTGCATTTAAAGCTTAACCGTAACATGATTACTCAGTTTATTTATTCATTAATTAATTACCCTTATATAAGTCATTAACACAGTTCGATCACAATAAATTCTACATAACATGTCGATCCCCAATGCTTATTTTTTCGTTGTTTTTGCCCGGACTGGTATAATAAATCATTTGAATACTTAATTACTTTGATTAAAAGAGTTGTCCAGACTCCTGTGAGTGGTATGTCGGAGAAATTGGTCCAGAAATTGCGCAATTTATTTTTGGCCCGCATTCCAGCGAGCGCGCGGCGACGAGGGCGGGGGCGCGGCGGGGAGGTATAAACTCGGTAAGAGATTCGTATGTAGTGTTAAACTTAAAGAATGTATGCATAATATTTTGATAATAAAAACTCTTTAATACGAGTAAAATTGTACTAATAAATTGAGATTTTTTTTATTTAATCCGGTATGGGTGGCTGAGTCGGAGGGGCCAAAGCGCATGCTCCGACCAGCGTAATTCAACCTCCGAGAAGGTAGGTGCCATACCGGAGACTTTTCTGGATTTCTGGCTATACTGGACTAGAGGAGAAAACAGCCGAGGCTGCTGTGCGGCCATCTTACATCCAGTACGGTGGTACCAACCCAGTCGGCTACAATTTGAGCCCTTTGCCTTGATTCCCTTGCCCCCTTACTAGGAATCACCTAGTAAGGGGGCAAGGGAAGGGACCTAGTTTTACACCGGCTCCGAACGGTGAAGCAGCAGGTGTAGGTATGCACGTAAATAAAATTGTTTCGTCAGAAAAAACTCATTGGTACACGCCGACCGGATTCGAACCTCGGACCTCTCGCATGAGAAGCCGAAGCCCAAACCACTCGGCCACCCGCCGCTTTTTTATTTCTATGGCACGCGCTATAGCTTAAACGGCTTAATGCATTTTAACATACGAGGTGTCGTTAGATTCGTCTGATTTGTAGAACATAAAAAATGTGAAAATTCAAAATGGCTGCCTTCAGGTGCCGTCTTGTCAAACTTTGAAAATAGTTTTTCTTCAAACCCCATCGAGTTTCACTGTCTAGAGCTCGAAAAGGCGATAAAAAAATTAATAAACAATTTTTAAAACCCGACTGCAAAAAAAATTTAAAAGAGATCAGTAGAAAATGCTGTAGTCGGGCGTGTAGTTAGATTTGAATAGAGAGATGTATTTTTTTTTTCTTTAAGTGTATAGTAGAGTACTTTTACTTCATTCTTCACAAATGTAATTTTCTCATTTGATTGCTAATGAACACACAACCCAGCATCTGATGCTTGTTATAAACAGCCCACGTTACCTTCAAATAAAACATTTTATGGATTGAGAAAGGCCATGGTGGTTTTATAACATTTTTTCACATGGCCGTCTCGTCGTCGCACGCGAGAGCATTAAACATAATTTAATTTTCTTCTTTCTTCATATTCGTGAATAATATAGAGCTTACAAAGTATACATACGTAGAATTAAACTTATTATTATAACAAGATTTATACATATTCAGGTATATAACTATGCAGTGGCTGATTACTGAACACCATCCCCGACTGTGTGCACTTATGTATAAACGCTCCCGATAGTAGCCGCAATTATCTCAGCTCCCGACCCGACACTGTCGCTGCACTCATGACCGCTATCGGCGGTGGGCGCACTTATAACCGCTCCCGATGCTAGCCGCAAATATCACAGCTCCCGACCCGACACTGTCGCTGCACTTATCACCGCTATCGACGGTGGGCGCACTTATAACCGGTCCCGATGGTAGCCGCAATTATCACAGCTCCCGACCCGACACTGTCGCTGCACTGATGACCGCTATCGGCGGTGGGCGCACTTATAACCGCTCCCGATGCTAGCCGCAAATATCACAGCTCCCGACCCGACACTGTCGCTGCACTCATGACCACTATCGGCGGTGGGCGCACTTATAACCGGTCCCGATGGTAGCCGCAATTATCACAGCTCCCGACCAGACACTGTCGCTGCACTTATCACCGCTATCGGCGGTGGGCGCACTTATAACCGGTCCCGATGGTAGCCGCAATTATCACAGCTCCCGACCAGACACTGTCGCTGCACTTATCACCGCTATCGGCGGTGGGCGCACTTATAACCGCTCCCGATGATCACAGCTCCCGACCAGATACTGTCGCTGCACTTATCACCGCTATCGGCGGTGGGCGCACTTATAACCGCTCCCTGTGGTTGCCGCAATTATCACCGCTCGAGAGTTCCCGACAATGTTGCTGCACTTATCACCGCTGTCGGTGGTGGCTCCAGTTATAACCGCTCCCGATGGTAGCCGAAATTATCACCGCTCCCGACACTGTGGCTGCACTTATCATCGCTATCGGCGGTGGCTGCACTTATAACCGCTCCCTGTGATTGCCGCAATTATCACCGCTCGAGATTCCCCGACACTGTTTCTGCACTTATCACCGCTATCGGCGGTGGCTGCACTTATAACCGCTCCCTGTGATTGCCGCAATTATCACCGCTCGAGAGCTCCCGACACTATATTGCTGCACTTATCACCGCTATCGGCGGTGGCTCCACTTATAACCGTTCCCGATGGTAGCCGCAATTATCACCGCTCCCGACACTATTGCTGCACTTATCACCTGCACTTATAACCGCTCCCGATAGTAGCCTCAATTATCGTCGCTCTCGGCCGTAGCTGCACTTATCACTTCTTCCGAGATGGTGGCTGAACTCATCGATTCTTCACACATCCTTTTAGGATGCTGCTTTATGCAATAACTGTATTTATCCTTGAATTTTTCCCGATGAGACGCGATGACGGCGGCGGTTGCTGTAACGCAACTGGCGGTAACGATATTTATGATTACTGCTTCTGGTGGTAACTGTACTTTTCTCTTGCCCGATTTGCCCGAATGTTGCCCGAAGGCTCTGTCAAATGGGCGATAACCGCGCGAGTGCGGAGACGGCACAGGTGCCCGCATTATGCGCTATACCCACTTAATTAAAGTCGGCTCTACTCTACGTTGGTGGCGCACTTCGCGAGGAGGCGAACGCCTTTTGCAATAAAGAGTCCGATTGTCTTGAACGGACATTAAATGTGATTATTGCTTCATTTTTAGGGTTCCGTATACGTCGTACGGGATCCTATTACTAAGCCTACGCCGTCTGTCTGTCTGTATGTCTGTCTCTTGAACCGTAATAGGTAGCCCGTTGAAATTTTCACAGAATATTTGTTATTATGGCCGATATAAAAACAAATAATAAAAATTAAAAAAAAGGAAAAAAATTCACGGGGGTCCCCATATAAGAAACTAAAAAGTGTATGCGCATACCATCTACCGAAAATAGTATGAAGCATTTTAACTAATCCATAGATGGCGTGAGTGGCGCTGACAATGACATAGCGATACGGAACGCTCGGTACGCGAGTCCGACTCGCACTTGGCTGCTTTTTATTATTTAATTAGATTACCTTCTATAAGGCTCTGATGAATGAAGTATTAGTAACAATAAAAATGTGTGTTACCCAAGTGGCAGTGGGCTGGGCACGTCAGCAGAAGAGACGACGTCCGTTGGAGTAATCGTGGCACTGGCGACCGTCAATTTAATTCTGAACTCTAGTCCAGTATAGCCAGTAAACCTACTGTAAGGTACCTACCTTCTCTCTCGAAGGTGATATTGGATGGTCGGAGCATGTAATCTATCTAACCTGTACCGAATTGAATAATAAAATGGATGCGTATACTTATGCACGCGCGTTAAAAGTTATAATTCTCCACCCCTCCCCCCTATCTCCCCCTCTACCTATCTCCCCCTCCCCCTCTCTCACCCCTTTTCCCCTCTCTCTTGCCCCTTTCCATATCTTTCCACGTTTCTTCCCCACTCCCTCCCCCCTCTTCTCCCTCTCCCCTCCCCCTCCCTCTCTCCCTCTAACCGCTTATCCATCGGGCAGCATCTCACAATATCTACATACAAATCATGTATATGCGCTGGACGGTGACGTGACGTTTTTTCTCAGTTTACTCCCCGCTTTCATAACGCGCCTAGCAACACAGCAATAGTCCGCAAATCTTCTGGCATGGCGCCTAACTGAGCGTGGTTTCGCGAGGACAAGTGTTTTTTGGCTCTGCCGAATGCACAATTGGTCTCTCGGCACAGCCACCCATGTTAGTTCACATAAAAAAAAGCGCTTAAAGAAGTATAACTTCAAAATGAATTGTCACAGACGCTCAGTGTGGACTACGGAAGGTAAAGGCGCTGTACCTGGGGGGTGAGGCGGGGCCCGAGGGGAGGCAAGAGGAGGGGGGGGGGGGGGGGGCGAGCGGCTCCCACGCGCCGCCTCATGCTCCTTTTGTATATTGCCAGATTTTATTTTCAACTTTCTTCATTCTTATTACCTTGCGCCGCGCCAAAACCAATGAAACAGTCCACCGGGCCGCCGCGCCGCACACAAATGAGTATCCGATCGCCGCCTCACTTTGCGCGCGCCGGGAAAAAAGATAAAGGAAAAAATACGATTTATATCCGAAGTTGGACCTAGCTCCTCGGACCTATAGTAGCTTTAGAGCGCGCGTGCGTTCCGTTCTTCGTACGGCGAAGTGTCAGCAGATTTTTTTTATGTAATCCGGTATGAGTGGCTGAGTCGGAGGGGCCAAAGCACATGCTCCGACCAGCCGATATCACCTCCGAGAAGGTAGGTTAGGTGTCTTACTGGAGGGAGACTTCCCTGGATTGCTGGCTATACTGGACTAGAGGAGAACACAACCGAGGCTGCTATGCGGCCATCTTACACCCAGTACGATAGTACCAACCCAGTCGACTACAATTTGAGCCTACAACCTAGTAAGGGGCAAGGGAAGGGACCTACAGTTTTACACCACACCTACAGTCGGGGTTTTTTTTTAAATTTGTAATTCAACTTTTATTTCAAGCTTTTTTTAAAAAACCCGCTTGCAAAGCGGTCCACTTTTTAAGATAATTATTTTTCTCATTACTTAATAACTCGATTATTTGATTACAAACCTAACTAAAAACCATCCCGATTAAACCAGCTTTCCAACAAAAAAACCGCATCCAAATCGGCCCATCCGTTTGGGAGCTACAATGCTACAGACAGACTCCCATGCACACATACACACACACTTTTTAAACTTATAACAACCCTCTTTTTTCGTCAGGGGTTAAAAATAGATTATTTTGTAACTCACAAAGTTCATGTGCAGAAAAATCTTGTGGAAACCTTGTACTAAAAATCTTGTGGACATCGTGGAAAATGGCGTACGAAATAAGGATATAATATGGTTTTTACCGGCTTTCTGGGGATTTCAAATTATATTTTTAATATTTTATTTAAATTACTCTTTATTGGTAATGAGAGTGAAATTTTGAAAAAAAGCCTCAGTTGCACTCCGGGAGTGCCGGCAGAAGAGAAAACTTTTTGTATTTCCGAAAATAATTCTTTAAAATAATTCTTAGGTGGTTATAAAAAAAACTAATCACCCTAAAAAAAAATAAAAACAAAAAATTTATGAAAAAAAAAATTACAATTTTATTTAGTAGAACGGACAGACATGCATTTGTTACGGAACGCTACATTCATTTTGCAGAACTTAGTAGAATGGACAGACATAAACGTGTTACGGAACCCCACTTTTATTGTAAAATAACCGTCGGAGGACCTTGGTTGAAAATTGTAAAATTTAGTAGAACGGACAGACATGCATTTGTTACGGAACCCTACATTCATTTTGAAATAAATGTTAAATTTAGTAGAACGGACAGACATGCATTTGTTACGGAACCCTACATTCATTTTGCAGAACTTAGTAGAATGGACAGACATAAACGTGTTACGGAACCCTACTTTTATTAATATATAATAACCGTCGGAGGACCTTGGTTGAAAATTGTAAAATTTAGTAGAACGGACAGACATGCATTTGTTCCGGAACCCTACATTCATTTTGAATTGATTATCGACCAAACGAATATCGGATTTCCACTGTCACTGAGAGACGAACCGAACTGATCCCGAGCCATCGTAACTTAACCCTTAATGCAATGTCTTAAGGTTGCATTTTAAATAATAAAAATAAATCTCGCTTTTCGAGATCTGTCGCGAGTCTACCAATTTTTACCCACCTAAAAAAGTGCCAAGCGCCGCTAAAGAAGTTTTCACTTCAAAAATTTGGCACATAAGTAATCCCATAGAAATTAAAAACTTAAAAAATTTAAATGAGTCAGTGCTTTTTTTTATTTTGAGGTAGATAATAGAGAATTTACGGAACCCTCGGCGTATGAAATATTTTAAGGTTTGACCGGTTTTTTTAATAATGACATTAAAGTCATTTTTAATAAAAGACATCATATTGTCTTATTTACAGCCTTTAAAAGACAATTTTTTTTCACACAATGTGTGTTACACGTTCATACCCGTGCTTTTTCAATGTTCGTTCATACTGCGTTGGGCGCGCTCTAAAGCTCCTCTTGCCTAGTTTCCGAACCCGGTCAGACCGTAAATTGACCATCGGAATCGCGAAGGACCTTTTCTGCGAACCGGCGCGTGTCCTGTTTTTTTTTAATTCCTGCAGAACTGGGTGTGTATGGGGGGGGGGGGGGGGGGGGGGGTGTTCAATGTCGGAATCTCAGGCGCAGCCAATTCCACCCCGAGGAGGTGCCATTTCAGCTTGAAGGCGGACTAAAGTCGCTAGGGAAAGGCTTTATATAATCTCTGTAACTATAATATTACCTCCGACGCGACGCCGACGGTGTGAAGTGAAAACTTATAAAAAAAACATTTTTTTTTCATACCTGGTTGGACAAAGTAGGTATGCGTGCTGTACATTTTTGTATATTATATTTGATGTAATTTTTAATAAGTTAAATGTATTCACACAAGTATAGCTTTTAGTACTACTAGCATGTACCTACATGCATAATATTTGTATATTTTAGGTACAGTTATAATATGTAAAAAATGTAAACAATTGTGTAAATAAATGAATAAAATCTTTATTAAAAGTTTATTTCAGGTATACACCTATCTGTACACAAACAACACGGAAATATAAAGCACTCAATACAAAACAAACAATGATAGATAATTACTACAAATTAATTTAAAAAAAAATGTATACAAATATATAAATACATTCTTATATTATTAATTATTTGAGATTCCATTCTCAGACTCAACTCTTTTGCTACCACCTACTTACGTTTCACTATAATAATCAACTAATCGAAGTCTCTGTGTGACAGAGACAAAGCTCTACAACCGGATTGTCTCTTTCTAAAGATCGATGTTCATTATTTACTGCAGGATACAGTGAAAGTAGACTGAAGCAGGCCTCACGCCAGGTCTCACGCACTCTATGTACTTGCGCGCGCTTACTACCTACCGCCCGGCGCACTGCCGGCGGTGAATTTCAGTAGAAATTCGTCAGCCGCGCGAAACATACCTACATTCTCGCCCACGCAAATACTCGCAGCTGCAAAGCAATAATGCACTTTACACTAGATCGTTTAGGTACATTTTCTCACGCAGCGATTGGCGACGTGAAGCAGTAGGCTATTAAAGCCGAAGGTATGGATCTTTTTCTATTGCAATTGTTGATATGTATCAACAATTTCTGACAAAGGCTCTATACACCTGATTTTATTTATACTTTTACTTTCGATTTTATGTGGTCAGAACATCAAGCTTAAATTATAGTTATTTTAGCTCTCAAACTGTATCTCAACACTGTAAGCGGTGTCTATTGTGTAGCTAGTCACAATGTATTGTAATCGGAGACGTTAAAAAAATTACCCTGCGAAGTTTCTTGCCGGCTCTTGTTTGTGGATGTAATCGAACCGGATTGTAAAAACTAAACAGGACAAATTCAAGCGTAGTGTACTACCATACGAATGATGAATAAAGAATAAAGAATAAAGAATATGAGTGATTTATCTGTTACGAAGTAACTATTAAGTAATCTGTGACTGAAGGCCGATCATCGACGAGTTAAAGGATCTCGCCGATCGCGGACACCACACACACTGTGTATTCCGATCAACATCGCTGTAAACAGAGTAATCGGTGTCGTACTGAAAATTCTGGCATGATACCTCATTGTTGTTTATTGTTTATTGATCATTCATATGGCAGTTAGACTGCACTCGAACTTGTCACAATATGTTCTATCCGGTTCCATTACACTCACGAAGAAGAACCGGCAAGAAACTTCGCATGGGAAACGGAGCGTGGTTTTGCGATAAGAGGTGGATTTTGGCTCGTTTGATTGCACAATTATGGTCCCTCAGCGCAGCCACCTAAGACGCGTTAAAAGATTTAAATCGATAGATAGGGCATATTATATTCTAACATGGCGCACTACAGACAATGTCACTTTTTATTTATGGAAACTGACACGGTTGACTACCTACATCACCTACAACATCCGTGATGTCAGCCCATAACACCGGGTGAACTTGGTGCCGCGTCAGTGCTTCCCTTCGGTCGTGCCGGCTACACTGAACTGGACGGAAAACACAAACTATCTACATAGCCGTTTCGACCGACCTTTCATTCAGTGCGGTGTTAGCAACCCGGGAGGGTAAACCCCTACCACCTAGTAATATAAGAAGGGAGTCATATCACTTAATCGCCTTTACGACATACACGGGGAGAGATGCAGTGGGACTATTCTGTTAAAATTACCGGCCCAACACGGTACAAGTCACTATCAAAGGTATCAAAGGGCCGCATGCGGCTACTTCGCATGAGTCGCAGCGCCACGTGCGTGTTGAGTAGTGTCCGACCGAAAGTGTACTTTCACTTTCGGCCGAAAGCCGTAGCCGAATTTCGGCAAAATTCTACTTTCGGCAGAAAGCCGAAAGCCGAAGCCGAAAGCCGAAACCGAAAGCCGTAGCCGAAAGTATGTATGGTATTTAAGTATTAAGGCAGTGTGTGCGGGCCGCCAAATCCGCCAATCGCGTAATCGCGTCGCGGCTTCCGCGTCGCGTCGCGTGCGCGCGGTCGGTCGGTTTGTCTGTCGTTAGACAGACAAACCGACCGACCTTCGGTTGGGCCGAAAGTGACCACTACTTTCGGCCGAAACCGTAAGTTTGCCGAATGTTGCAAATATTGGCCGAAATGCCGAAAGCCGAAAGCCGAAACCGAATATTCGGTCGGACACTAGTGTTGCGAGGGCGATTGCAGAGCGTTAGCGTTTTGTTAACATGAGGCAGCTTTTGATGCGATTGTTGGTGACTACTGTACATGAAGTCACATAATATGTGGCTCCCTTGTGAGTATCCCTTCAAATGCCAGAGCTATAACTCAACTGTCACCCCTCAAGTGCCAGGCACTTTTGTACCGTGTGGGGCCGGTACTTTAAAAGAATAGCCCCACTGCATCTCACCCCGTGTATGTCGTAAAAGGCGACTAAGGGATATGACTCCCTTCTTATATTACTAGGTGGTAGGGTTTAACCCGCAAGGGTTGGTACCACCGCACCGAATGAAAGGACGGTCGAAACGGCTATGTAAATAGTTTGTGTTTTCCATCCAGTTCAGTGTAGCCGGCACGACCGAAGGGAATCACTGACGTGGCACCAAGTTCATCCGGTGTTATGGGCTGACATCACGGATGTTGTAGGTGATGTAGCCAACCGTGTCAGTATCCATAAAAAAAAAAAAACTTTTCGCAAGAGACTATTTTATATGAAACCTATGTGAAAAGCCTAAATTTTCGAAATGTACGTCAACTGTACTAGTCATTGCATTAGTAACACGTCTAGGAATGCGAACGTCTCAATCAAGTCATCAATCAAACATTTTCGTAAGTGTTTTTTTTTTTGGTTCGAAAACTCACGATTATACCGTTATGTATAATCGGTGACCAACTCTTGAGCGCCGCTTTGCCCTATCTATCGATTTAAATCTTTGACCGCGTCCATAAAACGTCTCAAAACGTCGACCTCTCTCCACGAGTGTCTGCAGCTATAAACCATCTGCGTACGTAAAGTATAACACCTCTTCTCTTCGCCATTATACCAGCGCGTGGAATGTCAATACGCGTGTAGGAACGAACGTTCTGTAATACGCGCCAGTACGCACGTACGTACGTAATGAAATACGCGCAAAAGACGTTATCTCTACGTTGACAGCCGCTGATTACAAGGCACCGACCGCGACTGCGCGAGGCGAGGAATGTTAAATGCAGAACCTTCATTACAATAAGGCTGCGCTTGAGAGATCAGAGTAAAAACATTGCTAGATGCGCAATCTGTATGGTAGCGCGCTGTCGCTAAAATTCCGACCAATCAACTTACAGCGATGCTATTTCACGGTGAGTCCCTGTGGTGAGTCCCCATTCCGATTCCGTACTACGGAACAGTCGTCTTTTATTATGGTTCCGTATCCGTCGTACGCGACCCTATTACTAAGCCTACGCCATCTGTCTGTCTGTCTGTCCCTCTGTCTGTCTGCCCGAGAGCTGTATCTCTTGAACCGCCCGTTGAAATTTCACAGAATACTTATGTGTTATATAATATGGTCGATATAACAATAAATAATAAAAATAAGAAAAATAAAACATTCACGGGGGTCCCCATACAAGAAACTAAAAAGTGTATGCGCGCCATCAACCGAAAAGAGTATGAAGCATTTTAACTAATCCAAAGTTGGCGTGAGTGGCGCTGACCACGACATGGCGATACGGAACCCTCGGTGCGCGAGTTGGACTCGCACTTTTTCTAAGCCAAGCCTACAACGTCTGTGTGTCCGTCTCTCTGTCCATTCGTCCGGACGAAATATATTTTTTTTTTATTTTTTTTTATTATATATTTTTTTATCGTAAACTCGACATGTAACGCCGAGCCACCGATAAGGTGTCTAACGACGCCCATAGACATTCGGCCGTATGCGGGGGTTACAAATGCGATGCCGGCCTGACTTATGGTCAGTTTTGACCATTAAGACGGCGACTCCCGCCATTCCATATCTAGGGATTACATCCCCGTCTTGCGCTGTAACGATACTGAACTGATAATAATCGGTATAACTACTTATGACTTGTTGCGAATTCTTAAAGAATCTCCAACACCGTCAGCTTTCTCGAGTCGTCAAAACCCACTCGCATACAACTTTGTCCGAAGGGGGTGTCGAAATGACGTATAGTTCGCAGAGCAAATATGAAACGCGGCGCGTACATAAACTCACGGGGCAGGTGCCGCCGCCGGCTTGTCAGCCCGTCCACCGCTCGCCCGGTGCGGCGATCGGGACGAAAGCCAGACTTAAGACTGCGGTACTACAGCGTGAGGCAGTTTGAAAAATTTGCCACATTTTCGTTTCGGTTTTTTGTTCAACGAATTTCAAAAATATATATATTAAAAAATCCTGTCTAAAATGACCATATTTAAAAGTTGGTGACAGATTTTTATTTTTATTTATGTCAATTAATATGTGAAAAAAAAAATCACAAACGTACTACTAAATGGTGCTAAATACTCCGAAATGCTCTCTTTGTTTCGAAATTGCAGCTTTTTATAACATTATTTTGAGTTTATACTAATTGCTGATGATGTAAGATAAAATTTTACTTCTTTTGACAGATTTGGATATTCGTGTAATGTAAATTGTTTAACAGACTTTGAACAAATACTATAAAACAAGCGAACGCTTCGCTATTCAATCAGTGCCGCGCGGTGCGGCATTTTGATGCTGTAGTACCGCGCTCGCTGCCGACAAGTCTTCAGATCAACTTGAATGAGCTGAATTTGAAACTGATAGATAGATAGAAAATATACTTTATTTCTCCAAGAAAAATTTTTTTATATTGAAAATGTCTTTTCGATCGCTTCAGTATAGTCCCCGATTTCCAGCGAGAGTGCGAATTAGCCCTGGTGTCATGAGTTTGAAGGCTAAGGGCCAATTGCGCCAACACGAATTTAGAGTTAAGTAGCGAGTTATGGATTTAAACGCGGTTCCCACAGTCAACGGGTACTAGCTTAACGAGTTAAACTGGTTTATATCGTTAAATTCGTGTTGGTGCAAGTGGGCCTAAGTGAATATTTAAAGTAAATTTTTCAAAATTGACATATTTCTTACATATGAATACGCCCTAAAAGTCATTTTCAATGTACCCGAAAAGGTCATGTAATGCATGAGATCTGTGATTTTTTTTTTATGGAAAGCGCTACATGTGGCGCTTAGCGTATTTTTATTCTTAGATTTTGAGTTAAACAAAGTGGTTTTAGGGTGGCATACATGAGATTTGACAAACGGGTGTGACGTATAAAATCAAGTATATATTTTAGGACGCAATAGATAGCACTGATCGTCGCTGAGGCGGGATGGCGTTTGGTTTGTTTCGACAGCCGACAAGGGCGTCGTCCCTATTTATGCATACGCATGATCATACATTTATTATTGCACTAGCTTTTGCCCGCGGCTTCGCTCGCGTGAAATTCGTATTTAAAAAGAAGAAAGTAAGTAAGCCCGCTACCTTAACTTTATTTCGGCGCGGAACGATTCGGTTTGTACGAGAGCCACATCTTAGCGTAACCGGAACGGAACTGACTTTATTTAGCCCACCTGTGTCTCATATACATATATAGTTAAATGTGCTTGTACTAAGTTTCATCGAATTCGGATGATCGGTTTAAGAGTTATGGAGGAACATACATACAGAACATACATTCTAAAAATCGTCAATTTAGTTTGAGTATCATACATAGAGTCTTGAAACGCAGTATCTCATAAAACAAAGTAACTTACTCCATGACCATCTCTTACAGATTTATTATTAATATTGATGATATTGATGAAAAGGGGATGCCCGGAGATCGTGCGAATCCCAAAATATGTAACGTCATTAAAAGAAATCACCGCAGTACTTGCCTCGTAAACCACTTTCAACATTCTGTGACATTACGGCAAAACTGAAGCTGCCCGCTGCCAACACCGCAAGCGGCGGGTGGCCGAGTGGTTTGGGCATCTGCTTCTCATTCGAGAGGTCCGACGTTCAAATCTGGTCGGCGTGTACCAATGAGTTTTTTCTGACGATAAAATTTACGCGCATACCTACACCTGCTGCTTCACCGGTTCGGAACCGGTGTAAAACTGTAGGTTACTTTCCTTGCCCCTTACTAGGTGGTAGGCTCAAATTGTAACCCACTAGGTTGGTACCACCGTACTGGATGTAAGATGGCCGCATAGCAGCCTTGGTTGTGTTCTCCTCTAGTCCAGTATAGCTAGCAATCCAGGCAAGTCTCCAGTATGGTACCTACCTTCTCGGAGGTGATATTGGCTGGTCGGAGCATTTGTTTTAGCCCCTCCGACTCAGCCACCCATACCGGATAAGATAAAATAAAAAAAACACCGGCAGAGGGCACGGGGTGAGGCGGGGAGGGAAGGGGGGGAGGGGACTACCAAACGAAGCCCATCGACTCAGCAGCGTGAGCAGATCCCAATGCAGAAGCGAGAATATTGATTGTGAGGCACAGATTAGAGAAAGAGACGCTAGATGGGCACGGAGGTGTTGCGGCAGTCACTAGGAGCCGGTTCGTGTGATCGATAGGAACAAAAAACCGGCCAAGGCGAGTCGAACTCGCGCACCGAGGGTTCCGTATCGCCATGTCATGGTTAGCGCCTTTCACGCCATCTATGGCGTGCTATGAAATGCTTCATATTAGTTAAATGTCATGATTAGTTAAAATGCTTCACGTTCTATTCGGTAGATGGCGCGCGCGCATACACTTTTTGGTTTCTTCTATGGGAACCCCGTGAATTTTTTACTTTTTCTTATTTTTATTATTTGTTGTTATATCGGCCATATATTCTGTGAAAATTTCAACGGGCTACCTATTACGATTCAAGAGATACAGCCCTCGGACAGACAGACAGACAGACGGACGGACGGACAGACAGACAGTGTAGGCTTAGTAATAGGGTCCCGTACCGGATACGGAACCCTAAAAAGTGTATGATGATTTTTTAGGGTTCCATATCGGTCGTACGGGACCCTATCACTAAGCCTACGCTGTCTGTCTGTCTGATTGTCTGTCTTTCTGTCCGTTTGTCCGAGATTAATTTTTATTATTTTTTTTAACAAAAAAATACTTACTTAAAAATTAAAATATTATAATAAACAAATTCTAAAAAAACTATAATAATAATATTTGTATATAATATTAGGTACTAACACTACTAACCACTATTTTGGTTCTAATCCATTATAAGAAAACTGTAGTTACCTATCTACTGAAACTTTCGGCTGTGTTTGTGCATTATGTATAATTTTGTAATAAATAAATTTTGAATTTTGAATATCTCAGAAAACAACTAAGAATACCCTGTTGAAATGAATGTGGTGATAGCGACAATACCTAGCCTATATTTCATAGGTACGTCATTTTCGTAGTTCCTCCAATATGCCACCCACTTCGTAAAACCCGAATCTAAGACGTTATACATCAAAAGGAAAGCTTCGATCGTTGATGCGATTGGCGCAGCTGGATCCGGCCGCTGCTGGCTCGCCGGTGAAAATATGAAAAGTCCGCTAAATAAATATTGATGGTTGGTGCTGCATTATGCATGTATAATTATGCGCATTATCGGTGGGTAACGAGAAGCGTACAGGGTGGCCGAGCCGCCGACGACGCGCGCTCGGTGAAAGTAGTCGCCGCGACGGATCCGTCAAAGGTAAAACTCGATCAAGTATTTGGTGCACAGGGTGGGTGCTCTACTTCACGACTTTACTTGACCCTCGTCTGTTATTCGTATAAGACATAGTTTTGCTGTAGTGATGGTGGAAAGTAGACTTTTAAGACTGAATACACAGGTACTGCCTGAGAAAGTTATATAAAAAATTTGTAAACTTCATTTTCTAAATGTATTTTCTATATTATATATTTTTTTCTTTAATCTGTTGACAGCTACCTGCCCCCTGCAAGACAGCTCACGCTAGTGCAGAGAGCGGGGGTTGATACTAAACCTGTACAATGTAAAAACATTTATACAAATAAACATCTTTATCTTTATCAATAAAAAGGTATAACGATTATGCTGGATATAATAATGTTCTTGTGAGCGGTAGTATCTATGGGTTAATTATTTGTAAGGGCTGTCATTGGGGCTGAGGGAATATTCGACATGTCCAAGCGAAGTATTAAAAATTTATATTATATTAAGTTTCTTCATCCAATTTTTGGAGTTTCCGGCATCTTAGTGCCAATAGTCCGACTTGTTCCCGCCCAGGATCCTCCCGGGAAAAGGAACAAGGTTTACATTGAGATGTTATAAGTATTTTTGGAGCTCTGGTCTATTCCATTGATCTTCTGTTTGATTTATTTCTTCCAAATATCCACTCATTTTCGACATAATTTTTATGCTATGTATAGCCGCCTTCTTTTGTAAAATTTCCATCTTTATATCGGCCTTCAAAATATCTAAGTATATATTTTTGTGCAGTTTTTGATATAATTCCGGTGGTGGCAATAACAATGGGAATAATTTGACACGTTGTGCTCCACAGTCTTTCCACTTCAATTTTGAGGGCATAGTATTTTGATATATTATATTACATTACATTACATTATATTACATTATATTATATTAGGTATATCATATTATTATATTATAAACATATTCATATTTTATTTATCAACTCTCGAAGTAGAGCAACCCGCACCTCCCCACACGCTGCTGACTGTATTTTAAGCGATTCACACACGATGAAGATATCATAATATTTTTAATCTTAAGACATTCTTAAATGGAATGTTATAGTATCTCACACACGGCTAAGATAAGATAATATTATGAAACCTATGAGTCTGCCTAGATGCCGCACTGCCGCAGGCCCTGGCAGGGTGTTATAAATTTTACGCCTCCGACTTTCTATGTGTCGATGTGTCTGTCTGTATGTCTGTCTGTGACATTGTCGCTCCCAAATGGATGGGGCGATTTGAATGCGGTTATTTTTATTAGAAAGCTGGGTTAGCCGGAATGGATCTTAGCTATGTTGGGCGAATACCAAGTCATAGAAGATCAGGTCAGCCGATTCGATGATCATCAGCACTTTTCCTAATTGGTGCAGGGATATCTGCTGTAAAATGGAAATTTATTACACTTTCACTCGTCGCCTTTAAGTAAACACACGGAAATTATTACAAAACTAATTTATGTGCTTGTAACCTAACCTAACCTAACAAAATTATAACAAGTTCAAATTACGTCTCTTAAAATTTCAAATAAAAAAAATAATCCGACGCAACAACAATCCCTTAAAAGTAAAAAAAAAATATTTCCGCTTTGTTAATTAAAGGCGTCGGGGACCGAAAAGTAAAAAAAATATTAAACTGGGGTTTTTTTTTTTCATTTTAAATTTAATTTTTTATAATATTATCACCGTGTGCAACACGCTTTAAAGACACGCCTTCGTCGGCACTACAATCAGGGTTGCCAAGTGGACATTTTTAACCAAGGGTCTTTTTTCGAAAAATACTTTAATTTTTGAACGACCCTTTATCACCAATATGGAGGTAGTAAGGGGACATCCATTAATCACGTGAGCAAATTTTTTGGATTTTTTGACCCCCTTGGTGAGATTTCGTGAGATTTCTAGGACCCCCTCCCCCCCCCCCCCCCCCCCCCTCCCCCAAATCTCACGTGAGATTTCCTCTATGTGTAAGTTTCGTCAAAATCTGCATATTTAAGGTGTATACAGACTTTAAAATAAAATTCAAGTATTTAAATATCAACTGAATGTACACTGAATGATCTGAGAGAATGGAAGTGGCAAGAAAATGACGCAGCGTTTCAGGTGCACTTAGAATACTATTATTCACGCCATGGGCATTCATTAGCCTCTTCAATCGTTATGATAGGACACAAGATGTCCATATCCATTGAAGCAATAGTGTCCCTAGCTCCAGCTCAAGCTGTTAGTGTTTAAAATAAATAAATAATAAAACAAAGATGAGGTGAGATTGTTGTAGACCTCCCTATCCCCCCCCCCCCCCCCCTCTCCCCCTAGTGAGATTTGGTGAGATTTAGCCAGACCCCTCCCCCCCCCCCCCCCTTTTATTGCTCACGTGATTAATGGATGTCCCCTAAGGAAATATGGTAAAAATAGTTGATATACATACATATTACATATAGCATTACTTTTTTTTTATATTTTAAATCACCTACAACTTGTATTTCAACAATTTGTACAATCGCTTGAGAGTGCGCGCCAAAATTCAACATATTATTATGTAGTCCACGTTGCTTAAATTTTTTACCGCGGACAGAACATCGCAAACATGAACTGTCCACGGTAAACGTGCACACCTGGCAACCCTAATTACAATACGCAAATGTTAACCAAAATACACCTTCCGATATAAAGAGATCGCCGCCTCCTTGTCGGCACGCCAGGGCTGCTATTACACTCACACTGTGATGCTGAGTTAAACAACCAAACCGCAATTTTTTACATTTCTTTCGTCAATTTTTTACGTTACGAGTCAGGTTGCAGTGGCAACACCCAATGTTGGGTGGTACCTACCACAGATTGTATATTAGTTTGGTGGTACGCGCATCAATCCTGACTTATTCAAGAAAAGAAGAGGAACGTGAATACAAAGAAAGCCAAAACAAAACGCAAACACGCCATCAGTGGACAAACCTCCACATTTCACAAAGCAAATAACTGGGCATTGTTCTAGCCTACCCATCACGCCCCGCTTGTAATCTTTCTCACCTGACAAACCGTCCATAAAAACCGGAGACCTATCGCTCCTGACAAAAATATATACGCGAACATTGGCTTTTAGGGTTTCGTAGTTAGCGCCTTATAGAATCGGACAGACAGGTCTGTCTGTCTGTCCGTCTGTCAGTTTGTCTTTCTGTCACAGCCTGTAGCTCCTAAACGGCTTGAGATATCTTCTTGAACATAATATGTGTGTGGTATTAACCAAAATGGGGTGATTCTACATGTGAAACTGAACAACTTTGTCTTCTACGACTGTTTTATTTTGATTCTTTTGAACTGAGATTTTTTTTTCACTTTCTTCATACAAAAGTGTCCAAGTCCGAGACAGGCCAGGCGCAACGCTGCCTTGGAAAGGAAGGGAATCGATCTTAGCAAATAATACGCAGCACTGTGTCTTGATATTGCTAACTTTGAAGGCGACAAGGTTATCCTGGCCTTTAAAGCTGCTTTTTCGAGGCGACACGGTTCTCCTGTCCCCATGTAGCTACTTTTCCGAGAGCAACGTTGTCAACCTTTTCAACCGTTCAGCGTTGAGCTTCACTATGCAGCGAATCCCCACTCTTCCAGTCCTTAAAACAGCCCTCGTGCTCCATGCTGTCGTCTGCATAGCAGTGTATCATGCCCAAAATGTAACAAATTGTCAGGGTTAGCCAATGTCAGGAGTACTCGTGATGCGCAAGTAGGAGAAAGATATCGACCCCTCGGTGTGCACAGCGTTCGCACTTAGCCGGTTTTTTTTTTTCATCTAAAAAAGTACAATGACCAGTTCCGGCTTCGTCCTCGCACAATACTTTCTCACTTTGTGCTTGCGACGCACCGATTTCCTGGTAAAACAGGATGGGGAGTATTACTTACTTATTGAAATGATCAATTAAAATTATTGTATTGTGCTTTGCATTGTTTTGTCTTGTTTTATTTGTCTTGTTGTATGTTTTGTTTTGTCTTTATCTGGGTATGTGTTAAGATATACATAATCGGTAATATATATTATACAGTATAGAGTATTATGTAGATAGGATTTAATCACTACATTGTTTGGGTTATATAAGGGTAAGTAAGTAAGTTACTTTTTGCTAAGAATTACTTTGATTTTTATTGTATTGTACTGTTTACAAGCTGTGCCCGCGGCTCCGCCCGCTCTCATATTTCACTTCACTGCTAACCTCATAAGCTATTTAGCGTGATAGTAAGTAGCCTATAGTTGATGGGAAGAATCAAGCTATCCGTAGAATTTTGTTTTATTAAAATCGGTTCAGTGGTTCTCGAGTTATAAGCGGACAGACAGACACTCAGACAGACAGAAAGCAGACGTTGGATTTTATTATAGGTAAGGATAAGGAAGTATTTAGTGAAAAGCCACATAATAACATCGCTTACAGTCTATCGAAAACACAGATTGAGAGCAAAATTAATAATAACAATTTTGCTGTTAGTTCTGACTGGACCTTATTAATTAAGTGTATCAGGTGTTTGCAGGTATCAGCCTTTGTCAAACTTTGATACGAACTATAAAAATATCTATTGTTTTGGGTCATCCGCGCGGATGACAGGGAAGGTATTATTAAAACCAGCGACTCCATGCGTAGCTCGTCACCTAGGATGCAATCACATGCTGTGCCACAGCATTTTCTTGCCATGGGGCTGGGCACTACACATCTATATTTGTATTTTCAAATTGTTATTCTAAACTAACTATCAATGTACCGTCTCTTCATTTGAAACATACATTTGACATACATTTAATTTAATTTCAAGTGTTGGTAACGTAGTTTCGCCTACGCCCATTAATTTCTCACATTCAAGTCTTTGAATGATTTTTTTTTTACGGTTTTTTTTTTCATTATATAAAACTTTCAATCAAAGGTTGACTGAAAGGAAACTCTGTAAAGGATATGTCCCCTTTTCCACCTAAAGTAAATCTTGTATTGTGCTTATTCTTGTAAATAAAAATTGGAAAAATAAAGTCATTTCTTTATATAAATACTATCTTTCTCAGACAGAGTAGGTACGCCAATGAGCAAACTCATCCGATTTATTAAAAATAATATAATAAAAACTATTTAAAAAAATATAAAAACCGCCTTCAAAAATGTATGAAATAAAAAAATAAAATCGAACCCTAGAGTTGAAGGCGGTCGGTTATTTTTGCTTGCATTTAGCACCACCGCCTTCAACTCTAGGGTTCGATTTTTATTTTTTTATTTCATACATTTTTGAAGGCGCTTTTTATATTTTTTTAAATAGTTTTTTATTTCACAGTTGTTTTAGTAATTTTTATTTGCTATTAATATACGCGGCGGAATCGCTCGGCCTTCGGCCTCGCGATTCCGCCTCGCTTTCCAATCAGATCTTGACCAAAAATGGGACCACCTTGGAGCTAGACTGAACCGAACACAAAAAGAATCATCGAAATCGGTTCACAATTGGGGAAGATATATAAAAAACATACATAAAAAAAATACATACAGCCGAACATAGAACCTCCTCCTTTTTTGAAGTCGGTTAATGAAGTCGGTTAACAAGACGCGCGGGCGACGACGCAGCCACCCCCGCCCGCCGCGCCGCGGCCCCGCCACCCCTCCGCCCCCGCTCGCCGCGGTCCGGCCAAACGGTCAGTGTGAATGAATATCCCCTTAGCAATAACACAATGAGACTTCCACATTTCACATCTACCTGGAACGGGACGGGAAGCGATCGGAGGCAAAAGGACAAATTCTAAACGCGAAAGGGCCTATCTTTTCCTAAGAAACATTAATATTCAGGTGCCAGGACCACAGAACAGAAAGAGCCTTTTATTTCCGAACGCTGTTCACACCTCGATCCTCACCCTCGGTTGGGTGACCGCTCGACCGTTGGAGGCGGACCGCCACGCCATCTATGTATTAGTTAAAGTGCTCCATACTCTTTTCGGTAGATAGCGCGCATACACTTTTTAGTTTCTTGTTTAAGGATCCCCGTGAATATTTAACTTTTTCTTATTTTTATTATTTGTTGTTATATCGGCCATAAAAACACAATACTGCGAACATTTCAACGGGCTACCTATTGCGGTTCAAGAGATACAGCCCTCGGACAGACGGACAGATAGATAAACAGACAGACAGACAGACGGACAGACGGCATAGGTTTAGTAATAGGGTACCGTACGACGGATACGGAACCCTAAAAAGTAAATAAAATCAGGTCTTCAAAGCCTTTGTCAGAAATTTTTGGTACATATCGTATTAAGTCGTGTCAATTAGAAATTTTCATACTACATTCTAATACAATATCAAAAAAATGAATAAATAAATTTGATACATAATGTATCAACCTCGCTACTTCTATTGGTTTTGTATGTTCTGTGGTCAGGACTCAGGATGATTCACATACAACCTTTCTGTGTTGAAGCCAGGAAGGAATTGTATCGATATTCTGGACCGGATGTGCGCGACCGAGGTTCGCACGCTTCGCTTGAAAAAGGTTTTGGGCTTAATAACGGTGTTTTATTATTTTTAGCGATATGCAACATTTTTGGAATTTCGTGGGGACCTTTGTGCCCTTCTTATCTGTATCTCGTTTCGGTAGCTGAGATTTTTATTTTAAGTTTGCCAGTTTTAGTATGTACAGCTTTGCCCGCGGCTTCGCTCGCGTAAAATTTGTATTTAAAAAGAAGAAAGTAAGTACATAACTAAGTAAGAAAGAAGGCCGAGCTGCGTTACTGCGTTACCTACCTTTATTTCAGCGTGCGAAACAATTCGGTTTGTATGAGAGCCACATCTTATCGTAACCGGAACTGAATTTTATTTAGCCTATCCTGTGTCTCGTAAATGTGTTTGTACGAAGTTTCATCAAATTCAGATGATCGGTTTAAGAGTTATGGAGGAACATACATACATGCAGAAAAGCTTTCTAAAAATCTTAAATTTAGTTTTAGTATCATACATAGAGTCTACCACTGTGGAGTCTACAAACGATATCTCATCATAAATAACACAAAGTAACTTAGATAATAGTATGTTATATTCAACATAATGAAAACTTAGTATGTAAGTTATATTTAAAAAAAGCTCTGTATGGTTTCTTACCCGGTTCTTCCTTATAGATTGCACCTGCTGAACGAGACATGACAAAAAAAATGATGACGAACCATACTGAATATGCATATGTCTCAATGTAATATTGTTATTGTTGTGTGTTCTTTATGGCGAAATAAATATCTGAGATCTGAATCTGAATCTTACTCCATGACCTGACCATCCCTTACAGATTTATTATTAGTATTGATTGATGATAACTCAAACGAAAAAAATTCAATACCTACGCCAAAATTTTCAATAGCCAGCCAATTGCGTGTTGTTGCGGAGCCCTCGGTGCGCGAGTCTGGCTCGCAAATGTTTATCACACACTGCAATGTCAGTCAATTACGACTTTTTTTCCTGTCGGAAATTGCTGCCGTGCCAGTGCTTCCCTTTGGTTGTGGCGAACAGTAGCACAGATTACTTAATAGTTACTTCGTAACAGATAAATCACTCCATAGAAAATGTTCCTACCTTCGGGCTTTAATAGCCTACCCTTTCACAACGCCAATCGCTGCGTGCGAAAATGTACCTTAACGATCGAGTGTAAAGTGGTTATTGCTTTGCAGCTGCGCGCACTTACGTGGGCGAGCGTCTATGTATACTTCGCGCGGCAGACGAATTTCTACTGAAAAAGACCGCCGGCGGCCCGTCGGGCGGTAGGTAGTTAGCGCGCGCAAGTACATAGAGTGCGTGAGGCCTGACAGTAGTCGATATTCGATAATATCCGGTATCGGTGGCTGAGTTGGAGGGGCCAAAACACATGCTCCAACCGGCCAATATCACCTCCGAGAAGGTAGGTCGGAAGACTTCCGATTGCTGTCTATTCTGGACTAGGAGATAACACAACCGAGGTTGCTGTGCGGCCATCTTACATTCAGTACGGTGGTACCAACCCAGTCGGCTACAATTTGCGCCTACCACCTAGTAAGGGGCAAGGGAAGGGACATACAGTTTTACACCAGTTCCGAACGGTGAAGCAGCAGGTGTGTAGGTGTGCACGTAAATCTTTTCGTCAGAAAAAACTCATTGGTACACGCCGACCGGATTCGAACCTCGGACCTCCCGCATGAGAAGCCGATGCCCAAACCACTCGGCCACCCGCCGCTTGAAATTCTCACGGGTAATCCGCGCCTAACGAGGCAAACTTGATTATTGTTGATATCTTTCTGTATTTTCTTGTCTGTTTGTTTCTGTCTGTTTTAGCTAAAATAAGAAATAAATAAATAAAATGTATAATAGGTTAAAATTTACGTGCATACCAACACCTTCTGCTTCACCGTTCGAAACCTGTAAAACTGTAGGTCCCTTCCCTTGCCCCTTACTAGGTGGTAGGCTCAAATTGTAGCCGACTGGGTTGATACCACCGTACTGAATGTAAGATGGTCCGCATAGCAGCCTCGGTTGTGTTCTCTTCTAGTCCAGTATAGCCCGCAATCCAGGGAAGTCTCCGGTATGGCACGGATGGCACCTACCTTCTCGGAGGGGATATTGGCTGGTCGGAGCATGCGCTCTGGCCCCTCTGACTCAGCCACCCATACCGGATTAAGTACATAAAAAAAGGTACCACACATACAAACATTGCAGATACGTACATGCATAGAAGGTACGCTGCAGCCCGACAGTTGGAATAAACCGAGTAATCCGTGTTGTGCTACGAGAACGCCGCTGCATAACTAAACTACACAACACCGTCCACCGTCTGGCAAAATATATTAGGCTATATTATTCGGTTGGACAATGAGATAATAATTATCAAGCATCAAGTAAGGCCCGAAGGATTACCCTTTTTTTTTTATGGAGACTGACACGGTTGGCTATATCACCTACAACGTCCGTGATGTCAGCCCATAACACCGGGTGAACTAGGTGCCATGTCAGTGCTTCCCCCTTTGATCGTGCCGGCTACACTGAACTGGTCGGAAAACACAAACTATTTACATAGCCGTTTGGACCGACGTTTCATTCAGTGCGGTGGTACCAACCCGGGCTACTGCATAAGTAGCATGAGTCGGAGGGGCCAAAGCGAATGCTCCGACCAGCCGATATCATCTCCAACAAGGTAGGTGCCATACCGGAGACTTCCCTGGATTGCTGGCTATTCTGGACTAGTTTTACACCGGTTCCGAACGGTGAAGCAGGTGTAGGTATGCACGTAAATTTTTCCGTCAGAAAAAACTCATTGGTACACGCCGACCGGATTCGAACCGCGGACCTCTCGCATGAGAAGCCGATGCCCAAACCACTCGGCCACCCGCCGCTTATTTGAATTTGAACGAGCTTCTACATATTGGGTCTAAATAAAACTGCATGGATAATGTTAAGTTGTTTTTTAATTATCAAAAATACAAAAAAAATCACTATTTTATTCACTGTTTTATACAAACTACAGATCACCGACCTATTACGTTCTTCACCTGAAATGGAGTGCGCGGCGCGGAGGAGCGAGGGGGGGGGGGGAGGGGCAGCGGCGCGCGCGCACGTTTCGTGTTTACCGCAAGTGTGAATGAGACTAAGCATCACACACAGCGCCGGGGGGAAAGGGAGGGAGGACTGGGGAGCGGGGACTTGCGTAGACCGCTTCAGTTAGCATTTCAAGAACTAGCGAGTTTTAAGAACTTTTGAGCTTTCGAAAAAGCTCGAGAAACTGAATATCCTTGTTCGCCTGCATACACTTATCCCACATACAAAAAGTTAGCTAAGTAGATAGAATATAATGAATTATGGCACTAGCTTCTGTCTGCGGCTTCGCTCGCGTGAAATTCTCCACTCCACTCTCCGTACTTCCGCTTCCCACAACATTTTCAAATCCCGTTTGAGGGAACATAATGTCTTCAAACCCATAATGTCTCCATGTGTGTTATCGCTTGTTTAGAAACTGCATTAGGTATGTATGTATATATGTATTTGTATTTGTTTATATTGCGTATATGTATATGTACTTTTGAACTTGTATGTATGTATGTCACGAATGTATTTAGTTGTATGTTATTACTATTATCTATGTTTTATTGTTTATTTTGAACCCAAAATAATATCTCATTCAATTTTCCGCACTACCCATCTACCCTACTCACAATCCCAGGTATGACTGGCAGATAATGCCCTTAGGCTTTAAGTTCGCCTTTTGTCACTTTTGTGCAATAAAGTATATTTTCATTTCATTTTCATTTCATTTCAAATTCTGATTTAAAAAGAAGAAAGGAAGTAAGCCCGCTACCGAACCGAAACAGAATTTTATTTAGCCTATCCTGTGTCACGTATAGTTAAATGTGCTTGCACCAAGTTTCATAGAATTCGTATGCTCGGTTTATGAGTTATGGAGGAAATTACATACATACAGAAAAGGTTTCTAAAAATCGTCCAATTTAGTTTTAGTACCATATGTAGAGTCTACAAATGCAGTACATATCTCATAAAACAAAGTAACTTACTCCCTGACCATCCCTTACAGATTTGTTGTTAGTATTGATACATATCTTAACTCCTCGTTTCTCTCCCTCTTTTTTGTCATTCAGTTGATTGTGTTTTTTTTTTATTTATTTAGGAATCAAACAGTACATAAACTTAAAACTCAAACATTATGAGTCTACGAATTAAACCAGTGAAGATTCCTTTCACAGATTAAAAGAAAGAGAGATTTAAAGAAATAAACAAGGTAAATATAAATTTTAACTAAGCATACAATAGCAACAGCACAACAGTAGCACTGATTAATATAAATAATATGTAAGTCTATTATCCTTATCGTTATCGTCGTTATCGTTACCTATAATAAAATCCAACGTCTGCTTTCTGTCTGAGTGTCTGAGTGTCTGTCTGTCCGCTTATAACTCGAGAACCAATGAACCGATTTTAATAAAAAAAAATTCTGCGGATAGCTTGATTCTTCCCATCAACTATAGGCTACTTACTATCACGCTAAATGGCTTATGAGGTTAGCAGTGAAATGAAATATGAGAGCGGGCGGAGCCGCGGGCACAGCTAGTATACATATACAAGCTGAGTGAAAATTTAAAAGCTCGCGTTGAAAAGTCGGCGAGTCATCAATTGCACTTTGATAACTTGTAAATTAACTCATACTCGACGCGCGCTGTGTGCATGCATCGCCCGCGCCGCCCCTCCGCAGTGACCGATGTGTGCTGAGCGTGTGTGCGTGAGGTCGGCGTGTTTGTATACGTGAAAGTTTGATTGTGCGCAATCGTCTAGGCGCGTGTGTGTGCGTGTAGACCAGCGGTGTCCAATTGGTTTCGCCTTAAGGCGGAAATAACACTCAAACCGTGCTACCCGAGCACTGATGATTGAAACACGAACCGTATGCAGATGTAAGAGGTGCGAGATTCGTTCTACTCGTGCTGTGGCTGATACGTCGCGCCGACGATGAACGTTTGCGCGAAAATCACACTATATATTATATTTCACATGTTGGAATGATGGAAAACAATATTTTTTTCGCTAAGATTGTAGGGAAAAATATTATCTATATTTCTATGAGGGTCTTGTATTGAAACAATTGATGTTTCTCAAGATAATTTAACTTGAAAGTACAATTTTCGTACTTTTCGTAATTTTTTGAAGATTTATTTAACACCTTTCCAAAGTAGTGAAATAGATTATTTTTCGCTATGTTTGTTAATTAAAGATAAATACATAACATATATTTTTACAGATTTTTTATCTTTACCAATAGCTCAATAATTTCGTTTAAAGTTGACCTTTTGAGTCTTGAGACCGCCTGGTTGCGCTTGCGGCGCTTTTTAGTTTTTCGCGTTTCTTGTATAATCTTTCTTCATTTCATTCCGTCTTCAATACTACGCGCCACTAAACATGTCAAAAACGCTTTTCAAGAAAAAAAAAACGTTCTTCCGTCACCCACCGCTGAAAAAGGAAGAAACTATTCCAACGCAGCTCCACCGCCGCGCTCCATAAAACCAGGATAACTGTTAATTAATTATGAACTTATAGCTACCCGCAACGCAATATCAGTTATTTTTAACCGACTTCAAAAAAAGGAGGAGGTTCTAAATTCGACTGTATTTTTTTTTATTTTCTTTTTTTATGTTTGTTACCTCAGAACTTTCGACTAGGTGAACCGATTTCGAAAATTCCTTTTTATTTGAAAGCTGGTGCTTCCCGTGTGGTCCAATTTTAATTTGGGCAAACCCATTTTAATCGATCTTGACTAAATTAAAACGGGACCACACGGGAAGCACCAGCTTTCAAATAAAAAAAAGAATCATCAAAATCGGTTCACCCAGTTGAAAGTTCTGAGGTAACAAACATAAAAAAAAATACAGTCGAATTGAAGTCGGTTAAAAATAAGGCAGCGCGCTACCGGGGGCCCGCGCGCCACCGGTTGAACACCGCTGGTGTAGACTATTGGAGTTGAGACTATCAAACTATTTCGGTTCGGTCGCTGGGGCGCAAGTGACTCACGCCGCCGCCGCCGCCGCGCCGCCCGCCGAGATCTCGGCGCGCTTTTAACGCGCAAGCGGCCACTTCACACTCCGCGGGCACTCTACACTTCACTTCACACACCTGCCGGTCCAGTTTGTCTCCGGTTCCGGACACCGCGAACAGCTATGCTAGCTCGGCAGCCAGCTGCCCGGAAGTGGGGCAGACTAACCCGCAAGCCACTTGCAGTTTTTTCAAGGACCGCGGTTGCCACTGCTCACTGGCTGTTATATTATACCTCTTCCGAAGCAGTTGAAAGAAATATTGTAATGCATCGCAGGCCTTATCTTTTATTCAGTAGTTATTTTGTTTTGAATGTGTGACAATATTTCTCTCTTGTAAAAAATAATAATATATTATATGAAATGTAATGTGTGACATGTCTGAGCGGCAGTTTTGTCCAAAGATGAAATAAATGAACTATGAACTATAACTATAAACCTTTTAGTGTTTAGAAAACAAACAATAAAACAAGTTAAACTAAAATTAAAACTAATAAAAGCAAAAACAACTTTTGATGTTTATGTTCCCTGTGTGCGGATCTGCATGATGCATTGTTTGTGATCAATACTAATAATAAATCTGCAAGGGATGGTCATGGAGGAAGATACTTTGTTTTATTGTTTATTGTATAATTTCATCCACAGGTAGGTAACCTACGCTTGGACATGTCGAAAATTCCGCCAGTTATAAATTCAATGCGAAGAAGAACTGACAAACAAACTTCGCAAGTCACAATGTTTTGTTAGTACCTTATAAGTGTTATATTATAGTAACTTATAAATAATTAACCCATACTACCGCTCACAAGAGCATTAATATTTACAGCATAAACATGAATACTGAAGAATCTGACCACACTGCCTATTTAAATTTACCTATATCTGGTGTATATAGTGCCATCGTCAATTTGATACTTAAATATATCAAGTCAATTCAACAAATATTAGTAAAAGTTTATTACGAAGAAATGTAATAAGTCATGTTAAAAATCTAAAGATACAAAGTGTATCCAATTGTCAAGTTATTCTGAGTTATTATGAAATATATATAGCATTTGTAGACTCTATGTATGATACTAAAACTAAATTGACGATCTCTTCTGTATGTATGTATGTAAGTTCTTCAATAACTCTTAAACCGATCATCCGAATTCGATTAAACTTAGTACAAGCACATTTAGCTATACGAGACACAGTATAGGCTAAATAAAATTCAGTTCTGGTTACGCTAAGATGTGGGTCTACAAACCGAATTGTTCCGCGTGCCGAAATAAAGTTACGGTAGCGGGCTTACTTATTTTATTTTTTTTATTCCGAATTTCACGCAAGCGAAGCCGCATGCAAAATCTAGTATATAATATATATCAA
The DNA here is from genome assembly GCA_946902875.1 of Nematopogon swammerdamellus. Taxonomy (NCBI): domain Eukaryota; kingdom Metazoa; phylum Arthropoda; class Insecta; order Lepidoptera; family Adelidae; genus Nematopogon; species Nematopogon swammerdamellus. The sequence continues at coordinate 1,916,211 of OX336340.1, forward strand.
AAACACTTAACATAATATGTGTATTGAACAGGTTAGCATTGCCACACATACCCTTCCCTCCTAATCTTACTTGGTGGTAGGGTTTAACCCGCCCGGGTTGGTACCACCGCACTGAATGAAACGTCGGTCTAAACGGCTATGTAAATAGTTTGTGTTTTCCGACCAGTTCAGTGTAGCCGGCACGATCAAAGGGGGAAGCACTGACATGGCACCTAGTTCACCCGGTGTTATGGGCTGACATCACGGACGTTGTGGGTGATGTAGCCAACCGTGTCAGTTTCCATAAAAAAAAATATATATATATACTAGTAAATAAATAATTAATAATGCTTTTTCAATGTGACCTATGAAATAAATCTTTTTTTAATGAAAACCAGGATGTGCCGAAGGAGCAATCAAATGGTGCAGTCGACAACACCACATTCACCTCTCCTTGCGAAACCACGCTCAATGAGGTGCCATCTGTCTGAAGGGGGAACTAGTTTACTAGTTTATTTGTACCGTGTGGAGCCGGTACTTTAAAAGAATAGCCCCACTGCATCTCTCCCCGTGTATGTCGTAAAAGGCGACTAAGGGATATGACACCCTTCTTATATTACTAGGTGGTAGGAATGAAAGGACAGTCGAAACGGCTATGTAAATAGGTTGTGTTTTCCGTCCAGTTCAGTGTAGCCGGCACGACCGAAAGGAAGCACTGACGTGGCACCAAGTTCACCCGGTGTTACGGGCTGACATCATGGATGTTGTAGGTGATGTAGCCAACCGTGTCAGTTTCCATAAAAAAAAAATCAGTATGTCATTCTCAAATGCAGTCATTTCTACATTGAAATTTGTTTACAGGTAAGTAAGTACGATACGAATATATACGACTAGCTTTTGCCTGCAGCGGCTTCACTCGCCGTAGGCTCGGTTTAATAGCAAATCCGATTTAAACAAAATATGATAATAAACGATCACTTCTCTTATAATTTCTCTCTCTCTCTCCCGTCCATACTTTACCATACTTTCTTTGATACTGCTCAGCCCTAAGGCTATTTAGCGTGATCGTATATAGCCTATAGTGAGCCTCAAGAACTACTCTTTCAATTGGTACACACCGCATCAAAATCTGTTCAGTGGTTCCGGAGTGTACTTCAAACATACATACATACAGACAGACGTTCCCTTTTATAAGAAGTAGAGAAGAGATAGAGATAGAGAAGTTAGAGATAGATAACACAATAGAACACCTCATCGTGGCGTGGCATACGCGTACCTTAGGTCACTATCAGGTACCAGTTCAGTAGTTATTGCACTGCAATTAGGTACGCAAATCAGTCAGAGTAGATACTGCAAGAGTAACATGTCGTCACAACGGTGAGAGGTTGCGTGGGAGGTTGCTTGGGGTGTGTGGCGGCTGACGAGCACGCAGGGCGGCCGCGGTGAAGGCGGCGGCGATGACTGGGCAGCGGTATAGAAGATGAGAGCTTGGGCGCCGCCGCCCCGCCGCCTCCGGCACCACCACCGGTACGGGGGAGGCACCAAACTCGCTGTAGCGGCGGGCGGCGGGTGGCGCCGAGCGGAGGGGGCGGGCGGCAGAGTTTTCCCGCTGGAGGCAGCGGCGCGGCGGGGGGGCGGGGGTGCGGTGCGCGCGGCGCCCGCCACGTGCCGCGCTCAGTCCCGGTCCGACCGCCGGCCAGCGCGCACGCGACCGTCGCACGTACCGACCGAGCGCGGAACTATGACACAGAACGACCGCGGGCGCAGCGCACGCACGCGCGCCCGCCGCCTCGCTCCCGTCGCCCGAGTTTGACTTTAAAAATAGGGCCGGTGCGCGCGCGAAGAGCGGGCGATGCGCGGCCCGCGCGCGCGCGCGACATGAGCGCGCGCCGCTACGCCTACTGCGCCTGGGCCGTCGTGGTGTGCTCCTGCCTCTGCTCGGCGGCGGCGCGCGATCTGCTGGACGTGCGGCTCCAGGCGCCGGGCGCGCCCGCCCCGCCGCCCGCGCCGCCCCCGCCCAGCCACCAGCCGCGGCGCCGCCACCGGCGCGGCTACTGCGAGCGCGCCGACCCGGCCTGGCGCGCCTACCTCGCGCCGGCCGTCTTCGAGGGACGCGTGCGATCGGTGGGCGGCAGCGGAGGAGAGGAGCGCTCCGCCACGCTCGAGGTGCGACGCGTGATGAAGAAGGCGGGCGGGTGGCCGCGTCGCGACGCCGTGCTGCGGCTCAAGCTAGCGCCGCCGCCGCGCGCGCCCGACTGCACCGGCCGCTTCGAAGTGCCCCTGAGGAACGGCCGCAACTACATAGTGTTCGCCGAGCGGCGCGGCCACGGCGCCTACGCCCTCGGCCCGCCGCTCAAGCGCACCAGGAAGCTAGTGAAGAGAGTGCGCGCCGTCTTCGCGCCGAACTATCGTGAGTGCTCTCAGTTTACTTTATTTCGCGACTACCCGCACCATTTTAGCGGCGGCACTTCGCTTTCGGTGCTTCTTCCGCGTATTGTACGTAGGTGCTTCTACCATCACGGACGGTAGTCGTCCACGATCGTAACGTACTCAGCAGTCGACACTTTTGCTGACTGTTATACCCAAGAAAAGCTATCGTCCAGCGTGAGATGACGGCCGAGCAAACGGAAACATGATCATCTAATAACCGAGTTAGTACTGTCAAGAAGTCATCGTTGTGACAATCCTAGTGCACAAATGGCCAAGTTTAGAAGTCCTCACCGTCTTCCGTCTACAGGGGAAGATGCGGTGAGAGCACTCGCAGATTGCCTGCAATGAGCAAACGCTCGGTGCTGCTGGATCGGTAATGAGGTTATGATTAACGGTCTCACGGCCGCCGTGGCGGCGGCGCCTGAGACGCGAGCGAAATGCGCGATGAAGCTCGACCCGACGACGACGACGGCTCCGCGAAATACTATTGCCAAATATGTCTTAGTGGCCGCCGGTGGCTGCATCGCACGGCGGAGGCGACGTGCGGCAGATGCATTCTGCGACCTTCCAGCCGCAGCCAGTTCTCGGCACGCACACGCCTCCGCCGCGGAGACATCTGCGGATAGCTCGCTCGACGCGCCGCCTTCGCCTCCGCCGCTGCGGTTGCATTGTCGGCGGAGACTCGTTTGCCGAGCTCCACTTTACACGGCACATAAAGATGTTATGATCGCATGTGACAGGTTATTGTTAGTGGAGCGACGGCCGCTGCGCCGGCGGGTGGAGGCGACTCTCGTCGCACCGGTTGCGTCATCGTGCCGATAATGGCCCGGCAGTAAAGTTGAGCTCCCGGTAGGACCTCCTGGTTGACTCATCTTGGGCCTCGCACCATTTTTATGACGTTATTAATTTCTTCACTAATAGTATTTATTTATTAAAATTCGTCGGTAACACACAAACAGGCATGACGATCCTATTAGCACTACTCGCTAGGATCCAACGTTCAATCCAAGTCAATAAGTCATAGTGGATAAATGAGGTCGACGACCCGAGAGTGGCATTTTCGAAATTGTCTAAACATCATTGAAACCATGAATAACATTACAAAACTTATTCGATTATGTAACTCTTCTTCTACTTTGAAATAAGTGCAAGGTACATCATGATAAGCTAACAATCAATCAAAAATTTCAAATTTAGTTTACTTCAACCTTCTGAAAACAGTCCAACATCCCCGCACTCGTAATCACAATGACAAGCATCGCAAGCTAATTTAAACTACCTGAAGCTTTTCCATTAAGCCAAAGTCCGCTAAACGTAAACCTCGCGAAACTGCTACACAGTAACACCAACAATGAAATTGATTTTAACATACATACATACATACCACACACGCTGAATCCCGTCAATCGGGGTAAGCAGAGTAATCGGTGTTGTGCTGCAAGAACTCTAGTAAATTACAGCACAACACCGACCACCAAGTTTCGCAAAGTATTCGAACAAGATTCAATCGATCAAGCAGCAAGTAAGGCACGAAGACCCACCTGCTGCATGACTCGGTGGAAGTACCGTGCCAAGGTGAGAGGTGGCGACCCTGTCGCCCTTTAGCACGGCATCTTGTCCTTATCCTTTAGTCGCCTCTTACGACGGGAGAGATGCAGTCTGATTTTAACATATCGTGAAAAAATACTTGATAACATAACATTGGGGCTTGCCTCACGCATGATATTACGAGCGACGACGGCGACGCGAACGTCCAAACCCTCTACAAATATATCCTGCTGTTAGACATCGGCAAAATATTTGAGAACATCATCGTTCGTAGACCTGCCCCCGCCGCTGTGGCTGCGGAGGCATGTCGCGTCGCGCCGCTCAGACAGTGTGTCGCTATTTTCAGCGCGACCATCGATAAATTCGGCAGACGCTATATTTCAGGAGACGACTGTCGAAACGTCCAATCGAGAATTTCACAAAAATACCCGAAGAGCATAATGTGACAAATAAAAATTCCAGCGCATTAAATATAGAGCCCGCGGAGCCGACTTTATCTGTTGACGGTATTCCGGCATCGCCTTACTTACAACGATGCTTCATGTACTGGCGTAAAAGTCGTTTATTGGCCACTAAACATCGGCGTTGACAACGAGGGGGCTTAATTGATGTATCGTGAAAATGGCGATGTTTTACTGGCCGGCTACGACTCTATCCGAATTGACGATGCCTCTACTCTAACCGCCCGCCGCTGTCTGTGAACTGGATCCTTAAAACTTGATTGATCGATGATCAAAGTTAACGATGGGAATGTCCTCCGCTAGTCGCACAATCTTATTAAGTTCCCAAGACCGACATTGAGAGCACACTTTGACGTATGCGTCAGCTTTACGATTCACTGCTCCGACTCAGATCGATCGTCTTCAGTCGGCTCGACATCAAACATCGAGGTGCAGCGCATCAATCTCTGCGCTACACATGTTCTCATCACGTGACACTCGGCAATCATCATCTACCTACCGGTTACCTTGAGACTCGATGCTTCTGATTACGTCAGTTTATGATTTTACGTGCACCGATGATGGACAGTTCTTCTTTACGGAAGAATTGCGGCACTTTCATATGTCATTGCATGCATTATGGAGATTGATTGAAAGGAACGATTTATGCTCTGTTACTTCTACTATTGCTAGATCCTTTATCAGGCTTTGGTGACGTCTCTCTTCTCAGCCTGCTGAGACGGACATCTGGATTAGATCCCCAAAATTCTTCCAAGATTCTTTGCTCTGGAGCGTTGGGCATGTTTTGATCTATTGAGGACCCTCGGTAATATATTCCGTAATGCATAAACAGGATGTGGCAGGGCGGCATCACTCGAGATGTTGCCAGTGATTAGTGATTCCGGAGCGAGCGTGATTCGAGGAGATCGACGCAAGATGTCCTTATTGTGTCGAGATACGCCCGCGGCTGCCGGCGCGGCGCCGCACCTTACCTGGACCGCCTAGACGTTTTTCTGCATAATATAAATACCAAGACTCGGCTACTGCTCGGGTAGATTACTCCAACCTCACTTAACACGGTTACTAAATAGATTGACGAAATTACTGTATCATCGCAAAAAACGCAGTCCACGTCAATTACACGACGTTTACAGGTTATGCAAGGAGTTTAATCGTTTAACCAATTAAACTGTTGTCTGACCAGATGGCTCCACTAATATTATCATCGATGGGACCTGTAGGTTTACAGCGCCGAATGAAGTTCACGAACTCAAACATCGCGACAATACTTCCGACCACTGAAATACTCCCCGCGTCTAAGATTATCCAAAAAATAACTAAGACTCGCTCCTGAGCAAAGGCATCGTGTTCGGATAAACTGTTGACGTTTTCGCCACCGGCGATACCGACTCTAATCACTTTCGGGATAAGAGACATTTTCAAACGAAACTCACCGGCGCCGCTGAAGCCGCCGTCTTGCACCATGTGTCACATATCACTCAACGAACGAAACGCGCTCCAAATAAAAAAGACGAAAAAGCATCTCTTAAATAACGCTCGCTCGCGCCTCACAACAGAAGAGCCCTTAGACAAATAGATTGCCTTCATTTCTTCTCGTAATTAATTGGAATAGTTAATAAAAAATAAATGCGACGGGCACGTGCGGTTGCGTTGTACTATTTATAGATTTTTACTCGATATCCAGTTGCAGGCAGTCGCTATACTTAGCTCCGAAAACATTAATAAATATCGCACATTACAAGATTATGACGACTAATTTATAACGCCCACAGCTTTAACCACAACGGCAAGAGGGGCTTGTGAAAAACAAAGTCGATCCCCTGACGAGATACCGCGCCCAGACGCTGCCGGCTAGTGGATTTGTCTCGTATAGCATAATTTTATGGTGAATAGAAGTACATTGTATTTTTGAATCTATACAAAAACTTTATTCTTTATATACCTTTGTACCGTGTGGGGTCGGTACTTAAAAAGAATAGCCCCACTGCATCTCTCCCCGTCGCATGTCGTAAAAGTCGACTAAGGGATCGTCAGCCTCGGCAGCTTAATGGTGCGGTCAGTTATTGGATGGATGACCGCCCGACTGTTGGAGGCTGACCGTGGTTCGGATACCACGCTAAACTGTAGGTCCCTTCCCTTCTTACCTTACTAGGTGGTAGGGTTTATCCCGGCCGGGTTGGTACCACCGCACTGAGCGAAACGTCGGTCGAAACGGCTATGTAAATAGTTCGTGTTTTCCGTCCAGTTTAGTGTAGCCGACATGAAATGAAGGGAAGCACTGACATGGCACCTAGTTCACCCTGTGTTATGGGCTGACATCACGGATGTTGTAGGTGATGTAGCCAACCGTGTAAGGTTCCATAAAAAAAAAAAAAAACACAACTTGCAATACTTTCACTACTCTATGAAGCTTTCCGACAGTGATAGCTATTCAAGACTTATTCTTCGGTAGAAAATAAGCCAGCGCCTCCGTCTTCTAGCCATACCAATCTGTTTATTTTTCTACGAGTGCCCCGGATTCTAGTTGAAACTGTTCCTATGATCTGCGTCTTTGTTTTCAACCACGATGTGTGATTTTATAATTTTATGGTGAAATTGTTTAAATTTTTTTAAATATTTATTGTCTACAACAAATAACAATTACATAATTCACCAACACTGATGTATACCGACTTTATCACTGTTATCGTCAAGTTTATTTATTCATACGAGTATCAATTTAATACTTCCATAATTCTAACTGTAGCTCATTAAAACGTGATCGATCACTGATTCCAATAATAACAGGTGGGGCAAAACTAATGTCATAATGTGAATTGGCTGCCCTTTTCTTAGAAATGAAAAAATGGGCTCTGTTTTCACGGAAAGTTTATTTGAAGGTAAGGTGAAGGTAAAATTGATGACATTATTTAAAAATATGGTATCGGTCAAATGACCACCTCCTGAGTTGATGCACATTTGTGCTCGTTTTACGGCATTTTGTATTGCTGCTAGCAAAACGTTTGGCTCCAATTTGGTGTTTTCTTCTTCAATGTAAATGATGGCTTTCAAGACTTGCAAGATTTGTGGTCTGTTGTGGTAAATAGCGAGATTTCAAAAACTCCCAAAGGAAGAAGTCTTGCGCCGTGGAAGGACGGCGAGGATAACGACCATGAAATTCACGGTGCGTTAAAACCATAGAATTAAACTAAAGTCAATGGTTAAAACAACAGACCTGAAATTGGTCAAATAAGCAGTACCAATAATTCCGCGTTCTTCTAGTGTGTATCGCTCCCACGATGATCGCTCCGTGATCGCTCCATTGCTCGTTGTCAACTAATTCTCTATGTGTCTACAACATAAAATGTCAAGGCACAATGGCATTTGACGTCATTTGAAAAAATTATGCCACATGTAAATATTATGACAACCTAAAATTAATATGAATTTGTGTCCATGAAATATTGTTAATTTTGTGTGCACTTCTTTACTTGGAAAAATAAATATCTGAATCGGTATATCATGACAACACCCAAACTCAATTTTCACTATAATTTAATTTGCTATAAATTTGTTCAATAACATATCCAGCAAGGATGCGTATTAATCACCCAGTACAGAACAGCAATTAACACCGATCAACGCCTGCCAACGGCGACAACTTCATAACGGGCACTTTTAATCCAGTCTAGCCTACTGGTAGTGGACTATACCACTTATAGACCATTACTTTATAGTGTGGCCATTGCCGGGTATATAAGCTCGCAGTGGCATATCAGTACGTCGCTGTCCTCATAACCACAGCCCATTCCAATGAACCTGCGCCGTGCCTCTATGTCACCGATGCTTGGTCGTCCTTCTTCGTACACGGAGATCAGTAAGACCATCGGTGTTTAGATTTCATCGCCGACTCTTTCATCTTTCTTGAGTACCTTTTGATTGTAAAGCTTTACTACTCATCCGTTACTACCATTAATTATTACTTCTAATTGTTTTACAACTTTTTTAGGCTTTAAAGAGGGAAAAAACGGAACCTTTATAAGATCACTCTTGTGTCTGTCTGTCACACTGTCACAGCTTATTTTCTCCGAATCTGCTGGACACAAAAAGTTTAAATTTGGTACTTACATATTATATAGATTTTGACGACCTAATCACGGACTTATAGCGTACATGAACGAATTTCCATCTTGGGGATCAATTTTGGGCACAAATTTTATTAAGACAGTAATTTTTTTTTCAAGTGCATCATCTGACGGAATTATAAGAAATGCAAATATGATATTTTATATTATTTTTAAATTCATAGTTTAACTGATATTAAAGAAAATATACGAAGATAATCTAGCATTCATTCATCCGATGTACCATAGCATAGGTGCTCGGCATAGCCAATTCTATGTTTCATTGTTATTATTTTTTGATTACCTCTGGTAGGTTGCGGCTGAAAAACAGCGTCAGCTGGGCGCAATCCCAGCTAGGCATATGCTGAGCCGCTACCTATTTACATACTGCACTTAGGTTGTGCTGAGATTAAATGTGTTTTAATGTAGGTAAGTATAATGTAAAAAGTGTGTAAATAAAAATATTTTATTCTTATTCTTATTCTATTCTATCTCGCGAAATCACGCCCAGGGGAGATTTCATATCAGCAAATTTGCGGACTGTTGTAGGACCCAGCCTGTTAATACTACGTTTAAAGCTTCCAACTGCATACTATAAAAGCATAAAATATTGTAGATATTTTTATTGTAATTTAACGGAACGGTTGGTCATTATTATCTCAATCTTAGGAATGTCAACAAGTTGATTTGATATCAAACAATATTCGAACTTGAAAAACCTGTGCAGATTAATTCGATAAAACCGATTTCAGGCATTATCTTTATCTACTCGAAACGCATCCAATTCAGATAGCATAATAGCACCCGCATAAATGCAGTTCCTATTCAAGTACTAAAGGCCCGGCTACAAGCAACGACTTGCATGCTCAAACAGTTTGTGCAAAAGTTTGTGCAAAGAACATGTGCAGCGTCCACACGATAGCGGCTTACCATGCGCAAACAGTCCGCCTCCGTCCATACCACCGCGCACATACAGATTACCGGTTGGTGCAAACCCGTCGTGATCATATCAAGTATCTAAATCTTTCTTGTGTCGCATTGCAAAGGTGTGGAACGGGCTTCCGGGGAATTTTACCCCATGGCTTTAACCCACTCCTACAATCAACGGATCTTCAAATCCCGGGTTAATAGCCTTTCTCCAGCGGCATTTAGTCCACCTCCAAGAAGGACTTTCACCTCCTCGGGGGTGAAATTGGTTGCACCTGAGGCTTCGACCTCGGCCACAGCCATCTTGTTCGTACGCAATTAATAAAAAAAGTGTCCGCAAACTGTTTGCGCACTATACCTACAGTTATCTTATCTATCATACATGCTTGGTTGTGCAAGTTTAGTATGGGGAAATTAGCGTTTGTGCAAGCCATTGGCGCGGTATACCCTTGCTTGTGCAAGTAAGATTGAGCGTGTAGCCAGACCCTAGGAAGGCAGGCAGTGTATAACTGGCCTGTAGCTTTGTCCACAACTACACGATTGTTTGTGCAAGTTTAGTTTGAGGAAATTAGCGTTTGTGCAAGCCATTTGCGCGGTGTAAACTTGCTTGTGCAAATTATAATTTGTAAGTAAGATTGAGCATATAGCCAGATCCTAAGAATGCAGGCAGTGCAAGGCGGCCACGTTTGCGCACTCATAGTGCGTAGTGCGCCGTAGATACAGTGTTTTCGTTGCTCCTAACTCCTAATACAGAAGGTCGTCGTAGCTAGAATGCAACTGGACTGTAGCTTTGTCCACGACCAGAAGATTGTTTGTGCAAGTTTAGTTTGAGGAAATTAGCATTTTGTGCAAGCCATTTGCGCGGTATAAACTTGCTCGTGCAAATTATAATTTGTGCAAGTAAGATTGAGTGTGTAGCCAGACCCTAAGAAGGCAGGCAGTGCAAGGCGGCCACGTTTGCGCACTCGTAGTGCGTAGCGCGTCGTAGATGCAGTGTTGTCGTTGCTCCTAACTCCTAATACAGAAGGTCGTCGTAGCTAGAATGCAACTGGACTGTAGCTTTGTCCACGACCAGACGATTGTAAATCACCTTCGTGGTTTTCCTTATATTCTCTCACTACACTACGTAGAAAGAATTTGAACATACCTGCTGTATCCCGACAATCGGAGTAAGCTGAATAATTGTTTATTGTTTATTTAGCATCTATTGGCAGTACACTGCAACAACATTCCGCCAGTTCGATTATCACAGCGAAGAAGAACTGACAAAAAACTTCACTGGAATTTTTTTCGATGCTTCTTTACAAAAATGTTTGCCACTGCCTAGAAACGCATGTGCTGATATATGAATATGACAGATGCAGCAATTCATGACAAAGTGAAAATTATTTTAATAGGTATGAAATTGTATAAAGTTATATACTGCCACATGAAGCAGGCCAGTCTCCACAAACAGCACCCGTTCACGAGCACCACACCTGGCCAGCCATCACTTCCCTCAACCATATTATAGGGTGGGAAACGACCCGGAGCAAGTGTAACCGGTAAGCAATTGTCAATCGGTGTTATGCTAAAGACCTCGGGTAAATGAAAGTACAGCACGATTAGCATAATTTTAGAACAAAATGACAATGTGGCAGCAAGTAAGGTACAAATGCTTACCTACTGCAACGGCAGGACTTGAATTGCCTACAAGGAACTTGATGGTTTTGATAAACACTAATTACAAACATTAACACAAATCAAACACATATAAATTATTATGAAATCACAAAATTGTGTAGTGTGCAGCACAAAAGTTAGTAAGCAAACATCAGAAATATTTACAAACATAAACTGAGAACAGTAAATATGAAAACATTCGCTACAAATGCAGTACAATCAATTTTTCCATACCTATTTTATAGATTCTTACAGTTTGTTCGTTTAGTTTGTTAAACGACGTTGTTTGTTGTCTTACAGTTTGTTAAATTAATCAGATATTCCTGCATAATGGCAAGGACAAGATGCCGTACTAAAGGGCGATAGACTAGCCACCTCTCACGTTGGCACTGATTCATGCAGTAGAGGTAGTTAAGTCTTCGCGCTCGCTGCTCGATAGTTATCTTCTTCTAATACTTTGATGAAAGTGGTGATCGGTGTTGTGCTGTAATTCACCGGAGTTCCTCCAGCATAGCGCAATACAATTGATCGATTGTCTATGGATACAGCGTGCGCGTTGTACGTATACTATATGAAGTATGTCTTCCAGCACTGGCAGAATCGTTGATGGCTCGTCTACGCAGGCGAAATCTATCTCCGGAAGACAACCTTGTTTAGTCTACGGCTCGTAAAGCCAAACTTCCTTTAATGTCGTTGAGCGAATAGGCGTGGAGCAGTGTTGTCAGATCTGGAGGTTTTCCTCCAAAACTGGAGGTATTTCGTTTTCGGGTTTCCGGAGGAAGATAAAATCAATGGAATGAAGGATTTTAATAAAAATGTAGGTTTTCCGGAGGTTTTCATTTTAAAGCAAAAACATGTCGTGAACTACAACTTCACGAGTTGTATTTAGATGTTAATAAATAACAATAGTTACTTTTCACTCGTTCATCCTTCCTTTCCCTATTATCCTTATAGAAAGTAGGTACCTATCCTTTTTTGAGAATTAATTTAAGACGTTTTTATTTTAGAAAATATGGGAAACTGGCGGTTTTTTTTATGGTTTGAAGGGATTTGGTATAACTGATCTGGGAACACTGGCGTGGAGCAACTCCTGGCGGACTGGCGACGACTGTGAGTCAAAATGCCACGTTCGACAGGCGCCTTTGATTCAACTGCAGTGCAACTTCCGAGAATAAATTCGCTCTAAGAATACGCGCAAACGCACCACAAGAGATTATTAATAGACGATCAGATCTAGCAAATTTCATTTGTTGAAAGCCCACCGTGTTCCGTATACACTGGGCGATTCGGGCGATCGGCAGTTTGGCGGACGGTCAAAAGTCTCGGTCGATGACGAGTCAATGTTGGCTAAATTCGACAGTGCTTGCTTTCATTCTGCTGATAAGAAGGAAGAGGTACTCTATAACTACAGTGTGGGGCCGGTACTTTAAAAGAATAGCCCCACTGCATCTCTCCCCGTGTATGTCGTAAAAGGCAACTAAGGGATATGACTCCCTTCTTATATTACTAGGTGGTAGGGTTTAACCCGTCCGGGTTGTTACCACCGCACTGAATGAAAGGTCGTTTGAAACGGTTATGTAAATAGTTTTTGTTTTCCTTCCAGTTCAGTGTAGCCGGCACGACCGAAGGGAAGCACTGACGTGGCACCAAGTTCCCCCGGTATTATGGGCTGACATCACGGATGTTGTAGGTGATGTAGCCAACCAACCGTGTCAGTTTCCATAAAAAAAACTATGTGTGCTTACCTACTTACAATAACCAACTTTATCTTCTTGTTGGCATGCGTACACCTACATCTGCTGCTTCTTCGTTCGAAACTGGCGGAGAACTGTGTAGATCCCTTCGCTTGTTCGTTACTAGTTGATAGGTTCAAATTGTAGCCGACTGGATCGGCATTAGGGCATCCAAAATCGAAAAATCGGAAATCGAAAAAACCGAAAATCGGACAATTTTAGCGCTATTTTAAAACCGATTTTTTAAATATCGAAAATCGATTTTTCCGATGTTCCGACTTTTATTAGGTTTTTCAAAAATTCCCCGTAATTTGGTTTTAAATGCATAAAAACAGTGCTATTTTATGTGAAATGGGTTATGGGTGGGTTACTTAATCATCATCATCATTTTTCATCCAATAAAGAACGAACCTAATTAAAAAAATAATAATAATCACACCGGAATAATCAAGCTTTAAAATCAAGGATTGATCAACGCCTAACTATGAATGAACACCTACATGGTAATGTACCTACATAACCCTACTGCGTACTTCAGTCAGACGTGATGAAGTATACCCGGACAATGATGAACTGCCTGGTGGTATAGAACGAGTATATCGCAGATTACATTCGACTGTACAAAATCAAACACAGTTGGAGAGGTCTTCATCTGCGTCCGCTTCATCTTCGCCGACACCTACTTTGGACATTGTCGATCCTCGGCTGGAGCTGGAAAGTGCCAAAGTTATGACAAAAAAACCTTCTAACACCGATAAGGAAAATCTGCGTGATGTCACAAGAATTGAAATGACATTATTTGAGTGTAACGGTGAGAGAGACCGCATGTCTAGAAAAGGTATATCATAACCTACTCACGCACGATTCACCCGACAAGTTTGGGAGACGAAAGGGCATTTTCAGCAGCAGGTTATTTTTAAGAAGTGGCATGGGTGATCCCAGTTTAGACGCTCTATGTTTCCTTAAATCTCACTTTCAACTAAACAAAGATTAGTCAACTGTTGCTACGGTTGACCAGGTTCTCGAAAAAGTATCCTCTTTGGGGGAAGAAGAACTTGGTCAACTTCAACGTAGCCAAGACGCAAGCTTGTGCCTTCTCTACTAAGGCTGATCCGTTTCCTCCCCAAGCACTTTTCAGGGCAGCCAAGTCCCCAACGATGGTAGTCTGGGCGTCTTGGATATGGAGGCGTCCAGGGACGTTGGGTTTCGATCGTTCATAGAGTGCAAGGCGAAACTAGCGTCTCGAAAATTAGGGATCCTCTACCGATGTCGGCGATTTTTCACGCCGGTCCAACTACTTACACTCTACAAAGCACAAGTAAGACCGGTGATGGAATATTGCAGTCATCTTTGGGAGGGTTCCCATGAGTACCTTCTTTCAGCCTTGGATTCTATTCAGCGACGAGCCATTCGCCTCATTGGTGACTCTGTGCTCACAAAGGACCTTCAACCTCTAAAGTACAGACGTATGGTTGGTTCATTGAGCGGATTGAGCCTGTTTTATCGGTACTACTATGGCCGCTGCTCTGACGAACTTGCTTCCCTTATCCCTCCTTCTCCTGTTCACCTTCGCCAAACCCACCATACTCTCGCGGAACACCCCTTTGTAGTCGACAGAAGAGTTCTTCGAACTGCACGATTCTCTAAATCTTTCTTGTGTCGCACTGCAAAGGTGTGGAACGGGAATATATTTCCCCACTCCTACAATCCACGGATCTTCAAATCGCGGGTTAATGGCCTTTCCCCAGCAACAGTAGTTCACCATCAAGCCGGACTGGCACCTCCTCGGCGGTGAAATTGGCTGCGCCTGAGGTTTCGACCACGGGCGGAGCCACCCAGTTCGGAAGCAATAAAAAAAAAGTCACGTTCACGTAGTTACCAAGTGGTTTACGTAATCACGTTAAAGTTAGAGTTAAGTTCCTATTCAACATTTTAATTTCAAAATTTGAACACATGTAATTTTAATATTGCACTGAAATATTAAATGTCACTTATTTTATTACTCGTATACTCTTTATCATTTATTTTCATGTGGCCCAGTGCAAAAATACCTACAAATTAAAGTTACACTTCACATTTTGCCGTAAAATCGAAAACATCGAAAAAATCGAAAAATCGATTTTAAAAATATGAGAATCGGAAAAAAACCGATTTTGGAAATGGCACCGATTTTGGATGCGCTAATCGGCATACTGGGCGAAATATGGCCGCCTGGAAGCTTCGGATGTGTTCTCATCTAGTCCAGCATAGCCAGCAATCCATCAAATTATCAATCCGATTCAATCCAATCGAAACGATTTGTAGGTTTACCCAGTCTGTTCTACAAGTGTCTACTATCATGAAGCTGCTCGAAGGAACTTGCATCCCTTATTCCTAGCTATCCAACCTATTTTCGTCGCAGATAAACTGAACATCCTTTTGTTGTTAACATTGGGCTTTTGAGGATACATCGTTTCTCAAAATGTTTCCTCTGTCGCACCGCCATGTTCTGAAATTGTCTACAGGCGAGTGTTTCCTGATACTTTCAACCTGGGAGTCTTCAAACGTCGTATTAAATAGCTGGCTAACGTTTCTACAGTCCGCAAATCTGCTGGTATAGTATCTTACTGACAGTGGCGGTGCTAGACCAAATGTAGACGTCGTCAGCGACATCAGCTTTGCGAGGCCTCTTTCATTTCCCAGTCAGAAATAAAACGATAAATAGAATGAGACTGATGTATGAGTGTATGAGTTTTATTGCTAATCAAATGTTGACAAAAATTACACGAACAATCATAAATTAAAACAAATAACCCAACAAGCAATAGCCTAAAGTGTGCGACCATAGTATGATGAAAACTTTTGGGATTGCGCGATCCCAAAGGGAGTCAGCTAGGGTAAACGATTATTTGCGAGACCCCCGAGGCAGTCGGCGGTCGTCGACGACGTCGCCGACACGCCTAGCGCTGCCACTGCTTGAGCGGGCTTTCGCGTGATGAGGCGAATTTGACTGCTTCGGGTACATTTGGTCCCTCGGCCGGCACAGTCCCAAAAAAATCTGTCAAGTGCGAGTTTTACTCGCGCGCGGAGGTTTCCGTATCTATCCGCTATCAATAATATCCGCCTATCTTTTGTCTTTCAACAATGAAATATATAAAAGCCTGTGGCGCCATCTATTATTCAGTAGCGAGACTAATCGATTTTTCGCACGTTTGTTGTGCGAAAAAATTAAGGAGGGAGCCCCCCTTAATTTTTAACATTTTCTTTTTTTTTTGCTTATTTGTTGTTATATCCGCCATACTAACACATATTCTGTGAAAATTTCAACGGGCTACCTATTACGGTTCAAGAGATACAGCCCTCGGACAGACAGACGGACGGACGGACGGACGGACGGACGGACGGACGGACGGACGGACAGACAGACAGACGGCGGAGGCTTAGTAATAGGCTTCCGTACGGGATACGGAAACCTAAAAAGGAAAATCTCGGGTATATCACCTTCTCGAACGTGATACTGGTTAGTCGGAGAAGGTAACCCCTCTGACTCCGATATGACACCAATACGAATGCACAAAATTGTGTGGAAGTGGAATTGTAAACTTTTTATTTTTCACCTCTTCTTCGGTCGATGTTTCTTATTTCTTCTCATTCCTTCATCGTTCCAGTAAACTAAATTGAAGCATCATCAATCATCAATCAATCATCAATCAATACTAATAATAAATCTGTAAGGGATGGTCATGGAGTAAGTTACTTTGTTTTAGGAAATATTGCGTTTGTAGCCTCTATGTAAGATACTAAAGCTAAATTGACGATTTTTAGAAATCTTTTCTGTATGTATGTATGTATGTTCCTCCATAACTCTTAAAGCCATAATCCGAATTTGATGAAACTTAGTACAAACCCATTTTACTATACGGGACACAGGATAGGCTTACTAAAATTCACTTCCGGCTACGCTAAGATGTGGCTCCCATACAAATCGAATTGTTCCAAGCGCCGAAATAATAGGCGGCGCGGCGCGGAGGGGGTTAGTAGCGCGTCTCGCGGAGACTGGCAGCCCGGCGGCGGCGAAGGCGCGGGACGCGGCGCGGGGTGCGGTCTGGCGGAGCGCGGTGTGTGTGTGTATGCATTGTCTCGGCAGAGTTTCTTATATTTTAATTCGATTCATAATATTATGTAGGTTAACTTCGTTAGGTATCTATTTGATTAATTTTAGGTGCAAACCTATGTAAAAGTGTTATTGCGAGTCGATGTTAGCGGATATTTATTTAACTGAAGTTCCTATTTGATTTAAGTTAATTGATCGTATGTTTATTATATTGTACGTAGTGTAGTATGCGCGGTATATTAGCGAAGAGATTCTTATTTTTACCCGATTACGGCGAAGCGAAAAGGAGTGTTATGTTTTTGACCGGTATGTATGTATGTATGTATGTTCAACTGTTCCCTCATAATAACTTCGACACTACTTATCATAATTTGACAAATGAGGTATCGTTGGATGCGTCTTGACCGTACGCTGGTCGTCAAGACGCATCCAACGTCTATAGGCTATAGGATATGGCGCCCTCTAGAGGACATAAGTAATGATACAAAATTGCCCGCGGCTTCGCTCGCGTGGAATTCGTATTTCAAAGGAAGAAAGTAAGTAACTAAGGGCGAGCTGGGTTCAGGTAAACGATAAACCGTCTCGAAGAAAGTGAGTAACTTTTTGAGGCCGAAGGCGAAGTTGCGTTCAGGAAGACGATAAACCTTCTCGAAGACAGTAAGTAACTATGGGCGAGGCCGAAGGCCGAGCTGCGTTCAAGAAGAGCATAAACCATCTTTAAGAAAGTAAGTAACAAAGGGCGAGGCCGAAGGCCGAGCTTCGTTCAGGAAGAGGATAACCTTTTCGAAGAAAGTAAGTAATTATGGGCGAGGCCGAAGGCCGAGCTGCGTTCAGGATGAGGGTAAACTTTTCGAAGAAAGTAAGTAACAGAGGGCGAGGCTGATGGCGGAGCTGCGTTCAGGAAAACGATAAACCTTCTCGAAGACAGTAAGTAACTATGGGCGAGGCCGAAGGCCGAGCTGCGTTCAGGAAGAGGATAACCTTTTCGAAGAAAGTAAGTAACAGAGGGCGAGGCCGAAGGCCGAGCTGCGTTCAGGAAGACGATAAACCTTTTCGAAGACAGTAAGTAACTATGGGCGAGGCCGAAGGCCGAGCTGCATTCAGCATGCGGGTAAACTTTTCGAAGAAAGTAAGTAACAGAGAGCGAGGCCGAAGGCCGAGCTGCGTTCAGGAAAACGATAAACCTTCTCGAAGACAGTAAGTAAGTATGGGCGAGGCCGAAGGCCGAGCTGCGTTCAGGAAGAGGATGACCTGTTCGAAGAAAGTAAGTAACAGAGGGCGAGGCCGAAGGCCGAGGTTCGTTCAGGAAGACGATAAACCTTTTCGAAGACAGTAAGTAACTATAGGCGAGGCCGAAGGCCGAGCTGCTTTCAGGAAGACGATAAACTCTCGAAGACAGTAAGTAACTATGGGCAAGGCCGAAGGCCGAGATGTGTTCAGGAAGAGGATCCTTTTCGAAGAAAGTAAGTAGCAAAGAAGTTACTTTCTTCGAGAAGATTTATGGTCTTCCTGAACGCAGCTCGGCCTTCGGACTCGCCCTCGGTTACCAACATACTTCGAAAAGGTTATCCTCTTCCTGAACGCAGCTCGGCCTTCGGCCTCGCCCTTTTTTACTTACTTCTTAAAGATGGTTTATCCTCTTCCTGAACGCAGCTCGGCCTTCGGCCTCGCCCATAGTTACTTACTGTCTTCGAAAAGGTTTATCGTCTTCCTGAACGCAGCTCGGCCTTCGGCCTCGCCCATAGTTACTTACTGTCTTCGAGAAGGTTCAGTTTTCCTGAACGCAGCTCGGCCTTCGGCCTCGCCCTCTGTTACTTGCTTTCTTCGAAAAGTTTACCCTCATCCTGAACGAAGCTCGGCCTTCGGCCTCGCCCATAGTTACTTACTTTCTTCGAAAAGGTTATCCTCTTCCTGAACGCAGCTCGGCCTTCGGCCTCGCCCATAGTTACTTACTGTCTTCGAGAAGGTTTATCGTCTTCCTGAACGCAACTCCGCCTTCGGCCTCAAAAAGTTACTCACTTTCTTCGAGACGGTTTATCGTTTACCTGAACCCAGCTCGCCTTTAGTTACTTACTTTCTTCCTTTGAAATACAAATTTCACGCGAGCGAAGCCGCGGGCAAAAGCTAGTAATAATAATAAATCTGTAAGGGATCAGGGTCATGGAGTAAGTTACTCTAAAACTAAATTGCCGATTTTTAGAAATCTTTTCTGTATGTATGTATGTTCCTCCATAAATCTTAAACCGATCATCCGAATTCTGTGAAACTAGTAAAAGCACATTTAGCTATATGTGACACAGGATACGCTAAATAAAATTCAATTACGGTTGCGCTAAGATGTGGCTCTCATACAAACCGAATTGTTCCGCGCGCCGAAATAAAGATGGTTGCGGTCCTCGCCCTTAGTTATTCGAGAAGTTTTATTGTTTACCTGAAAGTAGCTCGGCCTTCTTTCCTACTTTTTTTTTTATGGAAACTGCCACGTTTGGCTACATCACCTACATCCGTGGTGTCAGCCCATAACACCTTGGTGAACTTGGTGGCACGTCAGTGCTTCCCTGCGGTCTTGCCGGCTACACAACTGGACGGAAAACACAAACTATTTACATAGCCGTTTCGACGGACCTTTCATTCAGTGCGATTGTACCAACCCGGGCGGGTTAAACCCTGCCACCTAGTAATACAAGAAGGGAGTCATATCCCTTAGTCGCCTTTTAGGACATACACGGGGAGAGATGCAGTGGGGCTATTCTTTTAAAGTACCGACCCCACACGGTACAAACTTACTTTCTTCTTTTTAAATACGGCTTTCACGTGAGCGAAGCCGCGGGCAAAAGCTAGTTATTTATAAGCGCATCTTGCGTTGCATACGTTGCACGTATCTACAGGAACAACGTTGCGAGCGCTGCTGCCTCGTGTCGGGTCGTGTGTGTGTGTGTGTGTGTGTGTCCGTTAACATCACAATGGCCGTGAGATTCGCGAGATTTTCGCCTGAAAATTACACAGAAGCTGTTGACCCGTTTGTTTATAGTGTGCCGCAGACGACTCGGGCTTTTATATTCTCAACGTTTATAGCTGCCACTTTTTTTATGATTCCGTAGTAGTTGAAACCAAGCCGAAAGCTACGATTACCAAACAATATAATATTATGTTACTATATTAAAACACTTTACGTTTACATTTACTTACTTAAAGGAGTCGGAGGACCGCTAAGTAAATGGGTGAATCAATTTTTCTTGTTTTTGTTATCTGTCTGAAAACAGGATATTATCTTGATAAATTCACCTTATTTTAATAGTTTCAGCAACTCTCAGATAAGTAATTGATTGATAAGAAAGAAGTTGCATAAAGAATTTTGAGTAATTTAAAATATATATATTGGTTACCCTGGGGACAACCCCTTTTTTCCATACAAAACTGGGGACAAAATTGTCCCCTGAGTCACCCCTAAAAATTTGGTTATTGTTTTATTTTAAATAGTTCTCTTCTTTTATTTCAATTGCCTATCAACGTAAGTATTTTATACTTATTCATTTTCAACTAAGTAATAAATTGTACTAGTAGAGCAGGCTCCAATGAGATGTTCGTTTGCAAAAATAGCGGACCGCGAAATGTTTTGTGATTCGTCATAAAAAACCATGTTGCCGCGCGCGCTCACGGTTCTTTGTCATTTGTCAATTACAGCTAGTGAAAATTCTATTCAAGCATGCCTCGACTTATACAAAAGTCAATGAAAAAAGCGATCTATATATAAGGTCTTTCTAAATTAGTTAATATTACGCCAAGGGGGGGTTCAGTATCATATAGGGAGTAAAACCTATATACATTTTTTGGACATTGGGATTTTTTTTTATGTAAAATATTTTTTTATGTATTTAAATAAAAAAATAGGTGCTTGATTTTTATAGCCTAATCGATTCAGTTTCATAACAGTAACAAAAAAGCATTCATTACCATTATGATGTATCTCGTGTAAGTTGGTAAAAAAAAATCAAATTCTTTCTATTCCATACTAATAAAACTAAAAGTGTGGTTTTTCACAATTTCTAAAAGAAAGAGATCTATGTGTTGGAAGACTTTTTTGTTAATGGCATGAAACTGAAACGATTAAGAAAAATTTTTTTTTTACATTTTACATTAAAAAAATTTTTTTTTGTAAAAAATCTCTGAAGCAATTTTTTCGTAAATTTCGTAATATTTCATCAAAAAAATAGTTTTCTATTGGTGTACTGGCTAGTATTTTAATTATGACACATATAAGCACCCATACGTACTAATTTTCTAATTAAATTCCAAAATTAAAACCAAAGCTCTTTGTAATTTACTAATAATATTTGTGAAGGAGGAGGGGGGGAGAGGGGACCTCAAAACTGGTTGGCAAAATCTGTTAATTGTATGTCTGGGATCTATACAATATATATCAGAAGTCAGAATGAGGTCCGCAATTTTTGCAAACGGAACTTCACTGAGAGTCCGGTCTATAGGTATACTTTTTTTTTTTCATTTGACTTTGCAGCTGGTTTTTACGATACAATAAAAACGTTGATTCACCCAAATACCCGCGAATCTCTGAGTTTATAAATTTTATTTACTAAGCTTAGAGTCTAAGAGTCGGGGGTCCCCGACTCCTTTAAGTAAGTAAACGGAAATTATTTTTGAAGTTTTAAGGGTCGGGTTTGTTTTTTTTAATTTTTAATGTAACGTTTATTTCAAGCTTTTTTAATAAAACCGCATGCAAATCGATCCACTTTTTAAGATAATAATTTTTTCTAAAATCGTTCGTATTTTTACTTGTAAATAATAATGTGTTTACAAAATAAATTATAACTGGCCAGTGTCCCATACAAAAGAAACTTTTTTTCGCAAAACTTTCTGAGTGCCTCGGTATGATTGATCACGGAACCCTCGCTGAGCCAGTAAAACTCGAGCTTGGCCAATATTTGTACTCTTTCGTCTTGCGTACTTACCTCGTATCGCGTGTTTTCTTTAACCTCTTTCTGGATTATAGGTTTTGGTCTATTTTGTGCTTTACTCCTCTTTTCGTATAGTTCCCCCCTGCGGTGTATGCGCTTCTTTATTTACGTTTGATGTAATTTTACTTTCGGAAGCTTTTGAAAATTTCGCTTTTTAGACGCACGCATGACCTAATTTTTTATTATTCAAGATTATTTATACCGCGAGCCCGTTCAGCGAAGCTTGCTACTACTCTGAGTTTATCAATACATTTTCTATCAAACTAACAAATCTAGAATAGAATATAAATATATTATTGCACACCAATATCAAAAGTTTAATTACAAATTTAAAAAACCCCCGACCCTTAAAAAGTAAAAAATTATTTCCGTTTACTTACTTAAAAGAGTTGGGCGACCGCTAATATCTACCCTCGCAGCTCTGAGTTTTAGCGGTCCCCAGACTCCTTTAAGTAAACGGAAATTGTTTTTTATTTTTTAATGGTCGAAGGTTTTTTAAATTTGTAATTTAACTTTTTTTTTAAAACGCATACAAGTCGGTTCACTTTTTAAGATTATAAATGTTTTGATTACTTAATTACTTTTTTACTAATTATATACCTACGAGTATATTATATGTATTATGTTCGGGGCGTCTTGTTTACTTTATTTTATTCTTTTGTTTTAGTATTAAGTTTGTGTCATTCTTCTTCTCTGTTTGCTACCCTTATAAGTATTCATAATTAAGTCAGGTTGACTTGCACAGATTGCCTTAGGTAATAAGTCCGCCTTTTGTACAATTTGGTATTCGAAAGCAATAAAGTATATTCTATTCTATCCTATGCTCCATATCCTTACTGCAACAGAATCGAGCGACCTAAATCTCCTCAATGAAATCATCCACTTTCCCTAATTCCCAGCTCCCGGGAAATCGAGCGACGACGTGACTCGGTCGGCCGCTTTCCGCCTAATTTTCGTTTATTTGTTTTGTTGGAGTGTTGAGCTGAGCACCGCCGCCGCGCCCCGCGCCGCCGCCGCATGCCGCCCGCGCCAGTCAAGACGCGGGCTTATGGAATCGTACCTTAGACAATTCAATTATACTACATTGTAGTTTAATATACTAACATAATTATGTTGATACAAATTACGTATCAAAGTTTGACAAAGGCTCTTTACACCTGATTCTGATTCTTTACACCTGATAAATCTTTGTAGTCAGAACTCTCAGCAAAAATTTTAATCTTGCTCTCAAGCTGTGTTTTAAATAGACTATGGGCGGTGTTATTATGTGGCTAGTCACTAAATACTTATAAAAATATGTTTAAAAAAATACCCTACGAAGTTTATTGTCCGTTCTTCTTCGTGGGTGTAATCGAACCGGATAGAACAAACTGTGACAAGTTCGAGCGCAGTCTAACTGCATATGAATGATCAAAAAACAATACAATACAATACAATTATATCTGTAATAACCGCAAGATAATAGGAGCGGGGAGTGCGAGGACGGGGCGGGAGGGAGCGAATGGGGTGCCTGGGATGCGACGTGAACCAATCGCATCTTTAGGAATCGGACTTCCGAGCTGACTTTACCTTGCAGTAAAGTTTTATGATTGATTACTTAATTTAATATCGACTGTACCATTAGTCCATCTGCACAGCCACCTATGTTGGTTTACATAAAACAAAGATGCAAAAGGTACATACAACTTTGAATTAAATAAAAAAATACATTAAAATAATACAATAAAATAAAATAAATACGATTATTATAATATTTTTCTTCGCCGATTATGTTATTTTGTTTTGTTTTTTTTTTTATGAATAGCGCGACATATGGCATCGTTTCACCTACTAGTAGGTGTCTAACGATGCCCATGGACATTCTGTGATGCACGGGGATTGCGAATGCCATGCCGGGCTGACAGGTGCCTTTTCACGCCCCTTTTGAAAAACCCCAAGCTGTACTTGGGCGGAAATAGGTGGGCAGGGAGTGCGTTCCACATTTTCCCGGTTCTGTGAATAAAACACCTACAAAAAACTGGTGGGTACGCAATTGTACATCCTTGGTAGGTCGATTGCATCCCCTGCCCAGTACGCGTAGTCCGGAGGTGGAATGGGGACGGCGGAATCGCGTTTAACAGCTTTGCTATTAATATGTAAACCCAAACCATAAAAATGGTATCTACATTTTATTAAAACCGAGCACTTAATTGACTGCTTACTAAACCGGTAATTAATTACTAAAGTATACATTCGAATGCATCAAACCGACTCCGGCGCGGCGAACCGCGATTGACTAAAATAAAACTTAAAGCCAGTGTTCTAAGTCATCCTCACCTCCCACTCTGCGGGTAATGAGTTCCCGTTACTAATATTTGTTGGTTTAGGATCGTAAATTATGGCCCGCATCCACTGATCAAAGCGCGGGCGGCCAGGCGCCCGCACTGAACGGCTGCTGAAAAATTGATAATCTGCGCTCTCCAACCCGATATGGTGTATGCGTACATAATTATCCATTGAAAAACATATTTAAATTTTCATTTCACATATACTGTTATATGGAGTTTGTAGTTTTAGGGTCGATTGCAACACCAGTAAGTAAGTAATCATTTAAGTCCACTTGTGCAAATTTTTTGAAGACACTTCGATAAAAGTCAGTTGCTCTCCGCCAAAGGTGAAATGCTGTCATTAGAATCCAAAGTTGACTTAAAGTTAAATCTGAGTGTTCGGCAATTCAACTTTACATCTGTCTCGCTCTGCGTGGCAGAAAGTCTGCCATGCAGAGCGAATGAATAGCGTCAGCTGTCTGTTAAACAGTTTTAGGGACTATTTTGGCGTTATTGTTGTATACAATGTAGTGCCATCTCTGTCTTCTTAACGTCGAAAGATAGAGAAGACACTTAGTTAAAGAACACTAATCGATTTACGGATTTAAGCAGTCGTTAGTTAGCGGGCCTTTAGAGATATTTAAGTCTGTGTTAGCGCAATCAGGTTTTCATAGTTAAGTTACTAAAGTCCGGTAATTTTTGCTTTATTGGAATGGCAGCTGACAAAGTTCCTTAAATAGTCATCACATTACCTTAATAGTGAAAAAATCTAGATTATTGGTATACTTAAGTATTGACTAAGTGTTTTTTCACTACCTAGTAATGAATCTTAAACATAAAAATGAGAATGCGTTTAAATAGCACTTTTTGAGGAATTTTGACAGCTGTCATTCAAATGAAGCTATATTTAAATTTACCGTATTTTGGATTCGTTTTCCGTTGGCTGCGTGGCTAATATAATATATATTGTTTAGTTTTTGCACGATTCTCTCATTAGCGGGAAGGCAAAGGTGTAAACCGTACACAGCCTCGCCTGATTTTTATATTTCTATGGACAGTTCGCTTCTTCGCGGTGCACTTCACTTCGCAATACTGTACTTTACTGATAGTTAATATGCCGAGTGGCATAACACACTTACAAGCGATAGATTGTTGAGCTCGTGGGAATATTTTTTGTAATCTCAAAACCTGCAGCAGCGGTAGCGATAAGTGGGTACAAGCTAATCGCGAAACAGGTGTGAACTTTCAAGCGAAACGGGCGTGTTGGCGCCACAACTGTTGTACCTGCTCTGCTGCCCAGAATAGATAAAATTTGCGTTGTGATAGCATTTCAAGTGGTCTATAGATAGGTGTATACATGAAGTAAACACCGGTACAGTTGCTTTCACGAGTCATGAGCACAGATGGACATTGCACGCCAGTGTGTAGTAGTCGAAAGAAGCGCGTGAGCCCAATAGGCGACAAGCGTCGGCTAACGCTGACTGACGAACCAATCGCGCGAAGCGTCGGCGCCGTCGACGTCACATCCCTTCAAACGGACCAATGAAAAGTGTGCTCATGACTCGTGAAAGCAATTACTGTATTAAGATGTAGTACGCGAATAATTATTAACTTTTCGACGATTTCACCACGTCCGGCTGCGGCCAGACGACCGCCGATCGCTGTTCTGTGGGCTGCTCGATAGTTTATCTTGTCTTACTACTTTACTAAACGTGGTAGTCGGTGTTGTGCTGTAATTTTCCTGAGCTCTTGCAGCGCAACACCGAGATGTCACCAATGAATTAAAAATTAGAATGTCGTTGGATGTCACACGCAAGCGAATAAATGCGGCGGAGCAGGAATGGATCTGTCTAGGGTTACCATCATTCTGTTTGAAAAGTAATGACAAAACCCGGACATTGCAGTAACAGTCCGAACATTTTAGTCACAAAACGAAATAATATAAACCCCGCGAAGTTGATTACTTTAATTTGAGATGAGACTAGTTAACTAGTTGAATTAGGTACTCGTACGTATGTATTTTATTTATTTATTTATTTATTTACTTTATTCGGGAAATAGTATAATAAAGATTGAAAAAGGATCTAATACCTATGTTTTATTTGTAATCTAAGCTAATGTGAAAATAAAACACTCACTCAAAATATTTTCATCTAAGTCAAAAATTCGGGCAAAGTCCGGACTTCCGGACGGACGGAAGGCCGAAAATCCGGACGCATGGTAATTCTAGCTCTGTCATACCAAATGTCAAACTGACAGCGTTTGGCGCGCTCTAGTACGCCACAGATTATAACAACTATTAGGTACGCACCCCACACACGATGGAATCAAATATGGTGCAGAACACCTGCTTACCCCAATTGTCAGGACACAGCGTGATGCTATGTATGTATTTATGTAGGTATATTCACTTTATTGCGTAACGTACAACCTAATACGTCTTAAAGCTTGCTTAGAACGGATTTCTTGATTCGCGGAGGAACAAATTTGTTCCTTCTATATTCAAATGGGATCCTTATCGGAATCCAACAGATTCTCATTACATCGTCTCTCGTTCTCATAAGGACCGACTTGTTTATTGAATTGTTTAATAATTTCGTTTAATAAATCAGCGCGGACTCGCGCAGTCGTTTCAAGAATGTATATCACTTCTTTTAAAGGAGTTGCTTGCCCATAGATATCTGAATTGTTCTTAATAAATATGTAAGTGGATCGTTAGAGAAGTTGCACCTTTGGACAGGACTTATGGGCACAAATAGTGGTAGCTGACGGTAGCGTAGCTTGCATATATTTATGGTTATGGCATTGCCTATAAGCGCCTATTGTTTTTGTTGATTTTCGATTTCATGTATATTTACTGCATCACCGTTTGTAGAAATCTAATTAATAAATTGTTTCTATCTAATTAGGTACACGCATAGATATATGAACAAAAGGCTAGATATGGGGTCACGGGTGATACCTTTTTTTTTGGTAGACGCGACATATGGAGCCGACGCCCATGGCCATTTGTCGTATGCGGGGGTTGCGAATGCCATACCTGCCTGACAGGTGCCCATTCACGCCCCTCTTGAAGGACCCGAGACTGTACTTGGAGGAAAATATAGAGGCAGGGAGAGCGTTCCAGAGTTTACCAGTACTGTAGGTAGAGGAAAGATCTGCAGAACCGAATAATGGCCATAATTGGCCATACTTAGAGGATCTCGATATTTGCCCGTGCTCTCGTTGGCTGTAGATGTCGACATGGCGATACGGAACCCTCGGTACGCGAGTTCGACTCGCACTTGGCCAGTTTTTATAGACGGCCGGCACTGGTGGCTGTGTCCAAAACTTCAATGGCAGATCAGACACTCGTCAACACAGCCAATTTTCCGCCAAAAGCCAAGTTTCCGACATAATTAAATTCCCTATTACATATACAAATCACGTGTTAATTACATTAGTTAGACAATGAGTCATGACCTTTTTAACTCCCGACGCAAAAAGAGGGTGTTATTATAAGTTTAACGTGCGTGTGTGTAAGGGTGTGTCTATCTATGGCATCGTAGCTCCCAAACTAATGGACCGATTTAAATGCGTTTTTTTTATCAGAAAGCTGGTTTAATCGGGATGGTTCTTAGCTATGTTCGTAATCAAGTAATTAAGTAATCAAAAAAATTATTATCTTAAAAAGTGGACCGATTTACATGCGGTTTTTTTTTAAAAAGCTTGTCCACCATAGAGCACGCACCATTTCACTCTCCGAGCGCGGTTTGGCAAGGTGTTTTTGACTCTGTCGACTGCTAAAAATTCGAAACAAATTCGTTTCCACGCCAGATCCATCGCATCGCCCTACGATAAAAGTAGGCACCATACGGTAAGTAAAGACAAAACGATACGACAGAGCACAAGCGACGACTTCCGTTCGTGTGATCCCTGCCACTCGTCGCGCGAGAAAAAACTGCACACTATAACACACAACACACAACAACACGCCACAGACAAATGAAGAGTGTTCATATGACACCGCTGCTGCGCCTACGCTAGACCTGTCACCGGAGAGAGATGGAGTGTGTATCGATAGTTTCATTTAAATTTTTGAAAAATTAGGCCCATGCTGAATTCCAGACTGACTGCTGCTTCCCAACTGATTGATTGATGGCTGACCGCTTGACTGGGTGACTGAGCAAGTGACTCATTTAGTACCTGTGTCTGACCGTCTAATATTAGATAATAAAGTATTTATTATTTCGCCGTCATGTCTTTGGGCCAAATTTAGCTGCCAGTCAACTGTATGAAAATTTTCACTTTAACTGACAGATAATTGTTAGACGAGACTTTATCGGAGGTGGTTAAATCTGCCAATAATGTTACTAATATCCTCATACATTTGCTATGGCTGCATGGCTTGAATAAGAGATTGTCTTAGGCAATGAGTCCGCCTATTGCACTTGCAATATTTTTCTTTATTGGAGTTTAAAAACATAGCAATAAAAAATTAACTCATAAATAAACGACCGCGTGGGACTTAGTCCAAGTCAATAAATTAACGGTAGATACACTTAACTAAATCAGTATTGCCACAATTTATAGTGATCAACATTACAACCTTTTGCCGTTGGAGCGGCCGATATCGGTCGCTTTATAGATTATACCTTTACGAATGGAGCGGCCGATATCGGCCGCTTTCTTTTTTTTCCGTGTTTCGTTGGGAGGCCCCAACAAAATTATTTTATTCTTGTATCTCACTTAGCCGTGAGATACTGGCAGTAATTAATTCAAATAGTAGAATCCTTTAGCCTTTAGGCGACAAACATTCTCCCATAGAGAAATGTCAGATTTACCGCCCTGTCAGTGTCATCAAGACAGCGGTTATATTAGGAGGGCGTTGTACGTTGCTCTTCTGTTTTCGGGTTTGCTGAGTGTTTTTTTGTGCAGATGAACCCATAAGTGATGTTTTTTCTCTTTTTCATTATATTCCGGATGTATTGAGTGCATTTGTTTGTGCTGAGTTGATCTGAATTTTTCGTAAAAATACTAAGAAAATGCCTCCTTTTCGGTACCAATTTCGGCTGTTTTTAGAGGCTTGTTTCTCGATATAAATCTGTTTTCTGGATAAAGTGAGGTGATAGAAGTGTCATTTAGTTCCTGTAGTTGAAATAATATATGCCGTATAGTGTTTGTATGCAGTACATTTACGAGAAATAAGCAATTTTTGTGACCTAGTTTTCTCCATACAAATAATACAAACCATACAAATTTCCACATACAAATTTTATTGTGAACGACACGGGGGGCTGCTGATACACAAGAAAGGTATGATTAGGTCCGTTATTTATTAGTGTTTATAATAAAAATACTATATGACCGATTCGCGGTCTAATAAATTTAAAAAAAAAAAAACCTGAGAGAGGTCGCGATTTTCACATAGAACAACTTTACAAAATAATTTTGTCACCTAGAATACGTAATGTAAATAAAAAAATGCCATTTATAGCTAGAATATTTATCTGTAAATACAATCCATATGTTAGTTCATGAAGTTTTATGGAAAAATCTTCCAAAATGATTTTTTTTCGAGAGTAATGCGCCGGCGCCGATCGCGGCCGCCACCTGGTGTAGGCGAAGGAAGATTTATAAATAATGCTTCCAGAGCCAAAGGATTTATAATTAATGCTTCCCTGAATCTATTTACAATAGATTCAGGGAAGTCTCCGGTATGGCACCTAACTTCTCGGAGGTGATATTGGCTGGTAGGAACATGTGCTTTTAGCCCCTTCGACCCACCCACTCATACCGGATCACATAAAAAAAATCTTGTATAATATCGATATAATTTTCATCGATATGTCGACATCACTTCATGGCATTGCTGCACCTTGATGTATGAGGTATAGATTTGTTAGCTAAATATGGGCTAATTATTAATGGTGGCGTAAGTTTTTTGCTGTACCCTTAATTTTGGAAACGACACAGGATATTTTAGGAGTTTTTCATGTTTGGTCTGCCTATTTACCCGACTATTGCATGTTGACGAACCTAAGTGTAACCTTGTTACCTATAGATAATAAATGGAATTGAATTGAATTGAATTGAATTGACTACGGCGAAACCAAAAGGAGGGTTATGAATTATGATTTATGTACGTATGTACATATGTGTGGTAATGTGTTGACTCACATAGCCTGAACTGCATAATAACCGATTTTAAATAGGATTAGTCTCGATAGTCAGTGTGTCGTAGACTGGATTAGTTTGTGAAAAATTTAAAAAGGCGCCCACTAGATGCCGTTACTAAACAATTTTTAAACACCATCGAGTTGGTTATCTTTCTCAAGAGCTTACAAAGACGACTAAAAAATATACCACTTTTGCTTACGCCTAAATGGTTTCGATTTTCAAACGAAAAGAAATGACATTAAAATGAAATAAAAAATTTGTAAAGCCCGACTACGGAAAACGAAGGAAATTTGATCGAAAATGCTGTAGTCAGGCGTGTAGAAAATTCTGTAGTCAGGCGTGTAGAAAATGCTGTAGTCAGGCGTGTAGAAAATGCTGTAGTCAGGCGTGTAGTAAATGCTGTAGTCAGGCGTGTAGAAAATGCTGTAGTCAGGCGTGTAGAAAATGCTGTAGTCAGGCGTGTAGAAAATGCTGTAGTCAGGCGTGTAGAAAATGCTGTAGTCAGGCGTGTAGAAAATGCTGTAGTCAGGCGTGTAGAAAATGCTGTAGTCAGGCGTGTAGAAGGATTCGAATAGACATCGAATGTCCGACTACAGTATTTTCGATCAACTCACCTTGTCATTTCCGTCGTTTTCCTTAGTCAAGTTTTATAAAACCATATCTTCATTTTATTTTGAGAAGATACATAACGTTGCCATCACGCTATATATGACGACAATCAGAGTAAGCAGAGTAACATTGACCACCACGATTAGCAAAATATTAGGACAACATCAAGCAGCAAGAATTCACGAAGAAAGTCATCTGAACGCTGAAAGTCATCTGACACCTTTATGAGCTGGCACCTTATTAAGATGTTACCTTATTGACCTGGCACCTTATTGACATGGTGACATATTGACCTGGTACCTTATTGACATGATGACCTTATGACAATAAGATGGCACCTTATTGATATGGTTACATATTGAGCTGGCACCTTATTGAAATGGCACCTTATTGATATGGTTACATATTGAGCTGGCACCTTATTGAGATGGCACCTTATTGATATGGTTACATATTGAGCTGGCACCTTATTGAGATGGCACCTTATTGATATGGTTACATATTGAGCTGGCACCTTATTGAGATGGCACCTTATTGATATGGTTACATATTGAGCTGGCACCTTATTGAGATGGCACCTTATTGATATGGTTACATATTGAGCTGGCACCTTATTGAGATGGCACCTTATTGATATGGTTACATATTGAGCTGGCACCTTATTGAGATGGCACCTTATTGATATGGTTACATATTGAGCTGGCACCTTATTGAGATGGCACCTTATTGATATGGTTACATATTGAGCTGGCACCTTATTGAGATGGCACCTTATTGATATGGTTACATATTGAGCTGGCACCTTATTGAGATGGCACCTTATTGATATGGTTACATATTGAGCTGGCACCTTATTGAGATGGCACCTTATTGATATGGTTACATATTGAGCTGGCACCTTATTGAGATGGCACCTTATTGATATGGTTACATATTGAGCTGGCACCTTATTGAGATGGCACCTTATTGATATGGTTACATATTGAGCTGGCACCTTATTGAGATGGCACCTTATTGATATGGTTACATATTGAGCTGGCATCTTATTGAGATGGCACCTTATTGATATGGTTACATATTGAGCTGGCACCTTATTGAGATGGCACCTTATTGATATGGTTACATATTGAGCTGGCACCTTATTGAGATGGCACCTTATTGATATGGTTACATATTGAGCTGGCACCTTATTGAGATGGCACCTTATTGATATGGTTACATATTGAGCTGGCACCTTATTGAGATGGCACCTTATTGATATGGTTACATATTGAGCTGGCATCTTATTGAGATGGCACCTTATTGATATGGTTACATATTGAGCTGGCACCTTATTGAGATGGCACCTTATTGATATGGTTACATATTGAGCTGGCATCTTATTGAGATGGCACCTTATTGATATGGTTACATATTGAGCTGGCACCTTATTGAGATGGCACCTTATTGATATGGTTACATATTGAGCTGGCACCTTATTGAGATGGCACCTTATTGATATGGTTACATATTGAGCTGGCATCTTATTGAGATGGCACCTTATTGATATGGTTACATATTGAGCTGGCACCTTATTGAGATGGCACCTTATTGATATGGTTACATATTGAGCTGGCACCTTATTGAGATGGCACCTTATTGATATGGTTACATATTGAGCTGGCACCTTATTGAGATGGCACCTTATTGATATGGTTACATATTGAGCTGGCACCTTATTGAGATGGCACCTTATTGATATGGTTACATATTGAGCTGGCACCTTATTGAGATGGCACCTTATTGATATGGTTACATATTGAGCTGGCACCTTATTGAGATGGCACCTTATTGATATGGTTACATATTGAGCTGGCACCTTATTGAGATGGCACCTTATTGATATGGTTACATATTGAGCTGGCACCTTATTGAGATGGCACCTTATTGATATGGTTACATATTGAGCTGGCACCTTATTGAGATGGCACCTTATTGATATGGTTACATATTGAGCTGGCACCTTATTGAGACGGCACCTTACCGAGATGGCACCTTACTGACCTGGCACTTTGCAAGAACCGTTCCACGGTGAGAGGAGGCGGCTACCATTAACACGGGATCTTGCCCTTATACCCCGAGAAATGGTAAATTAAAAGCTGAATAAAATTAACCGACTTCATTTTGACCTCCTTACTCACATCGATGCTCACGAAATGTATCGGTAATTTCTGAATCACTTTGTATGTAGACAGCGATTCATCTGCACTTAGCAGCCCGGATAATCAATCTCAAGGGCCCTACTCGAGAGAAGCGATTAGCACTTCCACACACGCGCGCACAACTCGAGACAGGAGGCGCTGCCAAGTGTTGCAACAGCTCGAGTGCGTCCGGCGAGCTAGCGCACGAGTGCGGGCCGGGATGGCACTTCCTGTTAACAGGATATAATGAGCAAAAGTGTTTATTAAAGTTTCTGCAAATTTACTAGAGAACAGTTTTTTTTTTTACTAGCTTTTGCCCGCAGCTTCGCTCGCGGTAGACTCGGTTTAATAGCAAATCCGATTTAAACGTAAATATAATAAACGATTGCTTCTCTTATATTCCCCCCCTCTATCTCTCTCTCTCTCTCCCGTCAGCCCTAAGGCTATTTAGCGTGATGATATATGTATAGCCTATAGTGAGCCTCAAGAACTACTCTTTCCATTGGTGCAAACCCCATCAAAATCTGTTCATTGGTCCCGGAGTTCAACTCAAACATACATACATACAGACAGACAGACGTTCCCTTTTATAAGAAGTAGAGATAGAGAAGATAGAGATAGAAATATAAACTGACACGGTTGGCTACATCACCTACACTACAACATCCGTGATGTAAGCCCATAACACCGGGTGAGCTAGGTACTAAGTATGTCAGTGTTTCCCTTTAGTCGTGGCGGCTACACTGAACTGGACTAATATACATACAAACTTCTTGACCATTCAGGCTTAAAGGATTTTTTATTTAGCTATTGTCTTCACACTGACGGAGATAGTACACCTTTTAGTAAATTGAGCAACGAATAATATTTGTCGTCTAAAGTGATTTAAAAATGGAATGTTCGCATTTCATTTCATTTTTAACACCGACAAATGCATGATCGTTAGCTTCACTAGGAAAAGTTGCCCGATCCAATATGCGTATAAACTAGGAGATATTCCACTTAAACGTGCCCAGCAAGTGAAGGACTTGGGTGTGTTATTCGACGACAAGCTAACATTTCACGATCACATGGGGCAAGTGTGCAAGGTCGCGAGTAGAACACTGGGCGTAGTATTGCGACAGTCGAAAGATTTCAGTAATACTGCCTCAGTTAAGCTGCTGTATAATTCGTTTGTCCGAAGTAAGTTAGAAAGCAGTGCAATCATCTGGACCCCGCATGAGTCTTCATATATACTCATGCTGGAAAAGGTTCAAAAAAAGTACATCAGATCTTTGTATAAAAAACAGTTTAATTATTACCCATATTTGTACCCGACAAAATTTTTACTAGGCATGGTGGGCTACAATTCCATCGAATTCAGAAGGGACTTAGCCCTCATGTCCTACATTTTCCAAACATTAAATGGGAAAATCAGTAACCCGGTTTTCCTACAGTTGTTTAATTTATATGTTCCGAATAACTATCATAGGGCCAGGACACATGTTCTTCTCCAACCAGCTCCTGCAAGAACAAATCTACAGATGTGCTCTCCTCTAAACCGAGCTATTCATATGCTGAACGAGCTAAATAAGGAGACAGAGTTTGATGTTTTTAATAATAGTCTAGGTACATATAAGAGATTAGTTATAAGTTATCTTAATAAATTGCATGCATAAGTAAAATTAGGCTAGTAAACGAGTTAGGATATCCTGTAAGGTTTGCTAGTTAAGGGTCAAATAAATAAATAAATAAATAAATAAATTTCGTCGCCCTTCGAGTAACATCCGAGAAAAGCTAATAATATAGTGCGGATGATTTGGGGGCGTCCATGTATTACGTGAGGCGTATAGGGGCGGCAAGGGTCAGGCCTAATCTCAGGTGAAATACGGGGGAGAAGGAGTCTCCCCATATCTCACCAATGTCAGCCTCGGTAACTCAGTGGAGCCGTCGGTCGACTGTTATTAGCAACCCTGAGCGCGGTCAATACTTGGATGGGTGACCGCTCGACCGTTTGAGGCCGACCGTGGTTCCGATTCCACGTTAAACTGTAGGTCTCTTCCCTTCTTACCTTATTAGGTGGTAGGGCTTATCCCGGCCGGGTTGGTACCACCGCACCGAGCGAAACGTCGGTCGAAACGGCTATGTCAATAGTTCGTGTTTTCCGTCCAGTTTAGTGTAGCCGACGTGAAATAAAGGGAAGCACTGACATGGCACCTAGTTCACCCGGTGTAATGGGCTGACATCACGGATGTTGTAGGTGATGTAGCCAAGCGTGTCAGATTCCATAAAAAAAATATCTATAAATTTACATTACCTAGAGTGAACACACGTATTTTCAAAATACGTGAGATACGGGGGAGAGGGAGTCTAACCATATCTCAACAAGGGGGGAGGGGGTCGAAAAATCTCCTAAAACGTCTCACGTAATTTATGTACGCCCCCTTTCGAGTCTCCGCTCATTTGCGAGCTTTTAATTGCGTCACATTACGACTTACAATACAGATTATCACCACCTCGTTGTGGTAAATTTATTATCTGAAATACCTGCGCTTCGTGAGCTTCGCGTAATCGTATAAGTGGTTCGCCCTTATGGCTGGTACAAATAAGGTTCAATTTGTCACTTTTGCTCTCATTGAAACTGTTTATCGTATTTGTATTGGTCGGTAGTGTGATAGTACCAGAATAAGACGACTAAAATATGGACAACAAAAGTAACCTTACTCTGACCGACAAACAATTTTACAAGTTCACAGAACGCACCAATTTCCTTATTTCCTTATTTCCTTACCTTTAATAAAATCAAACGTCTGCTTTCTGTCTGTATGTATGTATGTATGTCTGTCCGCTTAAAACTCGAGAACCACTGAAACGATTTTAATAAAAAAAAAATCTACGGATAGCTTGATTCTTCCCATCAACTATAGGCTACTTACTATCACGCTAAATGGCTTATGAGGTTAGCAGAGAAGTCAAATATGAAAGCGGGCGGAGCCGCGGGCACAGCTAGTTATTTATAAGATACGAGAGAAGATATTTGATTTGAATGTGAAAGGATTTGCCGTGGGATTATTTTGGACGCCGAGCCACAATAATGTTTTATGTAATGAACTGGTCGATAACCTCGCAAAAACAATTTTGACGGTCAAATCCCGATTAAAAATGTTTCCATACTACATTCTGACTTTCAAGCAATTCAATCGCTGATTGTTAAAAGGGGGGTATGTTAAATTTTCAACTTTCCGAGATATTTAAAAAAAACTGTTTTATTTCTACCATAGTCACATACAGGGTGTCCCAGAAACCGACGATAATCCTTTAACAGGAGATAGGGCTGCTAATTACCTCTCAGAATATCTAATTTTAGGTTTAGTAAAAATGGCTTAGTTTTTGAGATATTGTCATTTTTGTAAAAATCTAAAATTTTCTCCCTCAGCTCATTTTTTTAAATGCCACGAGTACAAATGTAAGATTTTCTTAAATCTAGTTTTTGTCAAATATTCCCGAAAAGTAAGGCTTTCACACGGTATAATTTATTATTTTATGTTTAATCCTGTTTAGCTGAAAAACGACTTAAGAGCCACATGTTAAAAAATTTTCAGCCTCATCCTTTGAGATTGGCCCTTCGCGGTGAAAAAAAAAATTACTACACTAAAGTGGCATTATGCAAAAAAAATACGCCCATCTAATGTAGTTTTTAAAATGGTAAATCACTTACCGCTTTGCCCAATAATTTATGAGATATTGTTATTTAACTGCAAAAAGACCTTGGAATTTGATAACTGTTCTACCAACTACGAATTGGAATAAAATAAACACTTAAAGTAAATTGGTCTTTATTAACCTGTTAAAGTAGATGTTCAAATTGTTTACCACCTGCACAAATGCTAGCTCGACATCTTCTCACAAATGCCCGGTTGATGCGTCGATCATGTACTCGATGCAAGTGCAGATACGTCCACCTATGCTATGTAAATAGTTTGTGTTTTCCGTCCAGTTGACTATAGTCGGCACGACCGAAGGGAAGCACTGACGTGGCACCAAGTTCACCCGGTGTTATGGGCTGACATCACGGATGTTGTAGGTGATGTAGCGAACCATATCAGTTTACATAAAAAAAAACTCTCATTCTCTCTCAGTCTCATTTGTACTCGTGGAGAAAATTTTGGATTTTTACAAAAATGACAATATCTCAAAAACTAAGCCATTTTTACTAAACCTAAAATTAGATCTTTTGAGAGGTAATTAGCAGCCCTATCTCCTGTTAAAGGATTATCGTCGGTTTCTGGGACACCCTGTATATTAAAAATGTATTTGTTCATATCAAAGTTTGTGTGTTTAGTGATTATTGTATGTTATAAAGTTTTTTTTATATCCATTAATTTTCTATACAACATAGCTCCCTTTTAACAATAAACGTATTTTACAAGCTGTCAAATAAATGACTACCTGTGTATTAATTCGTTCCCTTTTTACACTCATCGATGGAGCTGCCGTTCAAGAGCCCGAATCGATAAAAGAGTCAGTTCGGCCAAAAGTGTATCATAGCCCCCTTTTAACAATCAGCGATTCAATTCTAACGAAAATCCTAGAAACCTTAGTGCCTCGCGCAAGCATCGGAGTTTTCCGCCCAGTAGGCGCCGACGCGCCACCGCGCCGCCCGCCCAACGGGCGTTATAATGCGTGTGATAAAACATAATGATTGTTTTAAAAATACTGTGGACATGTGGCATTCTTAAAATTATTTTAAATTGTGCAAAAACCTTGAAAATTATTAGAGTATAATTTATGGCTGTTGTCCTATTCTGTTTTGTAGAAAAATTGCATAATCTAATTTGTACCAGTCCAGTTTTCTTAATATTTTCCTGCACTGGAATTATCTATACACAAGCTGTATTATGCAGTTATACGTAAAAGGGAATAATTTTTTTAATAATATTAAACGTAGGTCCAATCTTATAATAATAGTCCAAGTCTATGTATGTGTTCCACAAGTTTTGATATAAAATATTTTGTCTCTGACTTTGCAAGTCGTCTTTAATTTCAGCTAAGTTCATTTGCATCGTATCCGCTCTCACACCAGCCTATACCTAACAAATCTTGGCACTAAATACATACACACATCCGAAACCTTGAAGTGTTCCTCCTACCTCACCTATGCACCGGTCACCGGGCTGAGTTACTCAGCGGAGGCGGATGTCGCGTGCCAATATGTAACGTCGACGCTTCAGCTGCGCGGGAGTGGGGGGCGGGTAGGGATGCGAATACATTTTGATATCGATATTAAAAAAGTATAGATTTTTCTATCGACTGTTCAATAATATGGATTATCGCCATTAAAAAAATATTGTGAATTTATTTTTATCGAGACCTCAAAAATATCGAAGGTCGATGTTATATGTGTATTGTCAAAATCGATAACTCTATTGTTTCAACCCTACTGAAAGCTAAAATCACATCAAATAATTTGATCAGTATGTCACCCTAGGACACTATCGATATCGCGGTACATCGATCTCAACAATATAAATTAAAACATAAATAAGTTTCAATCGATATAATGAAAAATTGAATATATCGCACCATCTCTAGGGGCGAGCGGGGAACGGGGAGCCAGTAAACACATCATTGTAACATATTTTCAACCGAACGCATTAACCTACATAATCGCTACGCTCCACTACAGACGGAGACACATTACAGGCAGCGCGACCGCAAGGCGTTCCACGCCGTCCGACGTCGTGACCGATGAGTGTTTCACGATCCGTTGCTGTAACGGTAAACAATGCGTAAAGCTCAGAAACCGATAGGTTGTTGTAACCACTGTGGCTCGATCCGTTGCTGTAACCAATGTGCAAATAAAACGATACGTTTCTGTACTGGCTGTTACCAATGGTCACTTTGCAGATTTCGTTATTTGCTGTAACCAATGTAGATGTATGATCAGTTGCTGTAACCAATGTGCTAGTTGCACGGTCCGTTGCCGTAACCAAATGTCCCGCTGCAGGATCGGTTGATTACTGTAACCGCTGTAAATGTTAAATGATCTTATCATAACATGAATTTGTTAGTTGCATAATTTGCTATTGTAACCAATGTCACGTTGCAGTATCAATCGCTTCTGTAACCAATGTAAATGTTGCATTTCCTGTTGAAGCCACTAATGTGTAAATTTCACGATCAGTTGTTATAACCCTTGTTCAGGTTACATTATCAGTTTTTGCGCAAGTAATGTTTACGTGCAAAAATAAGTTTATGTAGCCTAGGCATGTTTCATGATCTGTTGCTATAATAATTTATACTATTGCACGAATCGTTGCTGTAACCAAACTGCAATGTGCTTGTTACGCGGTTGTGTTATTGCAGCCAATGTGTAACTTTCACATTATGTTGTTTGCTGTACCTAAATAGTACCTATTGGACGTTCAGAAACCCGACGAATTGCAATGCCATCTTCAAATAGTGACTTCGTCTTATAAGCTTGTGTAGGTTGGGTCGTGACTTTCGGTCGCGACTAACAGTATGTCTATAGCTTATCTCAGTACAGCTTGCTCGCTCTGTGCGCGCGTTTGAATAGTCTTCCTGTGCGCAGTAATTAGAATGTCTGTTGGAAGATGCTACTAGGTCGGACGAAATTCAGTTGACAACAGAGGAATATAAGTTTGGCCGGAATTCGCTTATTAATTAACTAGCGTTTGCCCGCGGCTTCGCTCGCGTTAAATTCGTATTTAAAAAGAATAAAGTAAGTAAGGAAGTAAGAAAGAAGGCCAAGCTGCGTTCAGGTAAATGATAAACCTTCTCGAAGAAAAAAAGTAACTAAGAACGAGGTCGAAAGCCGAGCTACGTTCAGGTAAACAAAATACGCGCGAAACAATTCGGTTTGTATGAGAGCCACATATTAGCGGAACCGGAACTGAATTTTATTGGCATATACTGTGTCTCGTATAGTTAAATGTGCTTGTACTAAGTTTACTTGTCGAATTCGCATGATCGGTTTAAGAGTTATGGAGGAACATACAATATACATGCCCAAAATATTTCTAAAAATACATAGTCTACAAACGCAGTATCTCAT
This sequence comes from Nematopogon swammerdamellus, assembly GCA_946902875.1. NCBI lineage: Eukaryota > Metazoa > Arthropoda > Insecta > Lepidoptera > Adelidae > Nematopogon > Nematopogon swammerdamellus. The sequence goes on from OX336340.1 coordinate 1,956,428, forward strand.
AAAACAAAGTAACTTACTCCATGACCAGCCCTTACAGATTGTTATTAGTATTTATTGGTTTAGATAGATAAATACATTGAAAAAATACTATATTGCTACAAAAACGTTTTACAGAATAGAACCCGACTACGAAACACGAAGGAAATAACAAGAAAAGTTGATCGAAATTCTTTCACGCCCCTTTTGAAAACCCCCAGGCTGTACTTGGGAGGAAATATATGAGCGGGAAGTGTGTTCCACATTTTTTCGATTATGTGACATGAAAGACCTACAGGGAAGCCTGAAATGAAGGGAAGCACTGACATGGCGCCTAGTTCACCAAGGTGTTATGGGCTGGCATCACGGTGCAGTAGGTGATGTTGATGTAGCCAACCGTGTCAGTTTCTATTAAAAGAAAGGACAGACGGACGGCATAGGCTTAATAATAAGGGTCCCTTACGGTACGGAACCCTAAAAATCTATCCACGCTGAAACTGAACTCAGAAGTGTCTTTGAACTTACGAAAACTATTTAGGTGCTAAAACACGAGAACACTTAATAACCAGGAAACAGCATTATATATAAGGTGTTTCGCTGACCATGTCATTAACTTCGGGAGGGTTACATACACACTGAAATAAACACTTTACGTAAGAAAAAAACATATTTATTTTAACATGTTTATAGGAGCATTTTTTCTCCTAAAAAAAAAATTAAATCAAATAAGTAGCTGTAAAAACCAATCATAGTGACCTTGTGACTTAAAACAAACAGCTGTTCTGCGTTTGAACATAGTACGGTCATTGACCCCGTACAATGCAAGTTACCTACTGTTACACACAGGTTAATGTTTAGGTAGCTAACATGTTTTGTTAAATTTCTCGAAAAGTAATACTATAAACATATTTTTTTTTTTGCCTAACCTCTTTATTTGAGTGTCTATGTAACCCTCCCGAAGTTAATGACATGGTCATCGTAACACCCTATATAACGATATAAAGGAAATCTAATTAATAAATGAACTTGAAATATCGCATCGTACCGCTGACATAACACACTTAGTCGCCAGTAAAAAATGTGCGAAGAAGCAACAACGAACGCCTGTAATAAAACACATTGCACCGACTTCAAAAAACCACTAGAACTTAAAAGTGTTAAATAATATTTTGATTCATATTCGGACCCTTACGTTGAAGGCGGCACAAAAGCACAAAAGGGTGGACCTCTATCAATTTTCAGGTGTGCTTTTGTACCGCCTTCAACTCAAGGGTTCGAATATGAATCAAAATATTATTTTTAAGTTCTAGTGTTTTTTTTAAATCGGTGCAATGTTTTTTATTTCACTCTTTTTAGTAATATCACATAACAAGTTCTGCGTAGAATTGGGCGTTAAACGGACGACGTGTTTTTCCAGTGCACACTTAACATTCCATATCTTGAAAACTACTGAACCGATGTTGATTAAACTTGCACTATTCCCTAAGTTGGAAGTTAATCGAATTATGGCAATACGATTTGTAGTTTCCGAGAAATTCGTGGACAAACATACATACTTACATACATACAAACATACATACAAACATTCATACAAACATACATACGCTTATGAAATTTGGCACAACTGTTTAGAAGCCCACATAAGTAGACTAACATATACAAATATACATACCAATCGAATTGGTAACCTCCTTTTTTTTTGTTTTTTTTTTTTATTGAAACTGACACGGTTGGCTACATCACCTACAACATCCGTGATGTCAGCCCATAACACCGGGTGAACTTGGTGCCACGTCAGTGCTTCCCTTCGGTCGTGCCGGCTACACTGAACTGGACGGAAAACACAAACTATTTACATAGCCGTTTCGACCGACCTTTCATTCAGTGCGGTGGTACCAACCCGAGCGGGTTAAACCCTACCACCTAGTAATATAAGAAGGGAGTCATATCCCTTAGTCGCCTTTTACGACATACACGGGGAGAGATGCAGTGAAGTTTTGAAGAAGTCGGTTAAAAATACCGAATTCCCACGCTCCGCGCCGCCGCCGCCCCGGCATGGTCAGAAGAAATAAGTACCTACATACATACACCAAGTTATAGCAAATAACTACAAACTACACAATTTATAGTTGTATTGTAACATTGTTAGTATCATGCTCGTATCGTGTCTAATATTACGCCGTACGCGCCCATTTATTATCTTTTTATGACACACGCGAAATACGTTTACCACGGACGAGACTCGTAGAGGGCTAACTGACCTAGTTTTTAGGGTCCCCTTTTTTGGCATTTTGCGACGGGACCCTAAAAACTAAGTCATTTTAAGGTCCCAAATTACCCCCTTTTCGGATTGAACTTATAATAACGGAACACCATTGCTAAAATATTATTCAAGATGCATCTGTGTATACCTAACGCTTGAGTGGATCACAGTCTTCGCAATCTGATGACTCTATGATCGTTAATATGAATTTATACCGCAAATAAACATGTTACCCCGTAATAAACGTGCTTTATTATTTAGAATATACTTAATAAAAGCATAAATCAAACGCGATTACGTTTGCTAAATTGGTTTACAAGATCTCGGGATATTTGTTTCCGCTTACGGTACAGCGGTGGGTGGTCAGTCGATGCGGGATTCGTACGATAGGTTGCTATTCAGCCGTAACACTAATTTTCATAAGTGACGTGGTGAATGTTTTTTTTATTTTTATGGAAACTGACAGGGTTGGCTACATCACCTACAACGTCCGTGATGTCAGCCCGTAACACCGGGTGAACTAGGTGCCATGTCAGTGCTTCCCCCTTTGATCGTGCCGGCTACACTGAACTGGTCGGAAAACACAAACTATTTACATGGCCGTTTCAACCGACGTTTCATTCAGTGCGGTGGTACCAACCCGGGCGGGTTAAACCCTACCACCAAGTAAGATTAGGAGGGAAGGGACCTACAGTTTTACGAGGAATCCGAACCTCGGTCAACCTCCAACGGTCAGCGGTCACCCATCCAAGTACTGACCGCAACCAGCGTTGGTTAACATTCAATAGCGACAGTTGACTGTCTGCACCACTGAGCTATCGAGGCTTACAAATGAATGTATGTATGTATGTAATGTAACGGAGTGTGGGAAGACCACCCGCCAGGTGGGACGACGACATTAAGTACGCCGGCGGAAATCAGTGGTTCCGTATCGCTGAAGGCCGGGAGGACTGGAGGAAAATTGGAGAGGCGTATGTCCAGCAGTGGACGCTTACACGCTGACTGACTGACTGACTGACATGTAATGTTGATAAGTTCAATGACAACTCGAATGTTTACTACATAATGCACTGGCAGTTTGCCAGCGCAAGATTTTATACTTTTGGCCATAGAGACAATTGATACTTTTCAAAATTAAAATATTTATTTAGTTTCTTTCTCGAATGTAATCCTGTTTTGTTCTTGTTATTATTTTTGCTTTGAAAAATTTTGAGTTCGGAACCATACGCCAAAATCTACTGATGTAGAAAATATTTAATATGGAATAAATGATTTTCCATTGCGTCATCTTCAAGAGTATTATTTATTCAAGAATATTAAAGAATATTCACTGGTGAAAGTAATCAACAGTGCAAGAGTCTTTAATATTCTTGAATAAATAATACTCATCAATAATATATCAATAATACATCAGCTCATCGTTCGAAATTTGAAACTCTCCTTAACTGCGCTATTAAAGGAAAACAATTAAATTAAATTCCATCAAAACTCTGAATTTGTAATATTTTACTCAAAATAAATAAATTGAAAATTATCATTTTATAGTATCTATTTTCTTATTTATGTTTGTATTTCCAAATCGTGTAAAATTAGGGATAATCATGATTATTTTACATAGAAAGCGTATGAGTTGTGTGGTTCGGCATTTTTAACCAAACGTATAGACTCTCATCACGAACCCTCTTCTAGTATCTCATCTGTGCCCTCTTTTCGTATGTCAGTTGGCAGAGTCATACATAACTTAATTTCATTATGTTTTTATGTATGTATTTTCATTGTTGTATTACAAATTACGTCAAATAGACTTAATATGTTGTTACGTTTGTCGATCACTACCACCTCTACCAAAATCAACATGTGCATATAATTTTTATTTTTATTTTATGTTATTTTATTTTATTTTATTCAATAGGAACTGATACAGACACAGAATATAATATGTGTAGTAGGGTACAGAAGATTAGAAAATAAACATATCCTGCATCCTCCACACAGTTCTCCAAAACATAAGTGAGAAATAAACAATGGCTTTAAGAAGATCACAAGCGAAAGCAAAATATAACATAAATTAAAACGAAAGCAAAAAAAAAGAAAAGTTGAAAGATCAATTTCCACACATACAGAATAGTCTTAACAAAGGCAAAGAGATTAAAAATTTACTTTAAATTTAAGTATGGCTAAATACGTGTAATACAGTCGTTTTGAAGCAGTTTACGAACACTGATTTTATGAATGACCTGATTTCCAAAACATGTCGACCGTGCTCAACCTCTTATTATAGGTATCACACATTCGACGAATCGGAACTCGCATGCCAGCATTTGTGGAGGCTACGCTCACGTGAAATAGGGTTCCAGAGCGAGTAATTTTACCAGGCACATGAAAATCAACAAGGCTCAGTATATCGGGACAGTCGTATGCACTCGCATGTCAACTGTAGACCTTTTCGCATGGACACACATTCTGTCGACATATGGCCGCGCGGTGATGGTGGCCAGTCTCCGCGCCGCTCGCTCCCAAGCCGTTTAACGTCTACGTCGAATGTCTTTATTAAGTGAGGGTATTTGCAAATAACCATTTTGAGTTAGCGATGCGTTCTATGCGGGCTCAGAATGGCAGGCTCGCTGTGAAAGACTAGCTAGTTTATTCTATGGGAGCTTTCAGCTTTTTCATCTCGTCAATAAGATTTTGTTAAGGATCCCAATGTTTTGAAAGATCCGATAGTAGTATATCAAACAGTGAATATAAGTCGATGATATCAAACAGGAGTGTAATGTTTTTAATTTTTTTTATTTTTATATTTTATTACTAAGCGTGTAATCGCTTTTTATATTTCTTCATTATATAAATGGAAAGCCGGAAATGAAGAGAAAAAACACGTCCCGACATGTGCGCATTTGTCCAATTAAACCTAATTTACATTAGTAGAGTATATACCTAGCCAGTTGTGTTAATAAAGGCAAGTACTAAACATTTTGTCAGCCAAGGTAGCTCAGTGGTACGGTCGGTCGACTGCCGGTCGGATCATAAGCACACCTGGGCGCGGTCAGTGCATGGATGGGTGACCACCACCGCATTGAATGAAAGGTCGGTTGAAACCGTAAATAGTTCGTGTTTTCCATCCAGTTCGTGTGTATCCGGCACGACCGAATGGAAGCATTGACATGGCGCCTAGTTCACCAAGGTGTTATGGGCTAACATGGCACGTGTGTAGTAGATGAGTAGTACTAGTAGAGTAGATAGCACGGTTGAAGTAGCTCTACCAAAATCCTAACAAAAAAATACTAACCGTAATGATAATATTTTATTATATACAGGGTGTCCCAGAAACCGACGATAATCCTTTAACAGGAGATAGGGCTGCTAATTACCTCTCAGAATATCTAATTTTAGGTTTAGTAAAAATGGCTTAGTTTTTGAGATATTGTCATTTTTGTAAAAATCCAAAATTTTCTCCCTCAGCTCATTTTTTTAAATGCCACGAGAACAAATGTAAGATTTTCTTAAATCTAGTTTTTGTCAAATATTCCCGAAAAGTAAGGCGGTATAATTTATTTTTTTATGTTTAATCCTGTTTAGCTGAAAACGACTTAAGAGCCACATGTTAAAAAAAATTCAGCCTCATCCTTTGAGTTTGGCCCGTCGCGGTGAAAAAAAAAATTACTACACTAAAGTGGCATTATGCAAAAAAAATACGCCCATCTAATGTAGTTTTTAAAATGGTACATCACTTACTGCTTTGCCCAATAATTTATGAGATATTGTTATTTAACTGCAAAAAGACCCCGGAATTTGTTAATTATTCTACCAACTACGAATTGGAATAAAATAAACATTTGAAGTAATTGGTCTTTATTAACCTGTTAAAGTAGATGTTCAAATTGTTTACAACCTGCACAAATGCTAGCTCGACATCTTCTCACAAATGCCCGGTTGATGCGTCGAGCAAGTACTCGATGCAAGTGCAGATACGTCCACCTCCGATCAATCTGTGGAGATATGCTTGGTCTAAAAAATTACGCACTTCTCTAGCGTAATGGGTTGGGCAGCCATCATTTTGCAACCACCTCTGTATGGCCAATAGGTACATCTTCTAAAAGGCTCTGAAGCTCCTGTTTCAGAAAATCAAGATAATTCGCCCGTTTAAAGTCTCTACTATTCAACGGACGTCTTCTTGCCTCCTAGCCACTTGCATCCCCACAGATAGACCGGACGTCTAGATCACCGGAATTAAATCCGTTAGATCTTTATTATTGGGGCTATTTAAAAGAAAACGTTTACGGGAAACCGGTGGAAAACTTGATAGAGCTCAAAGAAAGAATTACAGAAAGTTTTTTTTTATGAAAATTGACATGGTTGGCTACATCACCTACAACATCCGTGATGTCAGCCCATAACACCGGGTGAACTTGGTGCCACGTCAGTGCTTCCCTTCGGTCGTGCCGACTATAGTCAACTGGACGGAAAACACAAACTATTTACATAGCATAGGTGGACGTATCTGCACTTGCATCGAGTACATGCTCGACGCATCAACCGGGCATTTGTGAGAAGATGTCGAGCTAGCATTTGTGCAGGTGGTAAACAATTTGAACATCTACTTTAACAGGTTAATAAAAACCAATTTACTTCAAGTGTTTATTTTATTCCAATTCGTAGTTGGTAGAACAGTTATCAAATTCCGAGGTCTTTTTGCAGTTAAATAACAATATCTCATAAATTATTAGGCCAAGCGGTAAGTGATGTACCATTTTAAAAACTACATTAGATGGGCGTATTTTTTTGCATAATGCCACTTTAGTGTAGTAATTTTTTTTTTTCACGGCGAAGGGCCAAACTCAAAGGATGAGGCTGAAATTTTTTTAACATGTGGCTCTTAAGTCGTTTTTCAGCTAAACAGGATTAAACATAAAAAAATAAATTATACCGTGTGAAAGCCTTACTTTTCGGGAATATTTGACAAAAACTAGATTTAAGAAAATCTTACATTTGTACTCGTGGCATTTAAAAAAATGAGCTGAGGGAGAAAATTTTGAATTTTTACAAAAATGACAATATCTCAAAAACTAAGCCATTTTTACTAAACCTAAAATTAGATATTTTGAGAGGTAATTAGCAGCCCTATCTCCTGTTAAAGGATTATCGTCGGTTTCTGGGACACCCTGTATAAACATATACAGGGTGTCCCAGAAACCGACGATAATCCTTTAACAGGAGATAGGGATGCTAATTACCTCTCAGAATATCTAATTTTAGGTTTAGTAAAAATGGCTTAGTTTTTGAGATATTGTCATTTTTGTAAAAATCCAAAATTTTCTCCCTCAGCTCATTTTTTTAAATGCCACAAGTACAAATGTAAGATTTTCTTAAATCTAGTTTTTGTGAAATATTTCTGAAAAGTAAGGCTTTCACACGGTATAATTTATTTTTTCATGTTTAATCCTGTTTAGCTGAAAAACGACTTAAGAGCCACATGTTAAAATTTTTTCAGCCTTATCCCTTGAGTTTGGCCCTTCGCGGTGAAAAAAAAAATTACTACACTAAAGTGGCATTATGCAACAAAAATACACCCATCTAATGTAGTTTTTAAAATGGTACATCACTTACCGATTTGCCCAATAATTTATGAGATATTGTTATTTAACTGCAAAAGGACCTCGGAATTTGATAACTGTTCTACCAAGTACGAATAGGAATAAAATAAACACTTGAAGTAAATTGGTCTTTATTAACCTGTTTAAAGTAGATGTTCAAATTGTTTACCACCTGCACAAATGCTACCTCGACATCTTCTCACAAATGCCCGGTCGATGCGTCGAGCAAGTACTCGATGCAAGTGCAGATACGTCCACCTATGCTATGTAGTGTGTTCTCCGTCCAGTTGAGTGTAGCCGGCACGACCGAAGGGAAGCACTGACGTGGCACCAAGTTCACCCGGTGTTATGGGCTGACATCACGGATGTTGTAGGTGATGTAGCCAACCCTGTCAGTTTACATAAAAAAAACCTGAGCTACTGCCGTAATTCTTTCTTTGAGCTCTATCAAGTTTTCCACCGGTTTCCTGTAAACTTTTTCTTTTAAATAGCCCCAATAATAAAAATCTAACGGATTTAAATCCGGTGATCTAGACGTCCGGTCTATCTGTGGGGATATGCTTGGTCTAAAAAATTACGCACTTCTCTAGCGTAATGGGCTGGGCAGCCATCATTTTGCAACCACCTCCGTATGGCCAATGGTACATCTTCTAAAAGGCTCTGAAGCTCCTGTTGCAGAAACTCAAGATAATTCGCCCGTTTAAAGTCTCTACAATTCAACGGACGTCTTGTGACCTCCTAGCCTCCTGCATCCCCACGGATAGACCGGACGTCTAGATCACCGGATTTAAATCCGTTAGATTTTTATTATTGGGGCTATTTAAAAGAAAAAGTTTACGGGAAACCGATGGAAAACTTGATAGAGCTCAAAGAAAGAATTACGGCAGTAGCTCAGGTTTTTTTTTAATGTAAACTGACACGGTTGGCTACATCACCTACAACATCCGTGATGTCAGCCCATAACACCGGGTGAACTTGGAGCCACGTCAGTGCTTGCCTTCGGTCGAGCCGGCTACACTCAACTGGACGGAAAACACAAGCTACATAGCATAGGTGGACGTATCTGCACTTGCATCGAGTACTTGCTCGACGCATCGACCGGGCATTTGTGAGAAGATGTCGAGGTAGCATTTGTGCAGGTGGTAAACAATTTGAACATCTACTTTAAACAGGTTAATAAAGACCAATTTACTTCAAGTGTTTATTTTATTCCTATTCGTACTTGGTAGAACAGTTATCAAATTCCGAGGTCCTTTTGCAGTTAAATAACAATATCTCATAAATTATTGGGCAAATCGGTAAGTGATGTACCATTTTAAAAACTACATTAGATGGGCGTATTTTTGTTGCATAATGCCACTTTAGTGTAGTAATATTTTTTTTCACCGCGAAGGGCCAAACTCAAGGGATAAGGCTGAAAAAATTTTAACATTTGGCTCTTAAGTCGTTTTTCAGCTAAACAGGATTAAATATGAAAAAAATAAATTATACCGTGTGAAAGCCTTACTTTTCAGGAATATTTGACAAAAACTAGATTTAAGAAAATCTTACATTTGTAGTTGCGGCATTTAAAAAAATGAGCTGAGGGAGAAAATTTAGGATTTTTACAAAAATGACATTATCTCAAAAACTAAGCCATTTTTACTAAACCTAAAATTAGATATTCTGAGAGGTAATTAGCAGCCCTATCTCCTGTTAAAGGATTATCGTCGGTTTCTGGGACACCCTGTATATATTAATATTTTTTGGTTTTTGACAATTGTATTTCTTACAAACAATATTAACTCTTGACTAGGTACCATTAGTACCTCAACTTTATTACCCCATTGACAACTTGATACTTCAAGTATCTTAAATATTCATATATTTTTATTTTTTATTTTTGACAATACAAATTATACTACATTGTAGTTTAATATACTAACATAGTTATGTTTATATACAAATTACGTATCAAAATTTGACAAAGGCTCTTTACACCTGATTCACTTAATTAATAAGTCTTTGTAGTCAGAACTCTCAGCAAAATTGTTAATCTTGCTCTCAAGCTGTGTTTTAGATAGACTATGGGCGGTGTTATTATGTGGCTAGTCACTAAATTCTTGTAAAAATATGTTTAAAAAATACCCTGCGAAGTTTCTTGTCGGTTCTTCTTCGTGGGTGTAATCGAACCGGATAGAACAAATTGTGACAAGTTCGAGAGCAGTCTAACTGCCATATGAATGATCAATAAACAATACAACAATACAATACAATAATGTAACTACCTACACACTTGTTACGTTTTTCATGAAGCTGTGTCTGCTCACTTTCAGCTAAAAAAAATTCTTATTATTTTCACTAGCTTTTTCCCGCGGTATCGCTCGAGTGAAATTCGTATTTTAATCGTTTTCCGTGAAAATTTTAAGACTTAGGGTTTTCGTATAGGTTATCCTTTAAAACTATAAGAAAGGCCCTACATTTCCCTTTTTTTTCTTCAAAATTTTAGATGGAGTAGTTTTGGAGACAAAAGGGCGTGGGGGTTTTTTTTTTAAATGTAAACCAACATTTGTGGCTGTCCCGGGGGACCAATGGTGCAGTCGACAGAGCCAAAATCACCTCTCCTCGCGAAACCACGCTCAGTTAGGTGCCATGCGGGGGGTGGTCGATTTTCATATTCGTACGTATATCTTTTAAACTATGAATATTAAAATTATAAAAAAAACTGTATTTGTATTCCTTATAACAAGCCCTTTCCATTGATAAGTCACATGATTTTAGTGAACCCGCACGACCTCAAGGGAAGCGCCGACTGACATGACACCTAGCTCACGCTCGCATCTAGTTTGCTGCATAAACATTCATATACTTAACTAGCTTTTTCCCGCTGCTTCGCTCGCGGTAGACTCGGTTTAATACCTTTTCTACTCCAACGCAACGCAACAGAACTGCTTTCGCCATCTATTACGACCATTCGACACTTTTGTGTCGAATGCGTTCATAGAGACTTTCTTTGATACTGCACAACCCTAAGGCCATTTAGCGTGTAGTGGGCCTGAAGAACTACTCTACATTGGTGCAAACCGCATCGAAATCTGTTAAGTGGTTTCGGAGTTTACCTCAAACGTACATACAAACATACAGAAAGACGTTCGTTCCCTTTTATAAGAAGTAGAGAAGAGTGGCAGAGCATGGCCGACGGGGGCCGCAGCGGGGCGGGGCGGCGGCGGCGGCGGCGGCGGCGGGTCGGCGGATATCTCGTGAGAACAATCGTCCGCAACGCTCGGCCGCGCCCAACACTCACACGCGGCACTCTTCATTTCGTTCCTGCTTTGAGGCGGTGCCATAGCCGGGGAAATTGAAGTACTCTAATACTATTTTAGGAAATTCAATGAAATACAACATGATAAAAGATACGTATGTATTCTTTAGTAGTATGTAATATAAATACACAACTTACATAGACAAATTGTACAAAGATACATACAACCAATACACATCCATAATTACATATATACATAATTACATATATGTATAAGGTGCTTCGTTATTCATATCAAATATTTCGGGAGGGTTACATACACACTCAAATAAACACGTTACGCAAAAAAAATTATATGTTTTTAGCATTATTTTTCGAGAAATTTAACACAACATGTTTGCTACCTAAACATTAAAAGGATCAACCTTTGTGTAACAGTAGGTAGCTTGCATTGTACGGGGTCAATGACCGTACTATGTTCAAACGCAGAACAGCTGTTTGTTGTAAGTAAGTCACAAGGTCACTAGACCTGTGTGTAACAGTAGGTAGCTTGCATTGTACGGGGTCAATGACCGTACTATGTTCAAACGCAGAACAGCTGTTTGTTGTAAGTAAGTCACAAGGTCAATAGACCTGTGTGTAACAGTAGGTAGTTTGCATTGTACGGGGTCAATGACCGTACTATGTTCAAACGCAGAACAGCTGTTTCATGTTTCGTGTTTGCAAGGGTCTATAGTCTATAGCGTGATTGGTTTTTACAGCTATTTGATTTAATTTTTTTGTTAGGAAATGTTAGGAGAAAACATGCTTCTATAAACATATTTTTTTGCGTAAAGTGTTTGTTTGAGTGCGTATGTAACCCTCCCGAAGTTATTGACATGACTAACGAAACGCCATATATATGTACAATAAGAAAAATAAATATTGTAATATACCTACATCAACTAGGCAATGTTGTAGATTGTAAAGAAATATATTAAAAATTCAGAACCACATGAAAATTAATCATTTGTTAGACCAAATCCTAATAAAAAGAAAACAGGTAAGCTGGTTAATATTTATCAGTATACAATTTTTTGTTTCTAAGTATATTAAAAGAAAGTGTTTATTTTTACTTATTTATAAAAGATTATTCACAATTAATAAATTTTAATTATTAAATAAACTATAACTACAAAATACAAAATATATTTGAACACATTTATTTACAATAAATATGGGTGCAATTATCACTAAAAAAACTAAACTAAAACTCATTGCATCCGGTGTTGTGGGAAGACACCACAGTTGTGGTTGGAAAATATTATATGTCGGTGTTCCCAGGTTATGGTATCGTCTTAACTTACTGCATAATCTGACAACGCTCATTAGCATATACTGCTCTCACACACTTTCCTATGTGCTTGGGTGATTAAAAGTGTTTTAAATATTCCAATCAATGATATAATTCGAATTACTTATTTTCACGGAGTTAATAATGGAAAACGAAATATTTATACAGATTCAATTCAATTTAATTTATTAGTTCCAGTTGAGTATTTATTACAGTGTAAAATTTTTTTTAATGGAAACTGACTCGGTTTGCTACATCACCCATAACACCGGGTGAACTAGGTACCAAGTCAGTGATTCCCTTCATTTCATGTCGGCTACACTGAACTGAACGGAAAACACGAACTATTTACATAGCCATTTCGAACGACTACCACTTAATACTCTACTATATTGCAATGTGAGGTGCTGTCATTTCCCCGCCGTAAATTGCGATCGACCTCATTGAGGCTTCTCTCCGATTGAGCGGTTATTGATAGCGGATAGATAAGGAAACCTTCGTGCGCGAGTAAAACTCGCACTTGACAGATTTTTTGAGATACTGAACCCTAAAAACACAGCCAACTGCCACTAAGTAATTACTAATAGAATGATAAAAACTCAATAAACATGCAACGATCTATTAAGTAACAGCGAATCGTCAAAATAAGAGATAACATGATTATTAAGTAGCTCCTTGGTAGTAGACGCATGTTCGTGACTGCCGGCCGCCCCGTACATATCGGCGCGCCCCCACTGTACATTGAAAAACTTTCATTTCGATCTTTTTTTATTTTTTTTTATGGAAACTGACACGGTTGGCTACATCACCTACAACATCCGTGATATCAGCCCATAACCCCGGGTGAACTTGGTGCCACGTCAGTGCTTCCCTTCGGTCGTACCGGCTCCACTGAACTGGACGGAAAACATAAACTATTTACATAGCCGTTTCGACCGATCTTTCATTCAGTGCGGTGGTACCAACCCGGGCGGGTTAAACCCTAACACCTAGTAATATATGTAAGAAGGGAGTCATATCCCTTAGTCGCCTTTTACGACATACACGGGGAGAGATGCAGTGGGGCTATTCTTTTAAAGTACCGGCCCCACATCCGTACCGTGTGGGGCCGGTACTTTTAAAGAATAGCCCCATTGCATATCTCCCCGTGTATATCGTAAAAGGCGACTATGCCAAATCGTTTTTAAGTATTCATTCGATGCTCTTAGAGCAGACAGCAGACCTCGGTCCCAAACGCGATCGAAAGCCTTAGAAATATCTAAGGCGACCGCGCCTGCGTCTTGTCCAGTCCAGTCCCTCGGCCGACGCATGCGTGACATAATGCTAAAGAATCAAGCTTGTAAATATTTGAAAAAAAAAATCTATGACATCAATACGATTTATATATTTATCTTATCCGAATACTTCGCTAAACGTGGTGGTCTGTGTTGTGTGCTGTAATTTACAAGAGTACTTGCAACACAACACCGATTACTCTGCTTTCTACGATTGTCGGGATACAGCGTGTTGTATGTATGTATTATTAAGATTTTATTAAATTCGCACATCCAGCTGAAACGCCCAGTATGTTATTTTCTCAAAGGAACTGGCTAGACGGGTGAGCCCACACCCGTAAGCTGGACTAGAAAGAAATATAACTGTCGAGGTATCGTATTGATCCCGCGGTGTGCGCACGCGCCGAGGCAGATGCAAGTTTTGACAGCTGCTAAGAATACCGAGCAAGATGACTGGAGCTGGTCCGTAGCAAAAACATCGCTACCATGGCTTTATACACATAGAAAGATGTAATAACATGACTTGGATGTGAACAGGAAAAGTGTCAATCAGTCAGTCTGCTTAGTTAGTATCTAGCAGTAAGTAGGTAGTAGGTTTATGATGTAGCTTATAGTTTAACCTGTTGACTCGCAAGCGGGTCTCCGATAGCCCGCCGCGCGTATCCTCTGGCTTCCGCCGGGCTACCTGGGACCCATAATTAATGCGCAATTTACGGCCGCACTATTTGACCAAATTCACTTTATTTTGCCCTGATCCTCTCTTGACTCAGGCAGCATTCTTTGAAAGGATTTGGAGCCTGTCTCCAAGAAACAATAATATTGGCTATGGAAACAATAACTAGCCGTCAGTGGACAATTTGATAATCTGTCCGTGTGCGTATTTTTCAAGTAAGAGCGCCCCGTGAAAATAATGTTTATAAGTGTATTCAAGTGCATCTATGAGCTAAAGGTTAGTAAATAGTGTTATTTATTAGTTATTCTACCAATAGAAGATGCATTACGAGTTCGGGTGGCGACAAAAGTCATATTTTTCGTCGCTCAAAAATGTTTGTTTATTTTTGTATGAAATGTGTAAACAATAACTTTGAGGGCATATTTTTCATGGAAATATAGCTTATTTTTCCAATTTTCTTCGCATTATTATACAAATATACGACCAGTTACAAAATAAAAGAAGGTTTAGTTCAAATAATCAATCATCAATACTAATAATAAATCTGTAAGGGATGGTCATGGAGTAAGTTACTTTGTTTTAGGAAATATTGAGTTTGTAGCCTCTATGTATGATACTAATGCTAAATTGACGATTTTTAGAAATCTTTTCTGTATGTATGTATGTATGTATGTATGTATGTTCCTCCATAACTCTTAAAGCCATAATCCGAATTGGATGAAACTTAGTACAAGCCCATTTTACTATACGGGACACAGGATAGGCTTACTAAAATTCACTTCCGGCTACGCTAAGATGTGGCTCCCATACAAATCGAATTGTTCCAAGCACCGAAATAATGGGCGGCGCGGCGGGGGTTAGTAGCGCGTCTCGCGGAGACTGGCAGCTCGGCGGCGGCGAAGGCGCGGGACGCGGCGCGGGGTGCGGTCTGAGCGCGGTGTGTGTGTGTATGCATTGTCTCGGCAGAGTTTCTTATATTTTAATTCGATTCATAATATTATGTAGGTTAACTTCGTTAGGTATCTATTTGATTAATTTTAGGTGCAAACCTATGTAAAAGTGTTATTACGAGTCGATGTTAGGGGATATTTATTTAACTGAAGTTCCTATTTGATTTAAGTTAATTGATCGTATGTTTATTATATTGTACGTAGTGTAGTATGCGCGGTATATTAGCGAAGAGATTCTTATTTTTACCCGATTACGGCGAAGCGAAAAGGAGAGTTATGTTTTTGACCGGTATGTATGTATGTATGTTCAACTGTTCCCTCATAATAACTTCGAAACTACTTACCATAATTTGACAAATGAGGTATCGTTGGATGCGTCTTGACCGTACGCTGGTCGTCAAGACGCATCCAACGTCTATAGGCTATAGGATATGGCGCCCTCTAGAGGACATAAGTAATGATAAAAAATTGCCCGCGGCTTCGCTCGCGTGAAATTCGTATTTCAAAGGAAGAAAGTAAGTAACTAAGGGCGAGCTGGGTTCAGGTAAACGATAAACCGTCTCGAAGAAAGTGAGTAACTTTTTGAGGCCGAAGGCGAAGTTGCGTTCAGGAAGACGATAAACCTTCTCGAAGACAGTAAGTAACTATGGGCGAGGCCGAAGGCCGAGCTGCGTTCAGGAAGAGGATGACCTGTTCGAAGAAAGTAAGTAACAGAGGGCGAGGCCGAAGGCCGAGCTTCGTTCAGGAAGACGATAAACCTTTCCGAAGACAGTAAGTAACTATAGGCGAGGCCGAAGGCCGAGCTGCGTTCAGGAAGACGATAAATTCTCGAAGACAGTAAGTAACTTGATTGAAGTTGCTCTGATGAATTGGCTTCTCTCATCCCTCCAGCCCCCATCCGTCTCCGCCACACCCGCCGGACTCGCTCGGAACATCCATATGTTGTTGACACCCAACTACTAAGAACACATCGTTTTTCGAAATCTTTCCTGTGTCGAACGGCGAAAATATGGAACGGTCTTCCGGTGAGTGTGTTCCCCACCACCTATAACCTGGGAATCTTCAAAAGGCGTGTCAATAAATTAGACGACAACCTTTTTGTCCGCCTCATAGCCGGCATGGCGCCTCTCTGAGCGTGGTTTCGCGAGGAATGGTGTTATTGGCTGTGTCTGATCTTCCGTTGAAGTATTGGGCACAGACACCCGCGCCGGCTGCCTATAAAAAAAAAAAAAAAAAAAAAAAAACTATGGGCAAGGCCGAAGGCCGAGATGTGTTCAGCAAAGAAGTTACTTTGTTCGAGAAGATTTATGGTCTTCCTGAACGCAGCTCGGCCTTCGGACTCGCCCTCGGTTACTTACATTCTTCGAAAAGGTTATCCTCTTCCTGAACGCAGCTCGGCCTTCGGCCTCGCCCTTTGTTACTTACATCTTAAAGATGGTTTATCCTCTTCCTGAACGCAGCTCGGCCTTCGGCCTCGCCCATAGTCACTTACTGTCATCGAGAAGGTTCAGTTTTCCTGAACGCAGCTCGGCCTTCGGCCTCGCCCTCTGTTACTTACTTTCTTCGAAAAGTTTACCCTCATCCTGAACGAAGCTCGGCCTTCGGCCTCGCCCATAGTTACTTACTTTCTTCGAAAAGGTTATCCTCTTCCTGAACGCAGCTCGGCCTTCGGCCTCGCCCTTTGTTACTTACTTTCTTATAGATGGTTTGTTCTCTTCCTGAACGAAGCTCGGCCTTCGGCCTCGCCCATAGTTACTTACTGTCTTCGAGAAGGTTTATCGTCTTCCTGAACGCAACTCCGCCTTCGGCCTCAAAAAGTTACTCACTTTCTTCGAGACGGTTTATCGTTTACCTGAACCCAGATCGCCCTTAGTTACTTACTTTCTTCCTTTGAAATACAAATTTCACGCGAGCGAAGCCGCGGGCAAAAGCTAGTACTAATAATAAATCTGTAAGGGATGGTCATGGAGTAAGTTACTTTGTTTTAGGAAATATTGAGTTTGTAGCCTCTATGTATGATACTAAAGCTAAATTGACGATTTTTAGAAATCTTTTCTGTATGTATGTATGTATGTATGTATGTATGTTCCTCCATAACTCTTAAAGCCATAATCCGAATTTGATGAAACTTAGTACAAACCCATTTTACTATACGGGACACAGGATAGGCTTACTAAAATTGACTTCCGGCTACGCTAAGATGTGGCTCCCATACAAATCGAATTGTTCCAAGCGCCGAAATAATGGGCGGCGCGGCGCGGCGGGGGTTAGTAGCGCGTCTCGCGGAGACTGGCAGCCCGGCGGCGGCGGCGGCGAAGGCGCGGGACGCGGCGCGGGGTGCGGTCTATTCGGTGGTCTGGCGGAGCGCGGTGTGTGTGTGTATGGATTGTCTCGGCAGAGTTTCTTATATTTTAATTCGATTCATAATATTATGTAGGTTAACTTCGTTAGGTATCTATTTGATTAATTTAGGTGCAAACCTATGTAAAAGTGTTATTGCGAGTCGGTGTTAGCGGATATTTATTTAACTGAAGTTCCTATTTGATTTAAGTTAATTGATCGTATGTTTATTATATTGTACGTAGTGTAGTATGCGCGGTATATTAGCGAAGAGATTCTTATTTTTACCCGATTACGGCGAAGCGAAAAGGAGAGTTATGTTTTTGACCGGTATGTATGTATGTATGTATGTTCAACTGTTCCCTCATAATAACTTCGACACTACTTATCATAATTTGACAAATGAGGTATCGTTGGATGCGTCTTGACCGTACGCTGGTCGTCAAGACGCATCCAACGTCTATAGGCTATAGGATATGGCGCCCTTTAGAGGACATAAGTAATGATAAAAAATTGCCCGCGGCTTCGCTCGCGTGAAATTCGTATTTCAAAGGAAAAAAGTAAGTAACTAAGGGCGAGCTGGGTTCAGGTAAACGATAAACCGTCTCGAAGAAAGTGAGTAACTTTTTGAGGCCGAAGGCGAAGTTGCGTTCAGGAAGACGATAAACCTTCTCGAAGACAGTAAGTAACTATGGGCGAGGCCGAAGGCCGAGCTGCGTTCAGGAAGAGGATAAACCATCTTTAAGAAAGTAAGTAACAAAGGGCGAGGCCGAAGGCCGAGCTGCGTTCAGGAAGAGGATAACCTTTTCGAAGAAAGTAAGTAATTATGGGCGAGGCCGAAGGCCGAGCTGCGTTCAGGATGAGGGTAAACTTTTCGAAGAAAGTAAGTAACAGAGGGCGAGGCTGATGGCGGAGCTGCGTTCAGGAAAACGATAAACCTTCTCGAAGACAGTAAGTAACTATGGGCGAGGCCGAAGGCCGAGCTGCGTTCAGGAAGAGGATAACCTTTTCGAAGAAAGTAAGTAACAGAGGGCGAGGCCGAAGGCCGAGCTGCGTTCAGGAAGACGATAAACCTTTTCGAAGACAGTAAGTAACTATGGGCGAGGCCGAAGGCCGAGCTGCATTCAGCATGCGGGTAAACTTTTCGAAGAAAGTAAGTAACAGAGGGCGAGGCCGAAGGCCGAGCTGCGTTCAGGAAAACGATAAACCTTCTCGAAGACAGTAAGTAACTATGGGCGAGGCCGAAGGCCGAGCTGCGTTCAGGAAGAGGATAACCTTTTCGAAGAAAGTAAGTAACAGAGGGCGAGGCCGAAGGCCGAGCTGCGTTCAGGAAGACGATAAACCTTTTCGAAGACAGTAAGTAACTATGGGCGAGGCCGAAGGCCGAGCTGCATTCTGCATGCGGGTAAACTTTTCGAAGAAAGTAAGTAAGAGAGGGCGAGGCCGAAGGCCGAGCTGTGTTCAGGAAAACTATAAACCTTCTCGAAGACAGTAAGTAACTATGGGCGAGGCCGAAGGCCGAGCTGCGTTCAGGAAGAGGATGACCTGTTCGAAGAAAGTAAGTAACAGAGGGCGAGGCCGAAGGCCGAGCTTCGTTCAGGAAGACGATAAACCTTTTCGAAGACAGTAAGTAACTATAGGCGAGGTCGAAGGCCGAGCTGCGTTCAGGAAGACGATAAATTATCGAAGACAGTAAGTAACTATGGGCAAGGCCGAAGGCCGAGATGTGTTCAGGAAGAGGATAAACCTTTTCGAAGAAAGTAAGTAACAAAGAAGTTACTTTCTTCGAGAAGATTTATGGTCTTCCTGAACGCAGCTCGGCCTTCGGACTCGCCCTCGGTTACTTACATTCTTCGAAAAGGTTTATCGTTTTCCTGAACGCAGCTCGGCCTTCGGCCTCGCCCTCTGT
Organism: Nematopogon swammerdamellus; assembly: GCA_946902875.1. Lineage (NCBI taxonomy): Eukaryota > Metazoa > Arthropoda > Insecta > Lepidoptera > Adelidae > Nematopogon > Nematopogon swammerdamellus. The sequence goes on from OX336340.1 coordinate 1,975,981, forward strand.
TACTTACTTTCTTAGAAAATGTTATCCTCTTCCTGAACGCAGCTCGGCCTTCGGCCTCGCCCATAGTTACTTACTGTCTTCGAGAAGGTTCAGTTTTCCTGAACGCAGCTCGGCCTTCGGCCTCGCCCTCTGTTACTTACTTTCTACGAAAAGTTTACCCTCATCCTGAACGAAGCTCGGCCTTCGGCCTCGCCCTTTGTTCATTACTTTCTTATAGATGGTTTGTCCTCTTCCTGAACGCAGCTCGGCCTTCGGCCTCGCCCATAGTTACTTACTGTCTTCGAGAAGGTTTATCGTCTTCCTGAACGCAACTCCGCCTTCGGCCTCAAAAAGTTACTCACTTTCTTCGAGATGGTTTATCGTTTACCTGAACCCAGCTCGCCCTTAGTTACTTACTTTCTTCCTTTGAAATACAAATTTCACGCGAGCGAAGCCGCGGGCAAAAGCTAGTATATTTATAAAATTGGTAAAAAATATCACGCGCGTGCCATCTCGGACTTTGCGGATGCTCTCAGGATGTTCATGTTGAACATCCGATTTCGCCGATTTCTGTAAAGAAAACGTATATTATACTTTACTATTTCTAAAAGTATGTTTCTTTACGAGTATTCTAATATAAATATTGTAAAGGTATGTTTTGAATTTATATTATAATGAATTTTTCAAATTTTTTTTGGGATTTTTTTTTCTAACTAAAATATCTGGTACTTCTGAACAAGGTAGGCCTCACTGTTTCACATGGATTTTAGGAAATTTTCTAGGCTTTCTAGGACAGAAGAGTTTATAGATCTAACTTTATTAGTTTCCGAAATATCTGCGTTTATGTCGAGGTCGGCGCTCATGTGCGCGCGCGCCGTCCGCGGGCCACGCCCATGCGGAATTAAGGCGGTTTGGGCATATTATAACGCGGAAGGCGCCAGAAACTCAACTACATACAGAATGCTGTACGGCCACTACATTAAATTTCAGAATGGTCTCCCCCCGCGCCCGTCAAATTACACTTAACGAAAACATAAATTTCAAAAATGTATATCTCGAAAACTAGACACTTTGTCTGGGAAAAACATGAGGATTGCACTGTCGAAATTAATTTACTGACCGTTACAACATCCTGTATTTTGAAGAAATTTGCAGTAAGTAATGGAGAAATTCATTATTTAGTGGAGCCAGTCGACGTTCAAATATTGAAATGGTCGCCATATATAGGCGTAATTTGAAAAGGTTACACAGGTTGAATTTCGAATCCTACCCTAGAATTTATGTGTCCACTTCTGGACATACGCCTCTCGAATTTCCCTCCATTCCTAACGAACTTCAGCCGCAGTTATTACCTTACGTAACTCCATTACCTTACGTAATTAATGTCGTCGTCTCAGCGGGCGGTTGACCTTCAATACTCTGTTGCCCTGTCCACAACCACCTACTGAGGACCCGTTTTTAACTTCAACGGTCCGACCTTCAGCCTAAACAAATTCACAAAGTAGAAATTATATAGTATTATTATTGGATATAACTGCTTCACTATGGTTATCGTTACATACATACATATCACACGCTGTATCCCGACAATCGGGGTAAGCAGAGTACTCGGTGCTGTGCTGCAAGTACTCTTGTAAATTACAGCGCAACACCGACCGCCACGTTACGCAAAGTATTCGGAGAAGATAACTATCAAGCAGCATGTGAGTCACGAAGACCCACCTGCTGCATGATTCGGTCGAAGGATGAGATATGGCTATCCTGTCGCCCTTTAGCGCGGCATGTTGTCCTTATCCCCTAGTCGCATTTTACTAAATGCACGGGGACAGAGGCAATGGAGCTATGGCTTTTTAAGTACCGGCCCCACACGGTACTCTGGATCGTTCTCCGAGCTATATCTCTCGGCTTTTCAGGTCAAACGTATTGCCCATTCTCATGAGCGCTCTGCCGGCGCGGCGGCTGACAGAGAACTGTCAGATCGTCCGTCCGAACCGAATGACGAATATTATAGGACGATTAGTGCGGGTAGTCTCGGACGACGAAGTTCTTCACACGCGTTCTCGGCGCGAGATGCAGAAGCTTACAAATGTGTGTCTATCTCTGTTTATCTAGGTTTTTTTTTTATGGAAACTGACACGGTTAGCTACATCACCTGCTACATCCGTGATGTCAGCCCATAACACCTTGCCATGCCGGTGCTTCCCTTCGTTCGTGCCGGCTACACGTGAACTGGACGGAAAACACGAACTATATTTACTTTTTATTTACATATCTATTATCACGGTTTGATAAACTGTAAGGTTGACTGTAAGAAATCTCTGTAAGGGATAAGTCCGCCTTTGCACCTTATGTAAATTTTCCAATGTATTTGTTACTGTTTAATGTTTACTGGAGCAATAAAGAATTTTCTATCTATCTATCTATAAACTACCAAATTAAATCGAATAAACTGATATATTTAATCAAAATTATTATTTAATAACAGAGAATGTTCGCGTCCACCCTCAACCAATGCCCCAGACAAAAGTTGCTCAGCGCCCCCGTCACTTCCCCTTCCACCCCTTCTCGCTCAGGATACTGCATCTACAGTGCCAGCTTCATAAAATTATAAATAGCCAGCAACCCAAGTATTTATATGATAGACTTGTAACTTTCAAAGATAGGCACAACCACGCGACTCGAGCCAGCCCATACCTGTTAGTAGTTCCGAAACACCACCTTGCGTCCTTTGAAGGCAGCTTCAAGTACGCCGCGACCAAGTGTTGGAACAATATACCACCGCCCATAAAGCTACTTACACGGCTGAGCACCTTTCGGGACAAATGTAAAAGAGCCCTACTTGAATCACAGAAAAATGGGAAGTGGTAAAAATTAAAATTAAAATGAAGGACCCGCCCGATACTTTTAGTTCTAGTAACTACTAGTATACTCGTAGTTTGTATATTCTGCCTGTTTTAAGTTTTAAGTTTTAAGTTTTTTAGTTATTTAGTTTTTATGATGTCTTCCTTCAACCATATTGGATCTTTGTATATTATTGTAGTTGTAAGTTTGTTTTCTCTGTATATTTATTTGTAGTTGTAAATTTGTTTTGTTTTCTATATTCACCATGTTATTATTTTTTGCAAGAACATTTGGTTATTTTTTGATTACCTCTGGTAGGTTGCGGCTGAAAAACAGCGTCAGCTGGGCGCAATCCCAGCTAGGCATATGCTGAGCCGCTACCTATTTACATACTGCACTTAGGTTGTGCTGAGATTAAATGTATTTTAATGTAGGTAAGTATAATGTAAAAAGTGTGTAAATAAAAATATTTTATTCTTATTCTTCTATTCTTCTCCTTCCGCCCGAGTTGGAAGGTGAAAACCTTCTCATTGGTTGGCGCTTTCTTCGTAGGTCGGCCGACGAACAGTTCTCTTCTTGAACGATAGATGACGTGATTATGGAATTGCCAACATATCCAACCTCTGTCTGTAATTTTCATTTTATTTACATATCCAATCCCTGTCTGTAAATTATGTGCATGCCGTTCAAATTTTGTTAAGAATGTTGTTGGTAAGACGATGCCGTTTCTAGAGGTTAGCTTCCATGCATCGCCGCTATACACTCGGGCGAGTGGGTAAATATTGTGGTTTGCAATTTGAAACCTCGTTCACAATTTGCAGTAATTTTGTTAAGTCTGCTGTTTAATACCACATCTTGTATTGTAATGTTGAGCCCATTAAATCGTCTTTTGAGGTTTTTTATGTAGTCTTGAGTGCTTGAGAGCTGGAAACATTGATTAAGTAATTTACTACGCAAAAGAAATATTTATATTATGTTTGTGCTCATGAGGATGGGCTATACGTTTGGCTCGAAACATCGAGAAGACGACCGTGAGTAAAGCCCTTAAATGTTTAGGGTTCCGTATCCGTCGTACGGGACCGTATTACTAAGCCTACCTGTCTGTCTGTCTGTCTGTCCGAGGGCTGTATCTCTTGAACCGTAATAGGTAGCCCGTTGAAATTTTTACAGAATATGTGTTATTTATTATGCCCGACAAAACAAATAATAAAAATAAGATAAATTAAAAAGTGCAAGGGGTCCCCATACAAGAAACTAAAATGTGTATGCCCGCTATCTACCGAAAAGAGTATGAAGCATTTTAACTAATACATAGATGGCGTGAGTGGCGCTGACCTTGATATGGCGATACGTAATCCTCGGTGCGCGAGTCCGACTGGCACTTGGCCGGTTTTTAACAAGCACTGCAGATCTTTCCTCTACAGAAGCGGTAAACCTGCCCATATATTTCTCCCCAAGTAGTCTCGGGTCATTCAAGAGGAGCGTGAACACCTGTCAGGCCGGCATGGCCTTTGCAACCCCCCGCATACGACCGAATGTTCATGAGCGTCATTAGACACCTTATGGGTGGTTCGGCGAAAGATACCGCGCTTTCAATTTAAAAAAAGTACATGTAATTTCTAATGTCATCAAAAGTAAATAATATACAGGTTAGCCCAGTTCCAGTGGACTTGCTCACCACCAAGGGATTCCTCGTTGAATAAGATTGTAAAAAACTTTGTAAATTGTTTTCCTGGTACTCGCATTTTTCGAGGTTAATTAAAGTTTCGCCAAGACCATACAACTAATGTTTTAATGGCTTTTAGATATACAAAAAGCCTAAAGGAGCTTTTCTGGAAGAATTTACATAATTACTATAATTTATTATTTCTTGATTGTATTTAGGAATATAACCCATTTTAATAGAAGTTAAATTATTTTCAGTAAGAAATTGTGGAAAGTACATAGTTAATATATAATTAAATTGTAAACTTGACGTGCTTGCTTATGACGATAATTGTAATGTAAAATATTTGTCATACCTGTTGCATGGTGTATATCTACAATAAACGAATGAAATGAAAATGAAATGAAAAATTCGGTCGAAATGGGACATGCAGTACATTAGCCACTTATACCACAGATTACTTAATAGTTACTTCGTAACAGATAAATCACTCCATAGAAAATGTTCCTACCTTCGGGCTTTAATAGCCTACTGATTCACGTCGCCAATCGCTGCGTGCGAAAATGTACCTTAACGATCGAGTGTAAAGTGGTTGTTGCTTTGCAGCTGCGCGCAGTTGCGTGGGCGAGCGTCTATGTATACTTCGCGCGGCTGACGAATTACCACTGAAATAGACCGCCGGCGACCCGTCGGGCGGTAGGTAGTTAGCGCGCGCAAGTACATAGAGTGCGTGAGGCCTGCTTATACTGTCTCAAGATTACCCCATGCTTGACCTCACTGTGCCGGTGTTGTTTCGATTGCGCGCGCAGGCGCGGGGGCGTGGCCGCGCGGCTAGCACCTGCCGCCACCTGCCGGCCGCGCCGCGCGCTGCCGCACTCACTAACTATGCACACGGACTATTTCTCTGATACAGAACGGTCGAGCAGTGAACATGGTTAGTTGATAAAATATATGCAGTTTGGTCCTTGATTTGTGCATTTGTTCGACCTTTAATTGTCTCCATAACATACATACATACATACATACAGAGTATACATACTTACATACATTTAGAGTTTGCACTATATTAACATTAAGTTTGACGTTTGTATGTATTACGGTTTATACGATACTTAGAGTAAAAACCGTCAAAAACCCCGTTGAAGAAAACACGTTTGGGAACCAACTTAATTTTTAACTTTTTGCTTTTGCCTGCGACTGCTCGCGTGAAATTTGTAATTCAAAAGAAGAAAGTAAGTAACTAAGGGCGAGGCCGAAGGCCGAACTACGATCAGGCATATAATAAACATTTTCGAAGAAAGTAGGTAAGTAACTAAAGACGGGGCCCAAGGCAGAACTACATTCTCGATGAAAGTAGGTATGTAACTAAGGGCGAGGCCGAAGTCCGAGCTGCGTTCAGGTACCTAAACGATATGATATTCTATCGAATAATGCAAGTCATTAAGCGTCAGGCCCGAGAGCGGAAGAAGGTTTATCGTCTATCTGAACGCAGCTCGTCCTTTGGCCTCGCCCTTAGTTACTTTCTTTAAGAAATGATTTTTGAAAGAGATGGTTTACCTATACGCAGCTCCGCCTTCGGCGTCGCCATATAGTTACTTATTTTCTTCGAGAAGAATATCGTTTACCTGAACGCATTCCGGCCTGCGGCCTCGCCCTTAGTTACTTACTTTATTCGATAAGGCTTATCGTTTACCTGAATGCAGCTGGGTCTTCGGCCTCGCCCTTAGTTACTTACTTTCATCGAGACGAATATCGTTATACATACAAATAACACGCAACAACAGTAACATAACCACATCACAAGTTTCAACACCGACGTCGTCGTAAGTAATAAACACAACAATATCAATATAAAAACAATAAAATCGATAATAAAAAATAATTTGAGCGGACGCAGCTCCGAAATCAATCATCGAGTGAATAAGTGGTACGCGCTGGGCAGGCGAGTCAATAAACTTGGTAGCGCGTGCCCGCTGGGCGGCGCGACGCGGCGGGCGGGCGGCGCGGTAGGGCGGGCGGGAGCATAGGGCGGGATGAAAATAGACCCGTCAGCTAGCCACCGCCGCCGCCACCGCACCGCCGACGCCGCCGCGAGACGCTGTCTGTGACACTGTGCTAGCAGATCTTATGATTTTCCGGTAAATAACAGTATGTATGTGAAAAAAATCTTCGATAGCTCAGTGGTGCAGACAATGGACTGTCGCTATTGATGGTTAAGCAACGCTGGGTGCGGTCAGTACTTGGATGGGTGACCGCTCGACCGTTAGAGGCTGGCCGTGGTTCGGATTCCACGTAAAACTGTAGGTCCCCTCCCTTCTTACCTTACTAGGTGGTAGGGTTCAACACTATACATAATATATATATTAAAATTAACTAAAACCAAATATTGGTAAAACAAATATTTAATGAAAAATTACGAACAAAAAACCACTAGCTAGAACTACGTATGAAATATTATCTCCTAGATAAGTAAACTGTTTCCACTCCACACCCTTGAATTGGAAGCGGCTTACTTTCCTCTTTTTAAATCCGAATTTCACGCGAGGGAAGCCGCAGGCAAAAGCTAATCATTGTATAAAAACATATTCACTGAATGGTGGACACTCATCAGCCCAGTGTTCCGATTGAGTCATTACACGTTGTCTTGCACTTGCGGAGAGAGCGCGGTGCGCGACGCGAGTAACGTCGTATGCACACTGGGCAGTGGAGCGAACATTCGTTCGATCAACCCAACGTTCGTTCGAGCAAGCGAACAGACATACTACAATAATAATATTTAAAGTAAGACGTTTGATCGAAAATATTAACAAAATAAACAATTTTATTATTATATATCTTTATTAACACATTTACAATATTTACATTAATTTCACATACTTATACAAAGTAAAAAAATACAAATATATACCTAAAATTAATATAAAAAATATAAACATTATTAATTAATAATGCATTATTTATAATTATTATTATAAATAATGCATTAAACAATTATTATAAACAAGTGGGTATGTAATCCAACTACGAAGAACAACATTTCCTTTTTTAGCCTTTTTTAAGCCTATTACTAAGCCTACAACGTCTGTCTGTCCGTCTGTTCGTCCGTCCGTCGGTTCGTCCGTCCGATGGCTGTATCTTTGAAATAGTCGGTTGAAATTTTCACAGAATTTGTATTATTATGGCGGATATAACAACAAATACATAAAAATAAAATAAAAAAGTGAAAAATTAAGGGGATACCAGAAACGTATTTTTCAACGTTTTGTTTTTGTGGTGCGGTGCGCGAGTCCGACTCGCACTTGGCCTGTTTTTTTATAATAGTTTAATATAAATTTTCATATTTTTATCAAAAACTTTATACGTGTAATAAAAAAAATCGTTTCTTTCTACTCATCTATCTCTCTAAAATTCGCTAATTGATCGCATACTGATTTGTGTCATGTCTGTACGCGCCTTAAGGTGACTCGTTTCAGTTTCAGTCTGCCCCCCGGCGACGTCTCCCTTCCCCCGCCGCTTTGTCCAGGTCCAGACGTCTGGGCGATGCATTAGAATGCGTCATTAGAGAGAGAAAGATGGCATTTGGACACGCTGATGCTGTACTGTCGCTGTACCATTGGCGTACTCGGATATGAAGATTTTGTGGGTAAACAAACAGTGTTCTTGAATTAGGTGTTTTTTGGAAAACCGGCCAATTGCGATTTGGACGCGCACGCCGAGGGTTCCGTACCACCACGTAATTGGTCGGTTTTTATTATATCTTGTTTTAATTTAGACTTTGCAATATAATCACACCTAGTTTGACGATTGCATGTATTAGTGCTTTTACGATAGAATAAAAACAAAAAAAGTTGAAAAAAGAAGTTTCTTGTATATAGTACGGTACCCCCTTCTTAATGTTTTAAATTTTTTTTACCATAATAAATAATACTTATTCTGTGAAAATTTCAACCGGCTACCTATTACGGTTCAAAAGATACAGCCCTTTAGAGGCAGGGTAGGACAGACGGCGTAGGCTTAGTAATAGGAGCCCTTACGGATACGTAACCCTAAAAATTGTGCTTAAATACTGAAATAAGTTCTAATAAAAAAAATAAAAAAAACCAGCCAAGTGCGAGTCGAACTCGCGCACCGAGGGTTCCGTATCGCCATTTCATGGCTAGCGTCACTCACACCATCTATGGCGTGTTATGAAATGATTCATATTAGTTAAATGTCATGATTAGTTCAAATGCTTCACACTCTATTCGGTAGATGGCGCGCGCGCTTATCTATGGGAACCCCGTGATTTTTACTTTTTCTTTTTTTTAATCGTTATATCGGCCATAATAACACATATTCTGTGAAAATTTCAATTCGCTACCTATTACGGTTCAACTGATACAGCCCTCGATCGACAGATAGACAGCCCAGATAGTCAGAAGCTATACGAGACACAGGATAAGCTCAGTTCTACTCTACTTACGCTAAGACGTGGCTCTCATACAAACCGAATGGTTCCGCGCGCCGAAGTAAAGGTACGGTACCGTGTACCGTGTTTGTACCGTGTGGGGCCGGTACTTTAAAAGAATAGCCCCACTGCATCTCTCTCCGTGTATGTCGTAAAAGGCGACTAAGGGATATGACTCCCTTCTTATATTACTAGGTGGTAGGGTTTAACCCGCCCGGGTTTGTACCACCGCACTGAATGAAAGGTCGGTCGAAACGGCTATGTAAATAGTTTGTGTTTTCCGTCCAGTTCAGTGTAGCCGGCACGACCGAAGGGAATGCTGACGTGGCACCAAGATCACCCGGTGTTATGGGCTGACATCACGGGAGTTGTAGGTGATGTAGCCAACCGTGTCAGTTTCCATAAAAAAAAAAACGGTAGCGGCTTACTTCGTATCGTATCAGTCTAACCCATTACTGATTGCGATACCTCAATTATGTACTTTGGAAAAGTTTTCTAAATTACATTGGCTAGTCTTCGAATAAGTTCGCTATCCCGCCGCTGTTCGCCATCTTACGTTAGTATGACTACAACGTCACGCTCGGCTATGATTTATGGAGTGCGCAGACGCCGACCCCCCCCCCCCCCCCCCCCGCTCCCCCTCCCTCCAACCGCGCTTTCAGCCGGCGAGAGAAAATACATTTCACACTTTCAGGTCGACGAACTGGCAGCAGCGTCGGGAATTTTTTTTAAACTCGTCTACGTCCTTGAAGCACTTACGTGCGTAAGTGTTAAGGCACGTTTGTCTGTCGAGAGGAGTAGTAAGTTGAGTCGACTGTCAAAAATAAAAATTAAACAGGCCAAGTGCGAGTCGGACTCGCGCACCGAGGGTTCCGTACCGACACGTTATTTGGTCGGATTTATTATTTTTTGTTTTACTTTGCACTATCATCACACCAAGTTTGACGCTCGTATGGATTACTGTTTTTACGATAGGGCAGAAAAAAATGCTGAAAAAAAACATGTTTCTTTTATGGGCACAACCCTTAATTTTTTACTCTTTTTATGTTATGATATCCGTAATAAATAACACATATTCCACCTCCGCGCTACGCGAACTGGGCAGGGGATGCACCCCTATTCAATCGACCTACCACGGATGCGTACCAACCGGTTCTGTAGGACTTTTATTCACAGAACCTGGAAAATGTGGAACGCACATCTATTTCCTCCCAAGTACAGCCTGGGGTTTTTCAAAGGGGCGTGAAAAGGCTCCTGTCAGGCCGGCATGGCGTTCGCAATCCCCGTGCATCACAGAATGTCCATGGGCATCATTAGACACCTACTTGTAGGTGAAACAATGCCAAATGTCGCGCTATCCATAAAAAAATATTCTCTCAAAATTGTTCAAACGATACAGCCCTTTGAGAAAATATACAAAAATAGAGCATTCTCTCTTATCTCCCATACTGAATCAAAAATTTGGAAAACAATTGGGAATAGGTATAGAATAGAATAAAATAGAATAGAATAGAATAGAATAGAATAGAATAGAATAGAATAGAATAGAATAGAATAGAATAGAATAGAATATACTTTATTGCTTTCCAATACAATGATTTTACAAAAGGCGGACTTATTACCTAAGGCAATCTCTACCAGTCAACCTGACTTTTATGAACACTTATTATAAGGTTAGCACAACAAAGAAGAAGAGTGACACAAAGTTAATACTAAGAAAACAGGTATAGGGCCTCTCTAATAGTTTACAAGAAACCCTAAACGAAAATCATCAGTCTTAAAGTTCTCACATAGAAAACGGAATGTTACGGAACCCTCTCCACGCGAGTTCGGCTCGCACTTGGCCGATTTTTTAAAATAAAATCATCTGTTCAAAAATCTTGGAAAAAGGTGCTTTCTTGATACACAGTAGATTAGTTGATAAAAATTGGCATTGTTGAGAGATTTGACTTTTTAGAATTCCGTATCTGTCGTATGGGACCCTATTTCTAAGCCTACGCCGTCTGTCTGTCCGTCTGTCCGAGGGCTGCATCTCTTGAACCGTAATAGGTAGCCCGTTGAAATTTAACTAATACATAGATGGCGTGAGTAGCGCTGACGATGACATGGCGATACGAAATACTCGGTTCGCGAGTTCGACTCGCACTTGGCCGGTTTTTTTTTTTCGGAATACTTGTGTCGTTTTGGCTTGAAATTGTTTATATAATGTTTTTTGTCGTTCAATTTCTGAAAAGAAAAAAACTTATAATTAAGTACTGGAGGACTGGATACGTACGTATGTAATATCGTTGGAATTACACAATATTCGTACATGCTTGCTTCTAAACAGGTGCGCCAAATTTCATAAGTTTATGTTTTTATGTATGTTTGTTTTCACGCATTTCCCCGTAACTATTAATCGGATTGTGACCATTCTTTTACTGGCTTACATTTACTTCTACAGAACAGTGCAAGTTTCATCAAAATCGGTTCAGTAGTTTGCAACATATGGACTGTTAAGTGTAATACCAATCACTGGAAAAACACCTACGCAGAACTTGTTACATGATATAACTGTAAAAGAGTGAAATAAAAAACTGTTTTAAAAAACATTGCACCGACTTCAAAAAACCACTAAAACTTAAAAGTGTTAAAAAAATATTTGATTCATATTAGGACCCTTGAGTTGAAGGCGGTACAAAAGCACACCTGAAGATTGATAGATGGACCCCTTTTGTGCTTTTGTACCGCCTTCAACTCAAGGGTCCGAATATGAATCAAAATATTATTTAACAATTTTAAGTTTTAGTGGTTTTTTGAAGTCGGTGCAATGTTTTTATTTTTATTTTTTCAATATCGTCGTACACTTCACCGAAAAATAAGAATATCGCCCGGTTACACCTCGGCCGCCCGGTTACACCTCGCCCGCCCGGTTACACCTCGGCCGCCCGGCCGCCCCCGCGCCGCGCCAAGTTATGAAATGAAAATGAATATCATTGCATCACGTTCGGAGAAAGCGGACAAGCGTTCTCCTAAGCGGCTCGTTACAACCGTCGCCGGCTATTTCGGGACACACATATCGTCTGAAAAAAGTCCGCCCAAAATAGAATCGCCCGCTGCGTTTGATCTTGCGTACAGGTAGATATTGCGGGGGCATTTTCATTTCTCAATACACAACAGGTTATTCTTGGCAGTCCATTGTTTGTACCGACTAAGAGTGTACCGACTGTAACACTGTACCGTGTGGCGTCGGTACTTTAAAAGAATAGCTCCACTGCATCTCTCCCCGTTTATGTCGTAAAAGGCGACTAAGGGATATGACTCCCTTCTTATATTACTAGATGGTAGGGTTTAACCCGCCCGGGTTGGTACCATCGCACTGACTGAATGAAAGGTCGGTCGAAACGGCTATGTAAATAGTTTGTGTTTTCCGTCCAGTTCAGTGTTTGCCGGCACGACCGGAGGGAAGCACTGACGTGGCACTTAGTTCACCCGGTGTTACGGGCTGACATCGCGGATGTTGTAGGTGATGTAGCCAACCGTGTCAGTTTCCATAAAAAAAGACTAAGAACTAGACGTACTCGCGCTGCATCTTGACAATCGGTGTAAGCAGACTTAATCGATGTTGAGCCGCAAGAACTCTGCAGCACAGCACCGACCACCACTGTTTATCCAAATATTCATCACCATCAGCCTGTATCGTTCCACTGCTGGACATAGGCTTCTCCCAAGGCGCGCCACCACACGCGGTCTTCCGCTCTTCTCATCCATCCACTCCCGGCTACATTTTTTAGGTCGGCTGTCCATCGAGCCGGGGGGCGACCCACACGCTGCGTTTGCTTGTACGTGGCCTCCATTCGAGCACCCGTCTACCCCATCGGTTGTCGGGTCTGCGACAGATGTGCCCAGCCTACTGCCACTTCAGCTTGTTTATTTTCTTAGCAATGTCGACTACCTTAGTTCTTAAATATTAGGACGAGACCATTATCAATGATGTACGAAGACACCTTGTCAGCCTTGTCAGACTTGTCAGCCTCGGTAGCTCAGTGGTGCGGTCGGTCGACTGTTTTAAGCAACCCTGAGCGCGGTCTACGCGCGGGCGCGGCTATGTACACTGAACTGGACGAAAAACACGAACTATTTACATAGCCGTTTCGAACGACATTTCATTCAGTGCGGTGGTACCAACCCGGGCGGGATAAACCCTACCACCTAGTAAGGTAAGAAGGGAAGGGACCTAAAGTTTTACGTGGAATCCGAACCGCGGTCAGCCTCCAACGGTCGAGCGGTCACCCATCCAAGTACTGACCTCGCTCAGGGTTGCTTAACAACAGTCGACCGACCACACCACCGAGCTTCCGAGGCTGACGAGTATCAGAGATCCTGTATTCGGATTCTTCATTATGATGCCTTCTGCCATAACAATTACTTGACGCTGACGTAAACAGATGAAGCCAGCTGCGGCGGTCGGAGCCCCCGCCCGCCCCGCCCCGGTCAACGGTCGCAGTACCCTTATCACGAGATTTAACCTACACCACATACTACGCTACGCCGTGTTCTCCGCATCATTATGTATGGAGAAACGAATTTCGCAAATCTATCACTAGAAGCGCTGCTCCGTTTCTCCATACAAAATGATGCGGAGAATACGACGTAGCGTAGTACGCGGTGTAGGTTAAATCTCGTGATAAGGGTACATGCAGGCCTCACTCACTCTATGTACTTGCGCGCGCTAACTACCTACCGCCGCCAGCGGACTAATTCAGTGGAAACTCGTCAGCCGCGCGAAGCATACCTACACGCTCGCCCACGCAACTGCGCGCAGCTGCAAAGCAATAATCACTTTACACTCGATCGTTTAGGTACATTTTCGCACGCAGAGATTGGCGACGTGAAACAGTAGGCTATTAAAGCCGAAGGTATGGAACTTTTTCTATGGAGTGATTTATCTGTTACGAAGTAACTATTAAGTAATCTGTGATACAGGCTAGACGTTAATCACTCACCTGCGACGGACGAATCTACTCTAACTATAATTGTGTGAACGTACTCCTGTCTGGCTGGCTGTGCTGTGCGCGCGCAGCTTACTGTGTGTGTGTGTGTGTGTGTGTGTGTGTGTGTGTGTGTGTGTGCGTAGTATGTTGCAGGAAAATGTTAAAACTGGTTATTTGATTAAATCGCTAGAGATTTGAACTAATTATTAGGCACGATAAAAAAAACTATTTTGCTGAAAAATCTAGTGACTTTAGTGACTTGATCAAAATAGCTTACTTTTAGTAAATATATACATACATACCACACGCTGTATCCCGAGAATTGGGGTAAGCAGAGTAATCGGCGTTTCGCTGCAAGGACTCTGGTCAATTACAGTACGACACCGACCACCAAGTTTCGCAAAGTATTCGGACAAGATATCTAACTATCAAGCAGCAAGTTAAGGCACGAAGACCCACCTGCTGCACGACTTGGTGGAAGGACCGTGCCAATGTGAGAGGTGGCTAGGCCTAGCCGCCCTTTGCACGGCATCAGTTGTAATTTACAACATGCACGGGATGATGATGAGATGCGGTGGGCCTATTATTTTTGGCCCCACACGGTACAACACGATTTTTTAGTAAGAATATAAAATGTTTTTTTTTTTTGGCAGAACGACCAGGGATCGAAGCTCGGCCAAAAACTAGACAACTCAAAAAAGTTAGTTAATTTTCAGAAAACACAAAAATATAGCTAGTTTTAATGTTACGTCTGGGCTTCTTTTGTGTAGTTCTGACTGAACATGGGAAGTTGTCAATGTAAAAACGTTTCTTCACGATTTCCCTAAAACAAAAAATGCATTGTTTGAGTTACGTCAGCAGCTTATTATTATAACTTGTTTTTATGTAGAAATACCATTAAAAGCATTTCAGCCTTTAACGTGATATCAGAAGTGGTACTCGATCCCGCGACCTTTGAATTACATAGGTAACTTTATTTAAAAAATAATAATTTGTACCTCACTGTAAGCACTGACATTCCACCTAGTTCACCCGGTGTTATGGACTGACATCACGGATGTTGTAGGTGATGTAGCCAACCGTGTCAGTTTCCACAAAAAAAATAATTCACAGATTTCGTGCCTTACACGACTATCGAGCACATTGAAAATGAATCTACGGAATTCGAAAAAATATTGTCGTTGAGCGACACGAGAAAGTCGGGATAAGGAAAAGGTTAGTTGGTTTTTGATGATGGAGCCGGAAGGAAGCCATAGGAACTCCTAAACTACACATGATAAGCCCATCGTGTTTTGGCTCGTTGGATTTGTCTTCGCAAGTACTCTAGTCATATCTTATTTCCAGGGTCCTGATGATGGAGCCGGTAGGAAGTCATAGGAACTCCTAAACTACACATGATAACTCCGCCATATTTGGGCTCGTTGGATATAGGAATATAGGAATATAGGATAGGTTAGAAGATGCGTCGCGTAGCTTAGTAGTAGCATTCTTATCTTCTATATCCTTATATTATATTTTTAAATTTGATATTTATTAATTTGTTAATTTAGTTAGACATAATGTCAAGCTTATCTCTTTTTCTGTCTAAATTTTATTTTACATTTTTTAAGCTGCTTTTGTTTTTGAAAAATAATAAAAAATATATAGGTAAATGTAATATTTTTTTTATTTTGTTGAAGTTATTTTCAATGCGACGCATCTTCTAACCTAACCTATATTCCTATATTTCTATATCCAACGAGACCAAATATGGTCGATTTATCATGTGTGGTTTAGGAGTTCCTATGGCTTCATTCCGGCTCCATCATCAGGATCCTGGACATCATTATATGAAAAGAGTACTTGCGAAGACAAATCCAACGATCCCAAACACGATGGTCTTATCATGTGTAGTTTAGGAGTTCCTATGGCTTCCTTCCGGCTCCATCATCAGACCCCAACTAACCTTTTCCTTATGCAGACTTTCTCGTGTCGCTCAGCGACAATATTTTTTCGAATTCCGTAGATTCATTTTGAATATCATATCTTCACAACTCTCCGAGATATAAGGGGATCGCACTTTTTCGTGAAGTCGGGGCCTATACTGAAACGAACCAAAAGACATTTTCAATGTCAAAACTAGTAACTAAACTGAGGTACAAAATTTTAATTTTTAATTTTGAGTTACTAAACTTTATTAGTAGTAAACGCGCGATGTATGCAGGTGTTGGTGTGCGACGGAGCGATTGTGTGTCTCGCACCTCGTCACGCGGCGAGCGCCGAGCGGTGCGGAACAACTTCCTCTGTCTGGCGCTCGACCCTCGCACAAAAACATTCGTATGGAAAAAACTAATTACCTGTGTCACCAGACGAGATTTATCTTTAGTTTCGCTAATGGGCCAAGGGTTCTCGAGACGAGACGTCATATTCTCTTCATAGCGCGGGGTGTGAAAATATTTTTCTAACGCGCGTCGCTTTCGTAATAGTCCAAGATCCAGCATAAGGAGATTAGACCCTCATCTGTTATTCCGATAAGACATATTCGTAATTTATATAAAAGACTAGCTTTTGCCCGCAGCTTCGCTCGCGTGAAATTCGAATTTAAAAAGAATTTTAAAAATAATGTTGGCCACATTGTGAATGATTTGTATGATATGTGGTATACGTTTGGTAAGGGCGTAAACTAGCAAACTTTTAAAATAAAACGAAGCTAAGAAATTAAGGTTCTGTCATATTTTTACTCGTCCTCGGGGCTTTGGGCTACCTAACTGGACTGGGCGGTCTAAATCCCCAATTTAATTTTAGTATCATACATACAGTCTACAAATGCAATATCTCATAAAACAAAGTAACTTACTCAATTTGTTTCATTTGATCATAGGACAAATTTTATTTCAGACGACTGTGACTCACACAAATCGTCAAGTTGTACATTGGACTTCTACACTGGGCAGGTGAAAGCCTTTACTTTTACGTGTGAATTTTTATTTAATGTCTATTTTAGGTTTCCGTACCTCGTACGGAAACCTATTACTAAGCCTACAACGTCTGTCTGTCTGTCTGTCTGTCTGTCTGTCTGTCCTTCCTGCTGCTGTATCTTTGGAACCGTAATATCTAGACGGTTAAAATGTTCACAGAATATGTGTTATTTTGACGTATATAACAACAAATATATAAATATATAAATTAAAAACATGAAAATTCAGGGGGCGGGACATACATAAACGTGCATTCCCATATAAGAAACGTGTTTTTTAAGGTTTTTTTTTGTGGCGCTGAAACCTCGGTGCGAGATTCTGACTCGTATCGTACTTAGCCGGTTTTTATATGTCTTATCCGAATAAGATATACTCCTTAGGTTGTATCTTGTGCTATAACGATTACCAACGTGAAACGAATTTATCTCGCACTTTCTTGAATTGTGAAAAATATTTTGGAAACTGGAACGGAACCTTGGCTCCACTTTACGAAATGTTAGGGATTAACGCGCGAACAAAGCACGACCAAGGAAAGCGCTGACATGACACCTAGTTCCGCCGGCAATGAGACGTAACGTTCTGACTTTCTTGACAAATCATTGATTGTATTAATAACAATTGTCTTCATTATTTTATTTTACTTTTCTTTATTGACAAATCTCTTGATGTTTTTTTATTATATTTTCGACATTTATTCTTTTGATGCTACTGTATTATAATGTGTTTTATCAATCAATACTAATAATAAAATATATGTAAGGGATGGTCATGGAGGAAGTTACTTTGTTTTATGAGATACTGCGTTTGTAGACTTTATGATACTAAAACTAAATTGACGATTTTTAGAAATATTTTCTGTGTGTAAATATGTTCCTCCTTAACACTTAACCGATCATCCGAATTCGATGAAACTTAGTACAAGCACATTTAACTATACTTGACACAGGATAGGCTAAATAAATAAAACATCTTAGCGTAATCGGTAAGTTTTAGTAGACCCTTACATTAGATACAACACGTGAAATGTACCTGAAGAGTAAAGATGTAGAATTTTCAAACATATTATAAACCCAGCGTCTCAGCTCGGTATCTTTAGGCCATGTCAATCCGTATTCACCCGTACTCCTCTTTCAAGGCGCCGCTGGCGCTGGTTGGAGTAGGATGCAACAGAATCAATCAAAAATAAGGTTTTTATTTTTTTATTCCAAAACTACGGATCGAAACAAAAAAGTAAAAAGCTACGGATTTAGATATTATATTCAACAAAAAAAATAGATTTTTTCCGAAGCATTGATTTGGTCACGTTGCCATAAGTACGTTTTTATAACTAAATTCAGAGGCATTTTCATGATTTTTTTTCGATCAACCGAAGTTAATCAAATCGTGTTTTCAAAAAGCTATCGATCTGCCCTGATGGATGAAGTTTTACATTTTATATTAAAACTGAATCTGTCAGGTAAGTAATATTGGCGGTACACTTCTTGAAATTCGAGTCAGACGCAGTCTCACATCACCTTAAAATACAGACATCGCCTCAGCGAGTCTCGGAGGCAAAGCCTTCCGCCGAAGTACGCGGCTCCTGTCAGCGCCCAGTATTTATGTAAATTTTAAAGGGAATTCCAAAAATGCCAATTTATATTATGCAGTTCGATTCGATTCGAGCAAAAAGAAAAGAGCTTTCGGCTCGGATGCGACGGCGACGTAAATAGCGTGAGACCAAATCGAGAGGAGAAACAGGACGCGCCGTCGAAGACTACGGCGACGACGGCGACGACGGCGACAACGAAAGTGATCAGTAGGGCTATTACGAGTTTCGCTACGCCGGCTACGCCGAGGTGTAGCGTGCGTAGAGAGCGTAAGAGTCTGCGCGGAAGCGAATGCGATAGATTTGCGAACTCGCTTCCGCGCAGCGGCTTACGTTCTCTACGCACGCTAAACCTCGACGTAGCCGGCGTAGCGAAGCTCGTGATAGCCCTACAGAGAGTGACAGACTCGCTGTACAAAGCTGCGTATCCATTAGAGCAGCCTCAGGCCGAGCAGCCTCGACTTGAAGCAAACTGAGGCTGCTCACACTGAGGCATAGGCTCGAGGCACGTTGCGGATCAAGGTGAGGCATGGACCAAGTGCACGCCTCGGACTGAGGCTCTTTGAGCCCGGAAAAAAAACCGACAAAATATGGCTCGGCCCGAGGCGACGAATTTGCCCCATGGCGCGGCGTGCCTCAGGTTGAGGCAGCGTCTCCACTTGTGCGGCCTCGGGTCGAGCGGCTGCCTCGCCCCGAGGCTGCCTCTAGTGGATGCTCAAGATATTCTTTCTGACGAAGTCCGTTTGGCTATGAATGTAGTCAGGCGTGCACATGCACATTGTATTAGTGTGCGTAACCTCGAGAGCGCTCAGTCACGATAGCGACGCGGTCCGCGCACTCAACACACACAAGCGCGCTCATCAGTACACGTCACTACTACAACCAGAGCCGAACGGACTTCGTGAAATAGAACATCTGTACCGCCTACACCTTTGAGTGCATTATTTTATTATTATGAGAGATTTATTTCAGCTTCGCTTACTCTCCTACATATACCTACATACATAATTTTTTTTTTATTCGATCTGTTACGGTTGGATGCATCACCTACTACATCCGTGATGTCAGCCCATAAAACCTTGGTGAATTAGGTGCCGTGTCAGTGCTTACCTCGTGTCGGTCGTGCCGGATACGCTGAACTGGATGGAAAACACGAACTATTTACTTAGCCGTTTCAACCGACCTTTCATTTAGTGCGGTGGTATCAACCCGGGCGGTGTAAACCCTACCACTACTACTACACCTACTTCTCATCTTCTCAAGGTAAGAAGGGAAGGGACCTACAGTTTATGTGGAATCCGAACCACGGTCAGCCTCCAACGGTCGAACGGTCACCCATCCATCCTCAATCCCGCGCCCAGGTGTGCTTATGATCCGACCGACAGTCGGTCGACAGTCGACTGACCGCTCCACTGAGCTACCGAGGCTGACAAATACTATACAAGGTGTATAACGACAAATCGGGGTAAGCAGAGTTATCGGTGTTGCGCTGCAAGAACACGGGCAATTTGCAGCGCAACACGCAACCGCCATGTTTAGGAGTGTATTATGACAGAATTACTATCAATCAGTAAGTGACGCACATGATGCGAGAGAGGTAGCTACCCGTCGCCCTTTAATACGGAATCTTATCCTTGTTCCATAGCCCGAGCGGTGGCCCGAGCCATAGCCGCCTTTTACGACTTGGACTTTTGTCTGCCGGACCAACTTGAGATATATTTTCTCTACTATTTTGTTTCTTCTCCTCCTAAGTATGTCTCTATGAATTATCAACCTATCTACTGTATCCAAGATTTAAATGTGTAATTAGGACTCTAATTCCTTACAAACCAAGAAAAAGGCCAAAAGTTTTAACTTGAGACGTAGGCGTTCTAACAGTTGAATGCGGCCTTAAATGAGCGCGCACCCTTCTCAAATAAACATCAAGGTCATAAATTAGATCCCAACTGTTAAATTCAGCAACACTTCTTAACAAGAACCCAGACGCCGCATACAAAACACTGTCGGTGATTAAAAAATACGGCGAGAAAAAATGAAAAACGACGTTCGACCGCAGTAGTCCGAACCGCTTACGCAACGCGAGAATGAGATTTGAATCTCGTACATTCATATGGGGCTCGGGTTCGGTGGCTAAACGTTTACTTTCGCGGTTTCGGTGATTAGACGGTGCAGACTATGGGCGGGGTCCGAACCTTGTTGTGTGTGTATAAAGAGGCGCCGCCGCCGGGTCCCCTGGCTGCCTTCGAAGGAGGTAACGGATATGTTTTTGCGCGATTCCTTCTAACAGTATTTAATTGGAGCCGAACAGACGAAATGTTGAAAGCAAAAGTTATTTTATGGACCATGAACCGGGCCGCGACCGTGCGGCGCCCGCGAATTCAGAATGTAGGCGAAATAGTTCTCACACTCTTCTTTTTCATTCTCACACCTATTGGGGTCTCTATTACTGACCTTTCTTAAATAAGCAATTCAAAACGCTTTGATAACAAAATTAAATGTAAACAACTTTCGTTTGAGGGTTAAAGACGCACGTTTTCTAGATGCTAAAAATAATGTCAATGATAAACACGAAGTTGCAATTAAAGATAATGCATCCACGAATGAGCAGACAGGCCTTGACTCTTCAGCCGACGCGTATGAGCCAGGAAAGATCAGTGACTTCCTAATTGGAGCATTAAAAAACTGACCACCAAATATCGAGCACAATCACACCGACGCTAATCCCATTGTCGAGGGGCCCGGAAGCGGCGGCAGCGTCGTTTTATTAAACCATTGTCTTGTGGCCCACTCGTCGGCCCGCTCCCATTATTCTGCATTACGCATCAATACAGCCGTCGGTCACCAATTCGTCATTCGAGTCTATTGTGGCGGGTGGGTGGCCTCTTTCAGCTTCCACCGCGCCGCGGAACTCTCCCGCATCTAGGACGACCGCCAGTGGGTTAAGGTCGTCCGAAGAAACCGAAATCGCCTCGCGAAGTTCGCTATTATTATCCACATCAATCACGGCCGCGGCGACCGGTTCGTTTTGATGTTTTTTGTCTGCGGCTCGCTCCTTGCTTTTGTTTGGCGGTTTATAGTTAGAGCAATTATTGGTGCGTTTAATTTGTTTGATCATAATGAGGTTTGCTAAAGTCGATCAAAACGTTTAACATGAGATTCATTCAACTACCTCCGTATGCTTATTAATATGCATTTATATAATTTGAAATGTTTGCCCTGTTTAAAACAAAATAATAAACCAAAAACCCATATACTCTAAAAGAAAGCAAATATAAACATTTTCCGAGACCCATCTAAGCGCTGTTCCCAAAAAAGGATTCACATTCGTTCTTCACATGAAATTCTCACACGTTCTTAATTCGAATTCGAGCCGATCCTTAATTACACAACGATTAAGGAACAATTACGTTGCTACCAATCGGATCGGTCGGCTTCTTCGGGCAGAAGATTTCTTGTAAACTTTTCTGTAATAAAGGGAACATCGTTCGGTTTCGTAAACAGTAATTTATTATTGTACAGGCTTGTGACAGCGTAAGTCGAATTCCACTTGCGGTTCGTAGGGCTGCGCAGACACGGTAAACTCGGTTCGGTAGGTACCTACAATATTGACCTAGAATACGTCGTATAATTTTAATTTCTATGTCATACTTGAGATTCGAGAAATGCAAAATATGGTGTATGAAATGTAGTGTAGTTAAAATATGGCATAATAGATGACGCTGAAGACCGTGGAGGCGGAATGTCATTTTCGTTTTAGCTGACAGGAGCGTCGTCCCTCTCGTCATATTCTACGTTTTTGACACCACCCCGTCCTCCTTTTTTTACTCGGACGAAGCCAAAAGGAAGGAAATGTGTTTAGCCTGAAAGTTTGTATTTCATAGTCGGGTGTTCAATATTGTTCTAAAACAGTTTTATATTGAGAATTTGACCTAATTTGAGTGTTTTCAACGAGCAATTGTACTGTGTTCACTTATTTATTTATTGAATTTACATACATGCATACATACCACACGCTGTATTCCGACAATCGCGGTTAGCAGAGTAATCGGTGTTGAGCTGCGAGTACTCTAGTAAATTACAGCACAGCACCGACCGCAACGTTTACCAATGTATGAATTTATTTATTGAATTTCTAACAAAAAAATAACCTTAAAAAAACAGAATAAACACACCAACACACACTATATCATTCAGAATTCAACAGTAGCGCCTCCAAATCACCTCCATTACAGTGAAAGACCGAAACATTTCTCCATGCGTCATAATTTGTTGGGCCTAATCTCCATGGCACGCCGCATACGCGTCGGGTCATTACAATATAGCGCCATAGATCGCATGGGACGAGAATTCCACGCCATTGTCTTCAATAGAATCCTTGTTGGGTACTCATTTGTATGCGAGGCGCGTTATCATCACACACGGCGATGTGTTCGCAAGTGTTCGGCCCGATCTGTACTCACCTTTATAGAAATGCCTTATGCACATTTGAAAATATCTACAGCGTGATGTATTATGTCTGGTGGATGCGCAAGAGGTTGGTAAGAATGCTTCAAATCATGTAAAATTTTCAAAATATTTAGGATCTATTAGGAACCCTTTCACGGCAACGATCCCACGGAGCCTTAGAAGATCGTTAAGTGATGTAAATATGTGTCATACATAACCATAGAAGTAGGTATATACAGAAGGATGAAGTAAAAGAAAATAAAATAAAAAATCAAAATAAACGAGCGGACTTTCGAACTGCATAGGAGTGCTGAGGAGGGGGAGGGGTGGGGGGAGTTCAAAGCCTACCTCCCTCCACCATGTAACCAAAAAACTACTTGCTTGGTAACTTGTGCAATATTTTTTTAACCGACTTCAAAATAAGGAGGAGGTTCTCAATTCGACTGTATTTTTTTTTTATGTTTGTCCTCTCATAACTTTCGACTGGGTGAACCGATTTTGAAAATTATTTTTTTATTTGAAAGCTGGTGCTTCCCGTGTGGTCCCATTTTAATTTGGTCAAGGTCGGATTGTAACGCTAGGCGGAATCGCGAGGCCGAAGGCCGAGCGATTCCGCCGAGTACATTAATAGCAAAAAATTACTAAAAAAAAACTGTGAAATAAAAAACTATTTAACAAAATGTAAAAACCGCCTTCAAAAATGTATGAAATAAAAAAAATTGAACCCTAGAGCTACAGCAAGCAAAAATCACCGACCGCCTTTAAATCTAGGGTTAGATTTTTTTTTATTTCATACATTTTTGAAGGCGGTTTTTATATTTTGTTAAATAGTTTTTTTTAACTTCATTATTCATTATTAATTTTTTCCACACCAACTAGGAATGCCATGGTGTGATCACCACATAAAAAAAATCTAGGCTCCACAAATGGCCGCCAAACTTCCCCAGCTACTAAGTTTATTTTACTTTCCAGCTGAGTTTCGGCCCGCAGCAACAGGGACAGGACAGTCCCTGTTGCTTCAACAATTTTTACAGTATAATTTTTTTTTTACTTAATAAATCGGTTCTCTTTCTTTTTCTTTTTATACATTAAAGTGGTTGATTATCTGTATGCACTTCTCCTAACTTCTCTAAAATCCAAGAAACTCTTGCCATAGCTTTTTAGGGTTCCGAAGCAAAACGCGAAAGAAAGATACCTTAGGGGAACGCTCTGGTTTCTGTTTGTCTGTTCGTCTGTCTGTTCGTCTGTCTGTCAAACGCAGATATCTCCATTTCTACTGAACGGATTTTGATGAGACTGACGCAAAAATACATAATTATTGCCCGCAGACAGGCCATAGATAAATTTTGTCCAATAAAATAGGTGCAAAGTACAAGGTACCCCAAAATGTGTGAACCAAAAAAAATACATCCACGAAGAAGAACCGTTAAGAAACTTCGGAGAGTTTTTTTTTCATGCATATTATTCAATACATGATACGTCATTGATATTATTAAAATTATTTTAGAGACTAGCCATATAATAACATCGCCCACAGTCTATCGAAAACACAGCTAGTGAGCAACATTAAACAATTTTACTGAGAGTTCTGTCTGACTACAAAGACTCATTAATTAAGTATATCAGGTGTAAAATTGTAAAAAAAATCATTTTGAATAATTGTGAAATTGTTGAATTCAATATTGTATCTCCCTAAATATGTCACGACATATTTGTTCAAACACACCATCGGCACTTTTACTCTTTGTAATTACTGTTTATCGTACAAATATGTGCTCTGGACCAGCGGTTCTCAAACTTTATTTCAGGTATCACTAAAAACAATATGATTGGCGGCGCTAATAATAATACTAAGGCTCTAATGAGGTCATAATAAGCTCATGAGGCTAGGTTATATATATAAGATTAATATGGACATGTATACAAAAGAAAAAGCGTGATATTAAAGAAATAAATACTAAGGCTGATGATAAGCTAATAACTATCTTCTGTATCTACGAGTACATTCTTAAATTCTGGTTCGAGGTTAGTATCACACCAAAGTTCAATTAATGATCTCTTCGCTCGATTGTAAGTGATCTCGGAATCGAATTTAGTACTGGAAAATCTTGTTTAAAATATTCTTTGGAACTCACAATGAGCATTTTGAGAGTGGGTTTTTACATCGCTAAGAACATCACAATTGAAATTCTATTTATGTTCATCAACAAAACATTCTAAATTAGGATTATGGCACTTTTTAATGCCGCTTATTAATGCCACTTATTAAATGTTGTAGAACATAATGTTTCATTTTTTCGCGTACCACTGGTGGTACGCTTACCATAGATTGAGAACCGCTGCTCTGGAGAGTGCATTGTGTTTTTGAGGAATTCAGATTATATTCGTTGGAATGTGTTCGGCTTCTTTAACATTGTGATATGATGTTTAAAAAATTAACGTGGTGCGTTAATTTTAATTTTACCTATGCATTTTTTAAAGATTTTATCTAAATTAGTATTGAAACGTCTTTGGATGAGGTTTCCAATACTGGGTAGGGAGGGAAACCCAATGAGAGTCCATTAATATGAATGAAATGTAAGTAGGTAAGTAGCAAAAGAGTTGAGTGTGAAAATTTAAGATAAAATAATTAATAATATGAACACCTATGAATGATACATATAAGTGCATGCTTGTTAAACAAAAGCTATACTTGTGTTAATACATAAATTACTAAATATATACAGCATGTTTCAGGATAGGCTTGAGAAGCTTCAGGAATAGAAGAAAAAAATCCTAATCACTCAAATCGAAATTCCGTACTTTTTTTTCATTCAAAAATTGGAAATTGTTATAAAAACTCGATGGGCAGTGAGTATGGGGAGGTGCTGTCTAGGTCTAGATAGTGCAATGACCTAGTCTAGTCACCTTTTTCTTTTGATGTCATTTAAATTAAAGTTTTTGGAATTTACCTACATGCAGTTCAATTCTACTTTTAAAAATCGCAATTTAGTCATTTTATTTTTATTTAATAAAGGCGGATGTTAACCGTCCACCAAATCTCGATAAAACGATTTTCACGAAAACGTGCTATAAAATGACCGAATCTGGGAAAAAATTTCAGAGCTTTTCGTTTTCAAATATGGAACCCTTTCGAACCCTGAAGTTACGAAACCCTATCCTGAAACACCTGTATACAGGCCGTGGATCAGTGAAACCAAATGCTTCCTTGAAGACGCTTGGCCCTCTGTTGATCGACGCAACTGGCATCCCGCAATCAAGGGCCTACTTTATTCAAAGGGTAATCCTGCGGGGTAATGCCGCAAGTGTCTGGTAACTTTTTAGTATGCCCCTTTTGATAGCTATTTTAATGTTTGTTATAATGTAATTTTCTTGAGTAAAGAACTAATATGCAAATAAATATTTGTATAAGTTTTCACGTGAAAAAAAAATTACTTGCGTTACAAACCAATCAAACGTACAGTCGGTTCCTTTTCGGAGTAGTGGGTTAATTTCAAGATCATGTCAAATGGAACAAAAAGCCCGTAGTACGCCACAAGCGTACGTAGTATTAGTTGTGGAGGCTGCTACGGCTACGGCGGCGGCTCGGAGGCTGTGTCGGAGGAGTAAGGCAGCGGCGGCGGTCACCAGGACGGCATTCTACTACGAAGCGCGTGGCCGTTTTTGTACACTTGCCCCGATCGGGTTTCCTTTTGATTTGCGTCGTGCGTTTTAGGACTGTCGAGTTTGCGGCTCCTTGCAGCTTCCAATACATTCATTTTATTTCAAAGGTTGACTGGAAGAATTCACTTAAAGTGATAAGTCCGCCTTTGCACGCTACTTTTCTCTTGTTCTTGTAAGTATTGTAAATTTCTATTGCTCTTCTGTATATTATCTTCTGTTTTGTGTATCTCTGTTTTTGTGTGCAATAAAGCATTTCTGTTCTATTCTATTCTATTCTATTCTATTCTATTCTATTCTATTCTATTTGTCTTTGTTATTAGTTATTTTGTTGTTAAATTAATTCATTTCTAAGTTGTCTAAATTCAGTTCGTCATTAATTTCGAAGTTGTCTGAAATGAAGTTCGCTGTAACATCCTTTCATTTATTTTTATTTTTAATTTTCTATAGAAAGCGCGACGTGTGGCGCTAAGCTACCCATAAAGCGCCCAACGACCCTGTTGGACCTTCGAACTTGTGCGAGGTTACGAATGCCATACCGACCTGACTGACAGGTCATTCACGGACCTGTTGAAGGATCCGAAACAGTCAATTTATTTTATAGAAAGCGCGACATGTAGCGCCGAGCCACGCATAAGGTGTTACGACACCCATGGACATTCGGTCGTACGCGGGGGTTGCGAATGCCACGTCGTCGGCCTGACAGGTCACTTTCAAGATTCACGTCTCTCTTGAAGGACATGAGACTATACTTGGTGGGAAATATGTGGGCATAGAGAGCGTTCCAGAGTTTACAATTCTGTGGAGGAAAGATCTCTAGAACCGATTGTTACGCATCCGCGAATTATTATAGTTCTTTCTTTATACGTTACGTCTATAAATCGATCTACTTGAAAAGGATCGAATACGTTTTTATCTGTACTCTGCATATCCTTACATTCGCTTGAATTTCAATCCATTTAGTTGCCTCATTTCAGAGAATCATGAAATCAGTTGTCTTCCTATTGTTTCTTTTGATTCTGATAATTATTTTATTTTGCTCTTGCTCAACGGAGCCCTCCAGAGATCGCCCAACGTGCGCACTATCCAGATTTTTTTCCCGATTGTCCTGTTATGGCGCGGGAGCCTCGGCAAATACGCCGACATCACCATAAACAGTTATATTCGCTTCTGTACCCGCAGAATTGTTTTTAAATGAAGACCGCCTCTCCCGGACAAATGCAGCCAGTCAGTGGTTTTGTAGTCGGCTCGCCGAGTATAATGCAACCTTTTGTTTGTTAGTCGACCTGGCCTTAACTGGGGCCGGTGTATATGGAAGGTGTGACTACTTCGCTGACCGATTGTCCCCGCGTGCGCTCGTACTCAATTCCTATTGGTACTTGATTGCTCGGTACCTGTGTGTCGCAAGAAAATATTTATAAACTACATGAGCAACGCTGAGCGCGGTCAGTACTTGGATGGGTGACCGCTCGACCGTTGGAGGCTGACCGTGGTTCGGATTCCACGTTAAACTGTAGGTCCCTTCCCTTTTTACTTTACTAGGTGGTAGGCTTTATCCCGGGCGGGTTGGTACCACCGCACTGAGCGAAACGTCGGTCGAAACGGCTATTTAAATAGTTCGTGTTTTCCGTCCAGTTCAGTGTAGCCGACATGAAATGAAGGGAAGCTAGTGGCACCTAGTTCACCCGGTGTTATGGGCTGACATCACGGATGTTGTAGATGATGTAGCCAACCGTATCAGTTCCCATAAAAAATAAAAAATAATGCTTTAGAAGGATGTTGTTGAAAATAATTTAGCGTCGGAGAATTCTAACGAATCGGCGAAAAGTACATAATGCATCGATTTAAGCCAATTTAATATCCATAAGTCTAAAACGGGAGGCGAGCCCGACGGCGATGATAATTTCATTACCATCACGCACAGCCACCGCGCTGCCCTGTCGCTAAGCTTACGTGACCATTATGCTCCATCTCATCACCGGCTACTACCGCGGGGCACTCTGGTAGCACAGCGAAACGCAACAAACCTGATGCCTCTGCATTCTGGTCAATCTCTTCGTCTCCTGTCGATAAATGC
This sequence comes from Nematopogon swammerdamellus, assembly GCA_946902875.1. NCBI lineage: Eukaryota > Metazoa > Arthropoda > Insecta > Lepidoptera > Adelidae > Nematopogon > Nematopogon swammerdamellus. Next base: position 2,004,612 of record OX336340.1, read on the forward strand.
CAAAATGCATAGTCGCCGACCGACGTCGAATTTGACTAATAATCGTCTCTTATAATTTGAATATTTATTCGGACACCGGGAGTGGTAGCGAATATTAGGCAATTTTTGCGGAATTTGAGTAATTTGATACACGATAACCGATATTAGGGGGCTCGGTAACTCGGCGTCGCGTGTCGCTCGAATGGACGTTACTCCGAAATTGGGGAAAATGCGAGTTCAACGACTCTCCCGATTTAGAGGTCAATTACACTATGAGCATTTGGAAGCGCTCCAAATTCAAAGGTGATCCGTGCGAGTGGAGATTGAATTATTGAAACTCTGCGGCGGTGTGTGTCTCCATACATCAAGCGCGTACCCACTTGGTACGCCGCACTATGGGGCAATTTCACTGATAGATTGGACAATATTATTTTATTACATTTAAAGCAATATCTGCACCTAATTATCTATTTTTGTCATCATCACTAAAGCTAGAAGTTGTCGGGGCACGATCTAAAACTGGTTAGGGATTGAATGCTGTTTCCTATCTACTTTTCTAGATATCGATGTTGTAGCACTGCTATTTAATAGGTAGGTAGGTAAGGTACATATCACAATGTCCAAAATTGAAATTTGGAATAAATTATTTATTTATTTAATATTTAACATTAATTAAAAAAAAAATTTTTGGTGCATTTAGGCCGAAGTTTTGATTACAAATATAAAAAGTACGATAATATGTCAGTATTTACTGCTCAAATATTTACTGAGCAAAATGCCCATTTTCGAAATATTCTCAATCAAAAATCATATTGATAAAAATCTAAGTGAATTAAGTTGGTAGATCATACTCGAAAAATACAACTTTTTAAACTGATACATTTATACTAACAAATGCCACGTACCTTTACCAATAGATATTCATTGTAATTAATATTTGAAACAAGGTCGACAAAACAATATATTCAAACGCCTAGCTTAGACACTAAAAATCAAGAGCAATAACAGGAAAGTGACATGAGTGTGACTTTTGTTATAAAATAACATTGGCCAAACTATCAGTGAAATAGCCCCGTAGTGCGCCGCCGCGAACGGACCGCGCGAATTAAATCCCGCGTCGCTGTTTTGATATTCCGAAAGAAAAATATTGTTGTACTTAATAACTATCGCGCTGACGATTAATCCAATTAGATATTCCTGTATTCTTCTGACAGTTATTTAAATATGTGACTTATCTACGTAAATCAGAAGTTACATTCGCAGCCTGGTTCATTTTTCTTGCAAAAACGTCATATTTTCTTTACAATATATTATCATTACCAGTTTAATGCGCTGCGTATACAGATGGTTACGTAAATATCTATAATAAATCATATATAACACTCGCTCTTGCCAAACAGTGTTTAAAATGAAAACATATTTTTTTACAAGTATTAATGAATTGTAAACCGGGGTCCACGATTCGAACTCCGCTACCGATTATTTCGTTGGAGGGAGCGAATGTTTAATCCATAAATTATGAGCGTGAATTACGATATTTTCATTATGTAGAGTTTTAACATAATATCCGTTCATACACTTTCATAATCTACCCTCCTTTCTATTTTCGCCGTAGTTGGGTAGCTATTTGTCACAGGACTTTTAAATCAATGTACAGGATGTTTTGTTACCATACCGGCCCTTTCAAGGGGTTCATCTTTATCAAAAACTAAATAGTTTAAAAAAAGAATGGTGGCGAAATTAAAAAAAAATGTAGTTCTCCACACATCATCAGTTTCATAATATTTATAATATCTCTTTCCGCCACTCACCTAGCAGTTATCATACACCAAAGGTATTCTCTTAGAAAATGCCTAGAGGCATTAAGTGTTACCTTTTGCCCATATTCTATTTGAGTGCAATAAATATATACAATACAATACAATACATTTTTCAAAATACCTAACCTTAAAATTTATCAAGAACTCTTTTTTTCTATTTCGCCACCGTTCTTTTTTGGAATCGACTAAGTTTTTGACACAGATTAACCCCCTGAAGGGGCAGGCATGGTCGAAAAATCAACCTGTTTGTTGAATGTGTTTAATTTCAAATCAATGGCTTCATTGCATCACCCTGAAATGTCCAAAAAACAAGAGATCCTTATCGCCTGCCTACCTGGACTAAGAGTGAGCTTCGTGCAGGATACATTTATACATAATTACCGCGCACTAGCGACAGCAACCGGGGCAGTGGCAGACATGGCCTAGGGGCAGAAGAAAGTGAAGCCTTCCGAGAAAGTAGATTAAATGTGCTATTTTATAATGCAGTGGTACCCAAACGGTCGATCGCAAGAGGCTTTTAGGTCGATGGCTGAAAATATGTAGAGCCCAAAGTGACTTGTAGAAACATCAAAGAGCTCATAATATTTGATGTGACTAACATTTTGAAATGAAATGAAATGAAATTTTATTCAGTACTACAAACGGCACATAACAAACTTTTCCGAGCGGACTTCCACAAGGCCCACAATAGTAACAACGCCAGAGGCGAATGAAACGCTACAATACTCGGAGTATCTCTAAATTACAACGATACTACATTATTACCATTACAGTACCTACTATGTGGGTTCGGTACTTAAAAACAATAGCCCCACTGCACCTCTCCCCGTACATGTCGTAAAAGGCGACTAAGGGATAAGGACAAGATGCCGTGCTAAAGGACGACAGGCTCGCCACCTCTCACCTTGGCACGGTACTTCCACCGAGTCATGCAGCAGGTGGGTCTTCGTGCCTTACTTGCTGCTTGACCGATTTAATCTTGTTCGAATACTTTGCGAAACGTGGTGGTCGGTGTTGTGCTGTAATTTGCCAAAGTTCTTGCAGCACAACACCGATTACTCTGCTTACCCCGATTGTCGGGATTCAGCGTGTGTGATATGTATGTATGTATAACCAAAGAGATTTTATGTTACGTCGTTGTGTATAACTACATTATTACACTAAGGCACAGAAGAGAGATAAAGGGCTCGTCAGTCGTCCGTCGTCGGTCGCATGCAGCTCGCGAACCCCCGGAAAAACATCCCCAATGGAAAATGACATGATTGCGCCCGCGAGAGGTCATTGAGCTTCCGCGAAAGAGTTTTTCTGCGGTTTTTTCAGCCGTCTCGTCTGTAGGCCGCGTAGGTATAAATAATTTAACAGCTCACTTCATTCTGACAGACGTCGTAAAGATGCAGTAATGTCGCTAGCGTCGCGACGGCGTGAGTAATGTGCGGTGAGGGCGGGTGGGGGCACGAGGGGGCGGTGCGGTACGGGCGTTGCCAAAAACGTGAATCGTGGAAAAAAAATTGTCTCTGAAATGAGCCAAAAAAACCGAAGAGTAGTGACTACACGAGTACGTGTCGGTCTCATCTCGTCAATTAAGAGAAAAAAAACCGGCCAAGTGCGAGTCGAACTCGCGCACCGAGATTTCCGTATCGCCATGTCATGGTCAGCGCCACTCACGCCATGTATGTATTAGTTAAAATGCTTCATACTCTTTTCGGTAGACAAGAAACTAAAAAGTGTATGCGCGCCATACACTTTTTAGTTTCTTGTATGGGGACGCCCGTGAATTTTTTACTTTTTCTTATTTTTATTATTTGTTGTTATATCGGCCATAATAAATAACACATATTCTATGAAAATTTCAACGGGCCACCTATTACGGTTCAAGAGATACAGCCCTCGGACAGACCGACAGAGAGACGGCGTAGGCTTAGTAATAGGGTCCCGTACGACAGATACGGAACCCTAAAAATGAATTACCAACTAATGAAACCGAACAAAACAAAACAGACGCAAGTCTAGTGTTTTTGTCTTGAAAATATGTAAATATACTTAGTTACTCAGTTCTAAATGTAATTTTTGTAAACATGTCAACTATGTATCTGAATTTAATTGTATTTGTTCATAATAAATTATTTCTTTATTTGTTTGAGAAAAACATGTTTGCAGATAAATGTTAGTCATATTGGTGCCGGAGCATCCTTGTCCTACCTTTATACACAGACAGTACAAGTTCTAAATGACATTTATTATTATTGAAACTCATTATGTGTACCTACGTGTCTGTTAGGGTTAAAACAAAAAGTAAAAAAATTAATGGGGGTACCATACAAGAAAATATTTTGTTTTTGTTTTCAACGCAATTTTTGTTTTTGTACTATCGTAATTAATACAAATTTAAAAAACACCCAACGGTTAAAAAGTCAAAAATAATTTCAGTTTAATTACTTAAGGGAGTCCGAGGACCGCTAAGTAAATACCCCGCGCAGCTCTGAGTTTTTATATTTTATATACTTAGCGGTCCCCCGACTCCTTTAATGAAAGTATATTTTGACTTTTTAAGGGTCTGAGGTTTTTTTAATTTGTAATTTAATTTTTATTTCAAGCTTTAAAAAAAAAAATCGCATGCGAATCGGTCCACTTTTTAAGATAATATTTTTTTAATTACTTAATTACTTGATTACAAACATAGCTAACAACCATCCCATTAAACCAACTTTCTAATAAAAAAAAACCACATTCAAATCGGTCCATCCGTTTGAGAGCTACGATGCCACAGCCAGACACACCCTTACACACATACACTCACACACGTTAAACTTATAACACCCCTCTTTTTTTCGTCGGGGTTAAAAACGGTAATACGTACTAGCTTCAATCTAGTGTGAGTGCAAATTTTAAAGTAAAACAAAAAAATAAATAAAAAAACCGACTAAATGTGAGTCAGGTTTGCACTAAGGACCGCGAACAGAATGAAAGAAATATATATATTTTTTTAAAAATATCATAGAATTAACCTAAACCAAAGTTTTTAAGTTTTTTTTAAGTCCATAGTAAATATGTAACACAAATCTATTGTAATTTTACAGAATATTATATATATGGTTCTGCAGATCTTTCCTCTAAAGAACCGGTAAACCCTAGAACGCTCTTCCTGCCCATATATTTCCCCCCAAGTACAGTCTCGGGTCCTTCAAGAGGGCCTTGAATAGGCACCTGTCACGTCGGCATGGAATTCACAACCGCCGCATACCACCAAATGTCCATGGGCGTCGTTAAACACCTTATGAGTGCCTCGGCGCCATATGTCGCGCTGTCAATAAAAAAAATGGCGGTACGGAATTTTTTTTTTCTTCAGTGAAAATCATTATGATTTTTTATTATTAATTAACACCTCCAGAATATTTCCCCAAAGAATATCTATTCCGGGGCACCTTGCACAGGCGGTGTATCGCTTTGAGCCACAGTAGTCGTTAGGATAGTATGGACAAGTATAAACACCGTTAAATTAAACTATGCGGTTATGAAACGACCATCGTTTTTAACTATTCCATAATATTCAATTTACACGCCGTAAACGTACATTCCAGAGATTGGTTATACTATGCTGCCGTTATATCAAGGATGCTCATGGAGTAAGTTACTTTGTTTTATGAGATATTGCATTTTTAGACTATGTATAATGCTAAAACTAAATTGACTATTTGTAGAAATCTTTTCTGTATGTATATATATATGTATGTTTTTTTTATGGTATCTGACACGGTTGGCCACATCACCTACAACATCCGTGATGTCAGCCCATACCACCGGGTGAACTAGATGCCATGTCAGTGCTTCCCTTCATTTCGCGCCGGCTACACTGAACTGGACGGAAAACACGAACTATTTACATAGCCGTTTCGACCGACGTTTCGCTCAGTGCAGTGGTACCAACCCGGCCGGGATAAACCCTACCACCTAGTAAGGTAAGAAGGGAAGGGACCTACAGTTTAACGTGGAATCCGAACCACGGTCAGCCTCCAACGGTCGAGCGGTCACCCAGCCAAATACTGACCGCGCTCAGCGTTGCTTAAAAACAGTCGACTAACCGCACCACTGAGCTACCGAGGCTGACGAATTTCCTTATCCCTTAGTCGACTTTTACGACATGCGACGGGGAGAGATGCAGTGGGGCTATTCTTTTTAAGTACCGACCCCACACGGTACAAGCTCCTCCATAACTCTTAAACCGATCATCTTAATTCGATTAAACTTAGTACAAGCACATTTAACTATACGCGACACAAGATGACAACGACACCGTTGACTTGAAAAGGGGATACATTCTTCTTTCAGGGGACAATTCTTGAGTCAAATCGACTGTACTGAGTACGTTTTTTTTTCTAAATATGACTTATTTTTTACTGTTTTAATTTCTTCGTTTTCTTACCTTTAATCTCGTAGTTTACACGTTCAAAATAACTGAATATCTGAATTAACGTAGGTAGGTACATATTTGTATGACATGATTTATATGAAAGACACCGCGCCAAGACGCCTTCTAAATTCAAATTTTCAATCAAACGCATTAGACGATTTTAAAACAAAATTGGCCCATAAAACTAGCCATAAACCTATTATCATAGCGTTTGTGATCCAGCATGTGTCGGTGTTTATTTTATTAGTGAAACGTTAAAGATCGCCCTCTCTGTGCTCCACTATATTGGTTCGTCCGCAGATCTCGCGCGACCAAACCACCCACAATCCAATACCAGAACATCCAAATTACAACGTAAAATCTCTCACAATAAAGTCTAATTATCGATTACAATGCTTGTGAAAATTACGTACAGGCTACAATCAACTTTGAACCGTAAAGTTTGCTTACTATAAAGTCGGAAATCGAATGAAAATTCCAAAATACTACAGCCGTTTTCGCGGGTAGAGTTCAATCGAGCACCGTCCAGATGGAAGTGCCCGGTGGTTCGAGCGGTGTGTTTACGTGGACAATACTTTACGAGCCGAATCGTTGTAAACACACTGGGCCATTTTCTTTTACGTCTTCTTTATTTCGAGATGCACTCGATGCACTTCAGACAATAGTTGAAAGTGAAAACACGCGCTTTACGACGTTCGTAACAATGTAAAGATGTGCGACTTTGTAAATCCTTAATTAATTCAATTCAATTCCATTTTCAATTACTTTATTGGTCTCTTCGGCACATTTAATACGCTCAGACAGGTCGATATAATTTTTATATTATTCCATTTCGTTCCAAGCAAAAATTCATCGTGGCAAAAAGGCATCGTGAAAAAATTTACAATAAAAATAAAAAAAACCTAGCTATTGAAGAATTGGTCTAGAATCATTACCCGATTTCATCCCTTAAAAAATCGTGAAACTAATTTCCAGATACTACAAGTAAAATGTATAATCTAAGTGGTCAAACAATAAAATCTAAGTGCACTTTAATAAAAATACTACATTTCAAATAACAATCAAATAAAAGGTCAATTAAAATAACTCTGATTTATAGGCATAATGAGATTATAAAAATATTAAATTAAGTAAAGAACCGATTAAGTGCGAGTCGGATTCGCGCACCGAGGTACAAAAAAAAACCTTTCGTGTATTGGGATTGGGACCCCTTTATTTTTTACTTTTTCTATTTTTTTATTATTTGTTGTTATATTAACCACAACAACACATATTCTGTGAAAATGTCAACCAGCTAGCTGTTGCAGTTCCAAAGTTACATCAGTAGGACAGACAGATAGACAGAGAAGAAGAAATCTGCATCTCTAAAAAAGGTATTAGTCTTACGACTGTTACACCGTTGCCGGGCTTTTTGGCGCGGTTTCCCGCGCGAGGCCTGCCGTCACTTTGTCCGCTCTATGTAAAATAGCGCGGTCGCCGTGGCCGGCTGGCTGGCTGTAGGTCAGGCAGACGGCGTAGTCTTAGTAATAGGCTTTCGTACGGACTACAAATAATTTAAAAAGAAAAGTTGCAAACAAAATAATTACAATAATATAGCGAAACATAAAAATAAGGTAACATGTTCCTTTACATTGATATATATATAGGCATACATGTATCAATATTGTACATAACATAGCTAGTACTATTCGTTACATCAATCCATCTGTTTCAGTTTAGGATAAAGTTAAGTAGGTACCTGCTATACATATTTCTAGCAAGAAATGCAAAATAATAAGTAAGTAGGTATATACACACCGCCACACGCTGTATCCCGACAATCGCGGTAAGCAGAGTAATCGGTGTTGTGCTACAAATACTCTGGTAAATTAATACCGACCACCACGTTTAGCAAGGTATTCGGACAAGATAACTATCCAGCAGCAAGTAAGCAGTGAAGACCCACCTGCTGCATGACTCGGTGAACAGGCCGTGTCAAGGTGAGAGGTGGCTAGCCTGTCGCCCTTTAGCACGGCATCTTGTCCTTATCCTTTAGTCGCCTTTAACGACACGCACGGGGAGAGATGCAGTGGGGCTATTATTTTCAGTACCGACCCATAAAACAGGTATACGTACGTTTAATGAATTATTATAAATGCATATTTAAGCTAAAACTAAACAGAACATCATGCTACGATTGCTCTCTTAAAACTTTATAATGTGCTTATGTTGACGTTTCTAACATCTCTATAAATAATATTGTTTTCAAAGAAAGTCAACTAAAGTTGCATCGTCATTTCAGTATCAGAAATTGATCGAAATGGACAGAAATGGGTCGAATCTGCTAATGGCTGATTTCACACGGTCTCTGAGAAATAATTTATTGATACACAGAAAATACGTTGTTGTACGTACAGTGTAAAGTACAGTGTTGTGCTGTAATTTACGAGAGCATTTGCAGCACAACACCGATTACTCTGGTTATCCCGATTATCGCTATACAACTTGCGGTATGTGTGTATGTATGTAAATAGAAAATACTTGATTGCTCCTAAAACATTTTACAGAAACAAGCACAAAATAAAATATATATGAGGTGCAAAGGCGGACTTATCCCTTGCAGAGTTTTCGTCATGTCAACCTTTCGATATTTGTCAGTCTTATGTTGTGAAATATAGGTAGGTCGTAAGTAGCAAAAGACTTGATTGTGGGAATGTAAAATAAATTGTACTAAAATAGAAAATACTAAATATTATATCCATATTTACAAATATCTGAAACTCCGGTTGTGACTGTAAAATAATCTTTATAATTTTCAATTAAATACATTGTTAATAAAAATCTAAGATTTTTCAGTCGCATTATTGAAACTCGTAAATTTTCCCGGTTTCATTACGAAATATTGGGTTAGTGAATTTGTTTCATCGCGGTCATAAAATATTACAACATCCATCAGCAGTTTCACCCCGCGACAACAGCGGGCCGTAAAAATTACGACCCGATGAAAACTGCTTCGTACCACTGTGCGCAGAATGTCCGTGAGTAATTTTTATTGCGAAGTAAATATTTTATTGCGATCTTTTTATTGATATATAGAAATTGTAATAGACAAAATTTTTTATTTCCGCGTTTTTTATTTCTATGATTAATTAATTTTTGTAATGTTTTATTTTGTAAATAGGGCACTGATGAGAATGAGATCTAACGTCAAATTCAGATTCAGATATTTATATCGGGTTTTTCCCAGTGGTTAGATTGATGGTCAGACTAGTCTGGCCTAGACTAGTCTGGAATTTTTTTTAGCTCATGATTTAGTAAAGTACAATTGAATACGAAAATACAAAGAGGTCATATACACACAACGTTAACAAATTAGTGACTCAATTTTATTAAGCCATTGATTAACAACTTGATACTTCAAGTATCTTACCTTGCTCATGTAAGATACCCTGGTTATTTTTTTTTTAAACCACCAAAACATCACTCATACCACACTTTCCTTCGGGCCGAAGTCTGCCGAAAGGAGCCAAAGGAGCTAGGAAGGAGCCAGGAAGTCTTCAGGAGGCGCACCAGGTAGCTCAGTGGTGCGTTCGGTCGACTGTTGTTAAGCAACCCTGAGTGCGGTCAGTACTTGGATGGGTGACCGCTCGACCGTTGGAGGCTGACCGTGGCTCGGATTCCACGTTGAACTGTAGGTCCCTTCCCTTCTTACCTTACTAGGTGGTAGGGCTTATCCCGCCCGCGTTGATACCACCGCACTGAATGAAACGTCGGTCGAAACGGCTATGTAAATAGTTCGTGTTTTCCGTCCAGTTCAGTGTAGCGGACATGAAATGAAGGGAAGCACTGACATGACACCTAGTCCACCCGGTGTTATGGGCTGAGGTGTAGGTGATGTAGCCAACCGTGTCAGTTTGCATAAAAAAATATCTAAATATTCATAAATAATCTTAAATTTTTTTTTATATTGTTTGATTTACTAACATAATTAAGTTGATTATTTTTTTTATCGCCTACCTCTAAAACGGAACAATAATTTAAACTAAAAAGTTAAGTAAAAAAAAGTTTATTATTAATTTCTAAAACATTACAATTATTTACAATCAATTTACAGTTATTTTTAACATAACATAGTTGTAATTTGTTGATGTATGTAAATGATATAAGTAAATTAAGTATAAAAAATTTACAAAGGCTATTTACACCAGGTATACTTAATTAATAAGTCAGAACTCTCAATAAAATTGCTCTCAAGCTGTGTGTTCGATAGACTGTGAGCGATGTTATTATGTGGCTAGTCACTAAATTCTTGTATTATTACATGTATAATTGTGTATTACTTGTATGTACATTTACATGTACAAAAAAACCACGAAGTTTCTTACCGGTTGTTCTTCGTGGGTGTAATCGAACCGGGTAGCGCAAACTACCAAATCTTTATTAATTTAGTGTATCAGATGTAAAGACCATTTTTCAAATAATATCTTTTCTAAATCGAACACAACATTACAATCAAACTTAGTATCAGTCGAACAAATTACGTTAAATAATTATTTTATTGCTTACGTTCAAAATTGTCATATATTTTACTACCACAACGCGCGTAAAATTAAGAGATATTTGTACTTAAGGCTCCATAGAAGGTAAGCAAGCACGTCGCGAACTCCGCGTTTGACAGCAAACGCGGCTTTTTCGCATGGAGTAAGTTACTTTGTTTTATGAGATATTGCATTTGTAGACTGTATGTATGATACTAAAACTAAATTGACGATTTTTTTTAATCTTTTCTGTATGTACATATGTATGTTCCTTCATAACTCTGAAACTGATCATCCAAATTCGATGAAACTTAATACAAGCACATTTAACTATACGTGACACATGATAGGCTAAACACAATTCAGTTCCGGTTACGCTAAGATTTGGCTATTTTACAAACAATTCCGAGCGCTTTCTTACTTTCTTCTTTTTAAATACGAATTTCACGCGACCGAAGCCGCGGGCAAAAGCCATTATACAATAAGAACTGCCCTAATAGATTATGAATTTTACATAGTATTAAAAGTAAACATGTTAGATGTATAATACTTATCTCTCAGTAAGACAAGAATTTTACCTCGTGTGCAGCCTTAAAATAAACTGAGAAATAAACTAACCCAATGATTAACAGCTTGTTTAATATTTAACTGTCGCTACTCTCTTGTGTAATTGAATGTGTTGGCACAGTTCGTATAGCCCGGTCGCTTCGCCGCACGTCAGTTGCATGTTTTACAATGTTTGTCATTTCCAGTTAATATTATAATTGCTTCTGCTCGAAGTCGTGAAACTGCCCACTGTCCAAATTGTCGAGCTGCACTTAGATCTTAGGTTATATGAAGTGATTATTTGTAAGTGACTATAATATAATACTTATAAGGTGATAACAAAACATTGTGACTTGCGAAGTTTGTTTGTAAGTTCTTCTTGGCATTGAATTTAGAACTGGCGGAATTTTCGACATGTCCAAGCGTAGGTTACCTACCTATGAATGAAATTATACAATAAACAATATGGGGTGGAATACTGGACATTCTAAGATGAGACAATGTTTGTCATTTCCAGTTAATTTTATAATTGCTTCTGCTCGAAGTCGTGAAAGTGCCCACTGTCCAAATTGTCGAGCTGCACTTAGAATAGGATGTTAGGTTATATGGAGTGATTATTTTTAAGTTACTATAATATAATACTTATAAGGTAATAACAAAATATTGTGACTTGCGAAGTTTGTTTGTCAGTTCTTCTTGGCATTGAATTTAGAACTGGCGGAATTTTCAACAGGTCCAAGCGTAGGTTACCTACCTATGAATTAAATTATGCAATAAACAATAAACAATATGGAGTGAAATACTGGACATTCTAAGATGAGACAATGTTTGTCATTTCCAGTTAATTTTATAATTGCTTCTGCTCGAAGTCGTGAAAGTGCCCACTGTCCAAATTGTCGAGCTGCACTTAGAATAGGATGTTAGGTTATATGGAGTGATTATTTTTAAGTTACTATAATATAATACTTATAAGGTAATAACAAAATATTGTGACTTGCGAAGTTTGTTTGTCAGTTCTTCTTGGCATTGAATTTGGAACTGGCGGAATTTTCGACATGTCCAAGGGTAGGTTATCTACCTATGGATGAAATTATACAATAAACAATATGGGGTGGAATACTGGACATTCTAAGATGAGAGAAATGAAAGTGTAGGTAATTAAATTATGGCATGATACGCTAACGACCGCTGAGGCGGGATGACATTTTCGTTTATTTTAGCAGCCGGCAGGAGCGTATCGGTAAAATAGTTCGTGGCCTCCATTCGAGCACCCATCTACCCCAGCGGTTATCGGGTCTGCGGCATATGTGCCCAGCCCACTGCCACTTCAGCTTGCAAATTTTCTCGGCAATGTTTTCGACTACTTTGGTTCTTTGTCGTATTTCCACATTAAGCACTTTATCGATAAAATATTAATCAGTTTCAATATAAAACAAGTGAACGCCCTCGGAGCGCGAAGATGCCGGATCGCAAACAGGACACGATCCATATAGGTTCCCAGAAGCGGATCTCATCAAAGACTCGCGACAGCTGATACCCTGGCGGCGCTCCAAGTGACTTCACTCTCCTCACCTGCTCGCGTTACAGTTTACCATCCGTTTCAGCGCAGCGGTGGATGTCTCACTCACCTCACTCACCTGCGTTATATATACATCATCAATACTAATAATAAATCTGTAAGGGATGGTCATGGAGTAAGATACTTTGTTTTATTAGATACTGCGTTTGTAGACTCTATGTATGATATTTAAACTAAATTGACGACTTGTTAAAATAATTTTTGTTTTATTTAATTTATTTTTAGGGCTGTTAACAAAGCAATTCGTCAATATCAGCCCCATGGTACCTTCCCTCTCGATTCCTCAGGGCTCAGAGTCCCTAAGGGATAGAGAACGTTTAACAAACTCCAATACACATGTTAAATCCTTCCCACTTGGTCTGTAGGTATGTGTGTAATATATGTATGTACGTTCCTCCTTAACTCTTAAACCGATCATCTGAATCCAATGAAACTTAGTACAAGCGCATTCTATACGTGACACAGGATTAGGCTTGCCAGGTGCCCGGGACTTCTGGGATTGTCCCGGGCTAGGCTCCAATTTCCCGCGTGGAAGGGTAATTTTGTCCCGGAGAGTGCAATTTATCCCGGGAAGGGTCCGGACAGATGCCGATGAAGTGCTCAAATTAGCAATTTCCTTCTTTCATTTTAGTGTAGTGTTGCTTCCTAAAGTTGTTCGCTTTAAAACAAACGCTCGCCGCAAAAAGTTCGCCGTAAAAATTATAGCAGAAAATATTGATCTTTTCTTTCTCCTTCATATTTATGAAGGACTGCAGTAGTAGATATGTCCCGGGAAGGCTAAGTAACATCAGATCTGGCAAGCCTACACAGGATAGGCTAAATAAAATTCAGTTCCGGTTACGCTAAGACGTGGCTCTTATACAAACCGAATCGTTCCGCGCGCCCGTAGTAAAGGTATGGTAGCGGGCTTACTTACTTTCTTCTTTTTAAATACGAATTTCACGCGAGCGAAGCCGCGGGTAAAAGCTAGTACTAATAATACATCTGTAAGGGATGGTCATGAAGTATGTTACTTTGTTTTATGAGATACCGCGTTTGAAGACTTTATGTATGGTAAGCTAAAACTAAATTGACGATTTTTAGAAATATTTTCTGTATGTATGTATGTTCCTCCATAACTCTTAAACCGATCATCCGAATCTGATGTCAAAGTCAAAGTCAAAGTCAATAATTTTATTCTCGTAGAGTATGGTCTTATAATTATACCTAATATAACTATACATACTATGAGATACGTCAATATTTTAAAATTTTAAATATAATTTCATTAGTTAATTCATTCATACACACTTCATTCATAATATAATAAACAATTTTGATAAAAATAAATTAAAACAGAAATCAGAAACAACAATTAAAAACAATAACAATAACTTAGTACAAGCACATTTTACTATATGGGACACAGGATAGGCTAAATAAAATTCAGTTCAGCGTACGGTAAGATGTGGCTCTCATACAAGCGAATACTTCCGCGAGCCGAAATAAAGTTACGGTAGCGGGCTTATACTGTACTTTCTTCTTTTTAAATACGAATTCACGCGAGCGAAGCCGCGGGCAAAAGCTAGTACGTAATATAAAATGCAAACCGGAGCGCCGACACGAAAAGGCTCATTGCTACTAAAGTTCTAAGTCGATTTACAAAATGTTTGTGAAATATGTGTTCGTGTTTATCCTTCATCATAATAAGAAAATTTGGCTTAGAAACTTATGAAAATAAAAAATATATATGTAAGTATTTTCGCAGATTTATGTTCGCGATTTACTAAGGAGGGTTCCGTATCGCCATGTCATGGTCAGCGCCACTCACGCCATCTATGGATTAGTTAAAATGCTTCATACTGTTTTCGGTAGATGGCGCGCATACATTATTTAGTTTCTTGTATGGGGACACCCGTGATTTCTTTTATTATTTTTCTTATTTTATTATTTGTTGTTATATCGGCCATAATAACACACATTCTGTGAAAATGTGAACTGGCTACCTATTACGGTTCAAGAGATACAGCCCTCGGACAGACAGACGGGCAGACAGACAGACATACGGCGTAGACTTAGTAATAGGGTACCGTACAACGCATACGGAACCCTAAAAACTACAGATCAGAATTGCATGTCGGCTATTCCATTAGATTCAGCAATTCTTTGAGATCGTTTTAGGACATAATATATCATATCTATAGCATATTAGAAGGAGGCGTGTCCGCGACACGGTAATATGGGCAGATTTTCCCATATTAACGATCGATATCTGCGTGTGCGCACGTTGATGCAACGCTTTGGATTGGTCAAAAAATCGCTGGTGCGAATGTGTAGGTGCGTTCGCATGTATGAATTGTGATTGTGTGCGATCGGAAACTGGCGACAGCGGCTCCGATACGAGTGTCCGTTTATGACACATCTCTCTCCTTCCAATATCTTTGGTCGTTACTTTACACCACAGAACAGCAATCTGCGGCCACCTTCCATTTCTTGCTCTGTGCGTGCGTTACATGAGCATTGTAAAGAGCATCGTGAGCATCGTGTACTGCGAACCGTTTTCAAATTTCGAATTTCCTTCATCGTATTGCTGTCGCTGTGGGCCGCGGCGCTGCTGCCCATGCACGTGAAAAGGACAACTGCAGCTCAGAAGCAAACTGCCTACAAAATATTTGTGATTAATTCATCATATTATATCATTCAGGCGAAGTCTTTTTTCGTGTCTTTATTCTTCCTCAATTTAAGTGATATATATTTTTTTGCTATGAACAAAAGCCTACTGGATGTCCATATGTCTTAATTTAATTATTTTTTAAAAGTTTTCCATATAACAAATATGAAAGTTAGACCAAAAATTGTTATATTTTCACATTTTTATAATCAAATATATTTCATTTAAAATGAAATAACGAAAAAAGGACAAAATAGAGACATAGATATAGATAATATCTTTTACACACAAAAAATTTCAAATGGTAGTATAAGATTTACGGGTTGGAAAGAGACTTATCCTGGTGTATGAGAAAAGTGGACTTCCCGTTTCTGTTAAGGAACGCCCGCCGCCCATGACGGCCGCCGATCGCTGTTCTGCGGTTACACGAGACGGTACGCCGAAAGAAAAAAATATAATGCGTTGATTCACGGAGTTGTTGCGAATGCTGTTTCGTTTTTCTGAAAAAAACTGTGCGTAAGTGTTGACTCGTTCGAGATGATGACTGATGATGACTGAGAGAGAAGACATATTTTGTGATGAGGTGGCACTTCGACGAATCATCTTAAAGAAAGTGAACAAAATATTGTTTATTTTATAATTTCATTCATAGGTAGGTAACCTAAGCTTGGACATGTCGAAAATGCCGCCAGTTCTAAATTCAATGCGAAGAAAAACTGACAAACCTAAAAGAACTGACAAACTTCGCAAGTCACAATGTTTTGTTAGTACGAGTATTAGTATCAGTATTAATTAACACATACTACCGCTCACAAGAACATTAATACTCGTATATACAGCATAAACATCAATACTCAAGAATCTGGCCACTCTGCCTATTTACATTACCTATATCTATTTTGATACTTCATATATATCAATGATATGTTCTATCATATGTTCTAAACACAAACCTAATTCGATTTCTCCCGCGGCTTCGCTCACGTGAATATAGCCCCTGTGACAAAGTCTGAACAACAGTTATCCTCAAAACAAAATGTACAAACTTGCATACATACTGTGTGTTCCGACAATCTGGGTAAGCAGAGCAATCGGTGTTGTGCTGCAAGTACTCTTGTAAATTACAGAACGGAAATATGAAATATGTGGGCAGGCACATTTAGTACTTTTGGTAAGTGAACCGTACGGCTTCACCCAAGTCACCTTCACGCAAATATTTTAGCATAATTTAACCGAGCGTGCCAAGATGGAAATATAAGATTTTCTTCAGTCGTTTGTCCTATGCATTCAAAACACTTCCACGATGACACAACGCTCGCCCACGCGACGCGGCGGACGTCGCGGCGGGGCGGGCGGGCGGAGTAATGTAGTCAACGAGGAGTTGGACCCATACATTAATTCCTCAGTCAATGAAACTTTGATAATATCTTGGAGTAATGTTCGGAATTACTACTGACAAATAATCCAACATTTTTTTTTACGGGAAGTTGGGTATATTCAAAGAAAAGTGAAAATTTAATATAACTCCTATAGACAAATTGCTCCGTCCAAAGTTACTTCGCCATAGGGTAGGTATTATTTATATGAATAAGTACGTAAATAAATCCAACATTTTTTGTATATGGAAATAGTGAATTAAAAACAAAATGTGTTTTTTTACTATATTTTTCTCGGCAAAATTGCTCAGTCGGTTCTTTAATCGGAATATACCTTAGTATTATTATGTACATCAATAAGCATAAGAATCCAACAACTTTTTTATATGCATCATTTTTTTTCAAGGTGACGACCGAAACTCTGTTCCGCAAAATTCCTCCGTCCGTTTTTATTGTACAATTATGATTAAGAATTTTGAAGAAAATTATTTGTAAAAGAATCCAACAAAAAATCCATCGGCAAGTTTAAAAACAAGCGGGCCAAGACGGGCGCGGTGCGCAGAGGAGCGGCCGGCCGCGGGAGGCGAGAGACGCGGCATTTTCCCCTCCTCTGCGTCCATGCTGCGCCGCGCCGCCCCTGGCGCGCCGCTGAAGTTGGCGTGCGGTGTGTGCTAACCAGGGACTGAAAACCGGTTCGAAATGGGGTTCGGGTTCTCCGAACCGGTTCGAAGAACCTTTTTAACTAGCGAACCAGTTTGGTCGCGAACCGGTTCAAAAAAACCCGAACCTGAACCCTAAAAACCGGTTCAGAACCGGTTTGGACCTCTAATATTAACCGGTTCGCAGCAGGGTACGAAATGGGGTGGAAACCTATATACATTTTTTTGGACTTTGGGCTTCTTTATTAATGTAAAATATTGTTGTTTTATGTATTTAATAAAATAAAAAAATAGGTGGTTCATTTTTATAGCCTAATCGATTCAGTTTCATAACAGTAACAAAAAAGTCTTAATTATCATTATGACATAACACGTGTAAGTTGGTAAAAAAAATCAAATTCTTTCTATTCCATACTAATAAAACTAAAATTGTGGTTTTTCACAATTTCTGAAAGAAAGGGATCTATGTGTTGGAAGACTTTTTTGTTCCTGGCATGAAACTGAAATGATTAAGAAATTTTTTTTTTTACATTTTACATAGAAAAAATGTTTTTGTGCGAACAAAAATTATTTGTTCTTCAAAAGTGATCTATTTCCGATACAGAACCCTCTCTTAGCGTACTATTAACTAATTTTGAAAGAAATTATATAAGGTGCTTCGTTATTCATCTCAAGTAAACACGTTACGCAAAAAAAAAATTATATTATTTTTTTTTTTTTTATGGAACCTGACACGGGTGGCTACATCACCTACAACATCCGTGATGTCAGCCCATAACACAGGGTGAACTAGGTGCCATGTCAGTGCTTCCCTTCATTTCATGTCGGCTACACTAAACTGGACGGAAAACACGAACTATTTACATAGCCGTTTCGACCGACGTTTCGTTCAGTGCGGTGGTATCAACCCGGCCGGGATAAACCCTACCACCTAGTAAGGTAAGAAGGGAAGGGACCTACAGTTTAACGTGGAATCCGAACCACGGTCAGCCTCCAACGGTCGAGCGGTCACCCATCCAATCACTGACCGCGCTCAGTGTTGCTTAATAACAGTTGACTAACCAACCGCGCCACTGAGCTACCGAGGCTGACGAATTTTCTTATCCCTTAGTCGACTTTTACGACATGCGACGGGGAGAGATGCAGTGGGGCTATTCTTTTTAAGTACCGACCCCACACGGTACAACAAGCGGGCCAAGACGGGCTATATGTTTTTAGCATAACTTTTCGAGAAATTTTCAAACGCAGAACAGCTGTTTATTGTAAGTAAGTCACAAGGTCACTAGACCTGTGTGTAACAGTAGGTAGCTTGCATTGTACGGGGTCAATGACCGTTGTATGTCCAAACGCAGAACAGCTGTTTGTTGTAAGTAAGTCACAAGGTAACTAGACCTGTGTGTAACAGTAGGTAGCTTGCATTGTACGGGGTCAATGACCGTACTATGTTCAAACGCAGAACAGCTATTGTTGTAAGTAAGTCACAAGGTCACTAGGCCGCCGCCGCTCTAAAACTAGCTACCTACCTACCTACCTACCTACGTGTGCGGTGTGTGTGCCTACGTTTCTTGTTTGCAAGGGTCTATAGCCTTGATTGGTTTTTACAGCTATTTGATTTAATTTTTTTGTTAGGAGATGTTAGGAGAAACAATGCTCCTATAAACATGTTTTTTTTTGCGTAAAGTGTTGAGCTGAACGGGACATGACAAAAAAAATAAATAATAATGATAATGATAATGACGAACCATACTGAATATGCATATGTCTCAATGAAATATTGTTATTTTTGTGTGTTCTTTATGGCGAAATAAATATCTGAATCTGAATCTGTTTGTTTGAGCGCGTATGTAACCCTCCCGAAGTTATTGACATAAATAACGAAGCACCTTATATAGGGAGTTAAAGCTGTTCGCGTCTATGACACCTCATGGTCCTTAAGTCACACGTGCCTCCTGGGTGGTGCCAAATGAACAGCAGTTAGCGTGTGGGAGATCTTCGGATCGACTGGGTTCGCGACCACACCCTGGGAGAATCAATTATTTGTTTAATTTTTATTTTATTTTTATTTATCTCTTTATTTCAGCCAACTAGGGCCATATTGACAATACATATTAAATGTCTTAACCTAAGAACTAAAATTACTTTTTCTCCACTTGTGTCTGTACGGGTCCCAATAGAGACCCGTATGCGTCATATTAGTCTGCTGACGCGGTGAATCAGGTGCGCGTAGAGTGGGCGCAGATTGCGTCCGCGGCACGGGCGTCGGCAGCGGCGCGGGCGTCGGCAGCGGCGCGGGCGTCGTCGGCGGCAGCGCGGGTTGCGTCTCCTGAATGTGCAGGACGGCAGTTGTAGACAGCTCCGGCGCGGCCTCAGCATACTTATGGCGCGCGACCTCACGATGAAGGTCGCGATTGTAGCGCCGGAACACCACCCCGGAGGGCCAAAACTCACTGCGAAGGAATGTCTTCACCTTCTCGGCAGGAATGCACAGATTGAAAGCGCAAAAGTTCGTGTCAGCCCAGTGAGAAGGAAGAGCCTCGACACTCTCAACTCGCTCACCCTTATCCTGGACGTGGCGGATGAGGTCCTCGATCTTCATGTCCTTTCGCAGGCGAAACACGTAGATGAGAGCCGTGCGGGGAGCTGCCTTCAAACAGCTCTCTTCAGGGGGCGCAGATCCGCGCTTATTGCACCTCTTCCTTCTCTTCTTCCTGCTCTCGACGAGTACGAACCCGTCTTTGTCACGTGCAGCCTCCTGCCGACAGTCGGGACGCGGTTCCAAGCGCGGGGATACCATTGTTGTTTTCTCCACCGTTTTACTGATACGCTTCGTCATAGATCCGCGTCGCCTTTTCGGACGAGCGGCAACGGGGCGGGTGGGCAGAGGAGCGGGAGTGTTGCGCAGTGTAGAAGTCGAGGCATCAACAGCACCATCAGCGCTTACGTAGCATACCGGCGTCGATGTGCAATCGCTGGGTGACGACACTTGAGCACCTCGCCTGCGCATATTGACGTTGCGTACACTCAGCGTTTCGTTCGGTGTTCCCACTTGCGGAATGCGATCAGGCTGCAGAGACGGGGTTATCGGCCGGAGTGACTCGGAACATGACAATTTCTCAACTGCCTGTTTCAGCTGTTGAACTTCCGGGACGAGAGATGTTGGCCCCTACGCCGCTGTCGCTCCACAGTTTCCCTTCAGTTGAGCTATGTCCGCTTTTATGATCACCAAATCTTTCAGGAAGGCCGTAACGTCGACGTGGTCGAAGGACACAGGCGGCAACTTATTGAGGTCGTACGCCACGAACCTTGGCACGTCGTCGGGGTCTGTCTGCTTTAAGATGGTGATGATGTCCTGGATAGTCTTCTTCTTCCGATTTTCTCCCTTGCGAGTCGGCCTTCTTGACGGAATGCACGCACAAAGCAGAACTCTCGCGGTCTCAACGTCATCTTCGGTGAAGGCGGACTCACAAATCCGGATGATGCTGAAGGCTGATCTTCGGTGAAGGCTAGTACTTCGTTCACAACCATATTGCATTTATCGCGCGCCATTTTCGCTTACTTCGCAGGTGCGTCTAGAGTGCATCGTGTGCGCGTCCGTCGCCGACCGATGCAAGCTCAGTACTATTATACCGCCATAACAGTTCACTGTGTTCCGGTGCACCTCCCGGGGACCCAAAAGCAGGTGGGGATGGCTGTGGTGAGAAGTAGGTCAGTAATCCCGACGCGGATTCGCTGTTCCGACGTGATGCATCGACACGTTTGACAGGGAGACTCGGTGAGACGGTTATTCCGCTGGCCGCCCGCCGGTGGTACAGGGGCCCAATCGCGTCTAACCAACGCGAGAGGCTGCCCTGGTAAACCGGCGCATAATCCCGGAGTGGTCCGTCGTGCCGGTTGGTGAACGGAGTAGGGGTCCCGGCGGCCACTTCCGGGGGGAGGGGAGGGGGGGGGGGGACCGGGGGCCCTTCCGTCTTCCGTGTCGGCGCACCACTAACCTGAGCAGTAAGCGATGGTCCACGCTTTGCCCGTGAATCACCACAGTCACCCTTCACGCTCTTTCCCCCCCTCTTACTACAACCATGGCAGTACAAAGAAAGAACAACTTTCAATCAGCTGTGCACACCCCTACACCACTATTTAGCGTTGACTTGACCAACGTGCGGGGGTTGCACACCAATCTTAATGCCGTCAATCACCACGTGAAGAGGATGAAGCCGGCCTTGCTTTCTCGACGAAAACGCAAATATCTCGCCCGGCCGACACTTCTTACCTGCACCACCCCGGCTACACCCTGGATGAAGCCTTCCGCTGGCGAGCCGGAGTCTGCCTGTTTGTCAGGGCTGATATTTCCTGTCGTCGCCTGCGCTGCATTGAGGACTCCGAGCTCTCAATACTCTGGCCCCACGTGGTCTGGGAACGGTGTCGGGGGTCCCAATAGGTCGCACTCTGGCAATGCGGAGACAGCTCGGTTATTCGAGTACCTGAGTGGAGCGGTAGACAAAGTCCAAGAGCGGTTCCCCACCACGGATTTGGGTTTCCTTGGAGACTTCAATGCCCATCACAAGGCATGGCTAGGCTCCAGGAGAACTGACTTTGCGGGGAGAGCCGCCTACGACTTCGCCCTGACGCATGGCCTGTCTCAACTGGTGGACCAGCCCACCAGGCTGCCAGATATAGACGGTCATGGACCCTCTCTGCTGGATCTTCCGCTGACGACAAACCCCACTGGATATAAAGTCTCAGTGAGAGCCCCGCCGGGTTCTTCTGATCATTGTTTAGTGGGGTCCACGGTGTCATCTTCGCCTCCTCAGTCCCGTACTGGAGGAACGCGTCGAATTTGGCACGCCGCGTCAGCAGATTAAGATGAGATGCGAGAACACTTCGCATCCTACCCTTGGAGAGAGATCTGCTTCAGTTCGGACGATCCGTCAAAATGCGGTAATACCGTTGCCGATGTGGTTCTGGGGGCAAAGGAAATGTTTATTCCCAGCGCCTCTGTCCACCTCGGTGGTAAAAGCCAACCATCGTACAGCCGCGACTGTGCTGATGCTGTCGCAGCTAAATGCACAGCTTATCGGGCATGGTCGCGTGCCCGTGCCGGACGTGAATCAAACGTATCCGCACAGACGATGGAATACAACCGCCTCTCCAGATCCTGCAAAAGGGTTATTGCCAGGGCCAAATTTTACTACATCGGCGACAGACTGAACCAGCACCCAACTGGGAGCTGTGAGTTCTGGTCTCTCGCCAAATCTGTCGAGTCGAATTTCTGCCGCTCCTCTCTTCCACCTCTGCAGTGTCCTGGAGGCTCACTTGCCCACTCCGCAAAGGAGAAAGCCGACTTACTGGTATCTCTCTTTGCGGGGAACTTCAACCTGGACGATGGGGGTGCCACTCCCCCAGCCATACCTAGGTGTGAGAACTCCATGCCGGAAGTACAGTTACGATAACAGACTGTACTGGCGGAGTTTCTCTCCCTATACGTCAGGAAAGCGTGTGGGCCGGAATGGATTCCTGCATTGGTGTTAAAATAGTGTGCTCCCGAGCTGGCTCCAGTGCTGACTCGCCTATTCCGTATCTCCTACTCCAATGGCTGTGTGCCGGCGGTCTGGAAATCTGCGTTTGTGCAAGCGGACCCCAAAAAGGTTTTTTTTATTGACAGCGCGTCGTATGGCGCCGAGCCACCCATAAGGTGTCTAACGACGCCCATGGACATTCGGTCGTATGCGGGGGTTCCGAATGCCATGCCGAGCATTGCTTATGGTGCCCATTCACGGCCCTCTTGAAGGACCCGAGACTGTACTTGGGGGGAAATACAGGGAGAGCGTTCCAGAGTTTACCGGTTCTGTAGAGGAAAGATCTGCAGAATCGATTGGTACGCATCCGCGGTAAGTCCAGCGTGTAGGAATGCAATCCCTGCCCAGTGCGCGTGGTGCGAAGGTGGAAAGGGGACGGCGGGATCACATTAAACGGCCCCTCCGAGTACTCCTCACGGAATAAGCGATAGAATACACTTAGGGAGCCGACATCCCTACGGTGTTGCAGTGGTTCTAGATCGCAGGACACTTCGGGGTCACCTACTAGTCGCACGGTTCGACGCTGGATTGAGTCCAGAGGCGCAAGCTGGTATTTGGCAGAGCCATCCCACAGGTGCGAGCAGTACTCCAAGCAGGACCTGATCTGCGATTTATAGAGAAGCAGCTTTTGGTGTGAAGTACCGTCGCACCTTATTGAGTACGCCCAGCTTTTTAGAAGCCAGCTTGGCCTTCCCCTCGATATGGCGACGAAAGTTCAGGTCGTGCGATAGTTCGACTCCGAGGACCCCGAGGTGTTCACTTAATTTAAGCGACGTGCCTTGGAATGAAGGAACCGGTGTGAACGCCGCTCTCTTCGCACTGAACACGCGAACTTGTGTCTTGGAAGCGTTGAACTCGACCAAATTACTACGGCCCTATTCGGAAATAGAGTCGAGTGTGTGTTCGAGCTCAGACACAAGTCTTCGCCTCTTCTCATCCACAACATCCCGACTGGCTGAAGGGTGACTGGTGTAGGATCCGTGTGCCGTACTGTCATCAATGTATGTTGTCCAGAGACAGCATATCATTGATATGCAGAAGAAACAGCGTGGGTGACAACACAGATCCTTGGGGTATGCCGGCGTTCACTGACATGTCCGACGAGCAACCGTAGTGCACGGTTGCTGAATGAATGCTACGCCCATGCAGGAAGTCGGCGAAGAAACAAGAAACAAGAAACAAGAAACGTAGGCACACACACCGCACACGTAAGTAGGTAGGTAGGTAGGTAGCTAGTTTTAGAGCGGCGGCGGCCTAGTGACCTTGTGACTTACTTACAACAATAGCTGTTCTGCGTTTGAACATAGTACGTCATTGACCCCGTACAATGCAAGCTACCTACTGTTACACACAGGTCTAGTTACTTTGTGACTTACTTACAACAAACAGCTGTTCTGCGTTTGGACATACAACGGTCATTGACCCCGTACAATGCAAGCTACCTACTGTTACACACAGGTCTAGTGACCTTGTGACTTACTTACAATAAACAGCCGTTCTGCGTTTGAAAATTTCTCGAAAAGTTATGCTAAAAACATATAATATTTTTTTTGCGTAACGTGTTTACTTGAGATGAATAACGAAGCACCTTATATAATGTCTTTCAAAATTAGTTAATAGTACGCTAAGAGAGGGTTCTGTATCGGAAATAGATCACTTTTGAAGAACAAATAATTTTTGTTCGCACAAAAACATTTTTTCTATGTAAAATGTAAAAAAAAAATTTCTTAATCATTTCAGTTTCATGCCAGGAACAAAAAAGTCTTCCAACACATAGATCCCTTTCTTTCAGAAATTGTGAAAAACCACAATTTTAGTTTTATTAGTATGGAATAGAAAGAATTTGATTTTTTTTTACCAACTTACACGTGTTATGTCATAATGATAATTAAGACTTTTTTGTTACTGTTATGAAACTGAATCGATTAGGCTATAAAAATCAACCACCTATTTTTTTATTTTATTAAATACATAAAACAACAATATTTTACATTAAAAAAGAAGCCCAAAGTCCAAAAAAAATGTATAAAGGTTTCCACCCCATTTCGTACCCTGCTGCGAACCGGTTAATATTAGAGGTCCAAACCGGTTCTGAACCGGTTTTTAGGCTTCAGGTTCGGGTTTTTTTGAACCGGTTCGCGACCAAACTGGTTCGCTCGTTAAAAAGGTTCTTCGAACCGGTTCGGAGAACCCGAACCCCATTTCGAACCGGTTTTCAGTCCCTGGTTAGCACACACCGCACGCCAACTTCAGCGGCGCGCCAGGGGCGGCGCGGCGCAGCATGGACGCAGAGGAGGGGAAAATGCCGCGTCTCTCGCCTCCCGCGGCCGGCCGCTCCTCTGCGCACCGCGCCCGTCTTGGCCCGCTTGTTTTTTAAACTTGCCGATGGATTTTTTGTTGGATTCTTTTGCAAATAATTTTCTTCAAAATTCTTAATCATAATTGTACAATAAAAACGGACGGAGGAATTTTGCGGAACAGAGTTTCGGTCGTCACCTTGAAAAAAAATGATGCATATAAAAAAGTTGTTGGATTCTTATGCTTATTGATGTACATAATAATACTAAGGTATATTCCGATAAAAGAACCGACTGAGCAATTTTGCCGAGAAAAATATAGTAAAAAAACACATTTTGTTTTTAATTCACTATTTCCATATACAAAAAATGTTGGATTTATTTACGTACTTATTCATATATATAATACCTACCCTATGGCGAAGTAACTTTGGACGGAGCAATTTGTCTATAGGAGTTATATTAAATTTTCACTTTTCTTTGAATATACCCAACTTCCCGTAAAAAAAAATGTTGGATTATTTGTCAGTAGTAATTCCGAACATAACTCCAAGATATTATCAAAGTTTCATTGACTGAGGAATTAATGTATGGGTCTCCATACATCAAAACTCCTGGTTGACTAGTGTAGAGTGGAAAGCTCCTCTTAAGAGCACCGTGTACTGCGAACCGTTTTTTAAATTTCGAATTTCCTTCATCGTATTGCTGTCGCTGTGGGCCGACCCGCTGCCCGCGCACGGGAAAAGGACAACTTCAGCTCAGAAGCAAACTGCCTACAAAATATTTGTGAATCATCATTCAGGCGAAGTCTTTTTTCTTGTCTTTATTCTTCCTCAATTTAAGTGATATATTTTTTGGCTATCAATAAAAGCCTAATGGATGTCCCTATGTTTTCATTTTTCTTTTAGTTTTCCATATAAAATATATGAAAGTTAAGCCTAAAATTGCTATATTTTCACATTTTTATAATCAAATATATTTCATTTAAAATGAAATAACGATAAAAAGGACAACATAGGGACATAGATATTAATAACATCTTTTAAACACAAAATTTTAAAATGGTAGTACAATATTTACGGGTTGGAAAGAGACTACCACTGGTGTATGAGAAAAGTAGACGTCCCGGTCCTCTTAAACCCGACACAATTTATTGAGTTACCAATGTGTGAGAAGTCGCGTCTCGCGCTCACGTCATTGTTTACTTCTAGGAAACGTTGGTGCATCTTTTTCGATTGACAAAAATGTATGGTCCCCACCGACCAATAACGTCGTTGGAAAGCTCTCTTCATGACTTATCATTTGTTGGTATGAAGGTCAGTCCCAAATCATTGTTTGAAAAGTTATCGCTAAATAAACCTATTTCTAACATCCTACTTTCATTGCGTTTTGTTAAGTACTCAATTCGATTCAATTCAATGCAATTCAATGCAATGCAATTTTAAGCGGCGGGTGGCCGAGTGGTTTGGGCTTCGGCTTCTCATGCGAGACGTCCGAGGTTCAAATCCGATCGGCGTGTACCAATGAGTTTTTTCTTACGGAAAAATTTACGTGCACACCTGCTGCTTCACCGTTCGGAACCGGTGTAAAACTGTAGGTCCCTTCCCTTGTCGACTGGGCTGGTACCGCCGTACTGGATGTAAGATGGCCGCACAGCAGCCTCGGTTGTGCTCTCCTCTAGTCCAGTATAGCGAGCAATCCACGGAAGTATCCGGTATGGCACCTACCTTCTCGGAGGTGATATTGGCTGGTCGGAGCATGCGCTTTGGCCCCTCCGACTCAGCAAACCATACCGGATTACATAAAAAAAAAGGTTCGTAAAAAATGTACAATAAGGTAAATCGAAATAGTTCTTATGTTTCTATGTTGTGCTCCAAGCCATCCTTGAGTGTGCTAGAACACGCCAGTAAATCAAAATAATTCTTATGTTTCTATGTTGTGCTCCAAGCCATCCTTGAGTGTGCTAGAACACGCCAGTAAATCAAAATAGTTCTTATGTTTCTATGTTGTGCTCCAAGCCATCCTTGAGTGTGCTAGAACACGCCAGTAAATCAAAATAGTTCTTATGTTTCTATGTTGTGCTCCAAGCCATCCTTGAGTGTGCTAGAACACGCCAGTAAATCAAAATAGTTCTTATGTTTCTATGTTGTGCTCCAAGCCATCCTTGAGTGTGCTAGAACACGCCAGTAAATCAAAATAGTTCTTATGTTTCTATGTTGTGCTCCAAGCCATCCTTGAGTGTGCTAGAACACGCCAGTAAATCAAAATAGTTCTTATGTTTCTATGTTGTGCTCCAAGCCATCCTTGAGTGTGCTAGAACACGCCAGTAAATCAAAATAATTCTTATGTTTCTATGTTGTGCTCCAAGCCATCCTTGAGTGTGCTAGAACACGCCAGTAAATCAAAATAGTTCTTATGTTTCTATGTTGTGCTCCAAGCCATCCTTGAGTGTGCTAGAACACGCCAGTAAATCAAAATAGTTCTTATGTTTCTATGTTGTGCTCCAAGCCATCCTTGAGTGTGCTAGAACACGCCAGTAAATCGCCCATGTGAAATTATTGAATGAGAGTTGCCTTTCGCGATATTAATCTTCTAAAAAATCACTGAATGGATTTGAATGAGGTTTTCACTGTCAGATTGCTTGGGTTATCAATAAGGTTTTAGCACAGAGCACGGAATACCCCCCGCGCGCGCGCCCTCATAGAGACGCCCTAAGCGATAATATTTGAAACCCAATAACTGGACGCAGTGCTACTAGCGCTTCGTATGTGTGTGTGTGTGTGTTAGTATCGACACTACACACAAAGAGGAGCAAGTTAGGCACACGCACAAAATAAATGCACACGCACAACACACATATGTAAGTCATAGGCCACGCCTACAGGCTTCAACGCCGTTGTAGGGAAATCGCGCTCAGGGCGTCTCTAGGAGGCGCGGCGCGCGGTATTTCGTGCTCTGTGGGTTTTAGGCTAAAATGTATAATAAAATTTTAACAAAATACACATAATACAATAAATTAAAGTAATTTTTTTATAATTATTAATTACTACCTGTGTACGCGGCTTCGCTCGCGGTAATTTTTTTTCCCGACTGCATTCACTTCTGACCCCACTGATATTAGTATAGAGGCTATACTATAGCCTAGCGGAGATATTTTACGTTACATAAAAAAAACTGCAATCGAATAGGTTGAATTTTTCTTGAGTTATAAACGAACATACATACATACACACAGACGGCAGATGTTGGATCTTATATGATGTAGGGATTTACAATAATAATTAAACTGAATTTTTTAGGTTCCGTATCCGTCGTACGGGACCCTATTACTAAACCTACGCCGTCTGTCTATTGTCTGTCTGTCCGAGGGCTGTATCTCTTGAACCGTAATAGGTAGCCCCTTGAAATTTTCACAGAATATGTGTTATTATGGCCGATATAATAACAAATATTAAAAATAGGAAAATGAAAAAAAATCACGGGGATTCCCATACAAGAAACTAAAAAGTGTATGCGCGCCATCTACAGAAAAGAGTATGAAGCATTTTAACTAATCCATAGATGGTGTGAGTGGCGCTGGCCATGACATGGCGATACGGAACCCTCGGTGCGCGAGTTCGACTCGCACAAGGCCGGTTTTTTTGCGACAAATTTGAGAACGTAACGCTCCCTCTATTAATGTTTTCCTCAAATTCATTAAAACTAAAAAAATGTGAAAGAATCACGTCAGCTGTTTCAGATAAATAGCATGCAAAGTTTGGCATTTATGCGGTCATAAGTTACATCTCAATTTCATACCCAAATTAGCTCGCTGAAAATGTTAAACACATTTCTCTCGTCTCGTTTTCAGGCGCGCCCGCCCCCGCTGTAGGGCGGGCGGTTGTCACAGTGACGTCACTGTGCATGAATGAATCGCTATGAATGAATTCTCCAGGCGCGACTAAGAACATTTTACTAACAATACGTGTCGGTCTTCCAGCCCACACGGCAGTTGTACATTACGTCTCGTTGCGTCTCGTGGCGTCACGTGGCGTCACGTGGCGTCTCGTGGCGTCACGTTGCGTCACGTGGCGTCACGACAAGCCCACGTCACGATGCGTGGATTCTGCCGAATGAAGTGCTTTTCGGATAATCGCTCTGAAATATATTTTATTCCAATTTGAAATAGATTATTTAGTTATATCATGACATGAATCATGACGGCGGGTGGTCGAGTGGTCTAGCTAGACGTCGGTTTCTCTTGCGAGAGGTCTGAGGTTCAAATCCAACCGGCTTGTACCAATTGTTTTTTTTTTTTAATTGATTCGATGAATTTCTTGATTGATTCGATTGATTTGATGATTTTTTTTATTTGAAAAAATTTACGTGCATACTTTCACCCACTGGTCCATGGCAAAGAGTTTGTATTACAACTCTTTGGTCCATGGTTCGGATTCCATGTAAAAATGTACGTCCACCGGGTTGACTGGAGGAAATACCTAAAAAGAAATTAACCACAAACTATTTCATCAAATTATTATAAATCATATAAATATCATGTATGAAATTGTATGTATAATGTAAAAACCGGCCAAGTGCGAGTCGAACTCGCGCACCGAGGGTTCCGTATCGCCATATCATGGCTAGCGCCACTCACGCCATCTTATGAAATGCTTCATACTAGTTAAATGTCATGATTAGTTAAAAAATGATGAATTTATTTATTCAACAGCGAAAATAGGTACTAAATAGACAATTAACTAAAAATTATAATATAAAATAAATCTCGTTAAAATGCTTCATTATATATTCGGTAGATGGCGCGCGCGCATACACTTTTTGGTTTCTTCTATGGGAACCCCCGTGAATTTTTTACTTTTTTCTTATATCTATTATTTGTTGTTATATCGGCCATAATAACACATATTCTATGAAAATTTCAAAGGGCTACCCTATTACGGTTCAAGAGATACAGCCCTCGGACAGACAGACGGACGGACGGACAGACAGACGGACGGACGAACAGGCAGACAGACAGACGGCGTAGGCTTAGTAATAGGGTCCCGTACCGTATACGGAACCCTAAAAATGAATAACGAGTTAAATTGTAAGAACAAATTTCGCCGACATTTCGTGCTATAATCAACATAATTTCTTGAATTGCCCTCGAAATTACATAATCGACTTCGGAATTTTAAATCGATCCTCCTTTTCGACATTTGCATGCATAAAACTCCATGTTATGAAGATTTTATCCGTCAGTGTCACAGAGCAAGAAAGACCGCGGCCCAGCCCGCGGTCTTTCTTTTCGCCCCAATGCTTTTCGCGTTCAATGATTCACGCTCGCAAGATTAACAACTTTGCTGAGAGTTCTGACTACAAAGACTTATTAATTAAGTGTATCAGGTGTCAACAATTTTAAAAGCCTTTGTCAACAATTTTTATCAAAATAATTATGTTAGTATATTAAACATAATACAATGCACTATAATTGTCATAAAAACAATTATATGAATATTAAGATACTTGAAGTAGTCATTGGGTTTATTTAATTGAGGTACTAATCGTACGTCATAACAGTTCGGTTTTACCTTTTCAGGTACGGAACCTTAAAAAGTGACTTCGCACGCTCTCTCTCTCTCTCTCTTCCGAGGCACGATGTGCAACCTCTCGCCAACACAGAGACCACACTGTTATTCTTCCTCAGGAACTCGGGCGACCGCTGCAGTTTCAGTTTAACAAATAAATTATACCTATTGGAATAACTATTGTTATCACATGGCACATTTACCAATTCTTGTAGATCGGCACAGCTACCCATGCATGGGTCCATGCTGTCCATTCAAAATCAGTGACATTCCTGCGAGGTCTTGAAACGAAGCCTGTTGTTTCAGCAAGTGGCGCGCGGGTGCGTCCAATGCAGTCGGTGCGAGTCGCGCCGGGGCGAGCGGTGCGGCTGGAGTGTCACGCGAGCGCGCGGCCCCCGCCCCGCATCACATGGTACCGGGGCGACGTGCCGGTCCAGCAGCTGGCTCTGCGGAGGATACGAGTGCTCAACTTCAGGTCGGTCCCGCCACCCTCACTACACTCGTCGCACCGGGGCGAGCGGTGCGGCTGGAGTGTCACGCGAGCGCCCGCCCCGCATCACGTGGTACCGGGGCGACGTGCCGGTCCAGCAGCTGGCTCTGCGGAGGATACGAGTGCTCAACTTCAGGTCGGTCCCGCCACCCTCACTACACTCGTCGCACCGGGGCGAGCGGTGCGGCTGGAGTGTCACGCGAGCGCGCGGCCTCCGCCCCGCATCACGTGGTACCGGGGCGACGTGCCGGTCCAGCAGCTGGCTCTGCGGAGGATACGAGTGCTCAACTTCAGGTCGGTCCCGCCACCCTCACTACACTCGTCGCACCGGGGCGAGCGGTGCGGCTGGAGTGTCACGCGAGCGCGCGGCCCCCGCCCCGCATCACGTGGTACCGGGGCGACGTGCCGGTCCAGCACCTGGCTCTGCGGAGGATACGAGTGCTCAACTTCAGGTCGGTCCCGCCACCCTCACTACACTCGTCGCGCCGGGGCGAGCGGTGCGGCTGGAGTGTCACGCGAGCGCGCGGCCCCCGCCCCGCATCACGTGGTACCGGGGCGACGTGCCGGTCCAGCAGCTGGCTCTGCGGAGGATACGAGTGCTCAACTTCAGGTCGGTCCCGCCACCCTCACTACACTCGTCGCGCCGGGGCGAGCGGTGCGGCTGGAGTGTCACGCGAGCGCGCGGCCCCCGCCCCGCATCACGTGGTACCGGGGCGACGTGCCGGTCCAGCAGCTGGCTCTGCGGAGGATACGAGTGCTCAACTTCAGGTCGGTCCCGCCACCCTCACTACACTCGTCGCGGCGCGGCGGGGCGAGCGGTGCGGCTGAAGTGTCACGCGAGCCACTCATACAAATTTAAAATATAAGACAAATCTCTGCCTACATATTATGTACCGGAAAACGCTCTTATATATTTTTTTTCAAGATAGTATACACGGTGTTGCAACCCCAACCGTAAGACCCGAAAGGGGGTGATTCTGTACGTGAAATAGAACAACTTTTGTTCTACGACTTTTTTATTTGAAGAAAAAACTTTTTTTTTTCTCCATACATTTTGAGAATAGGTATTTAAAATTTGTATAGAAAAAGTATTTTTTTTTTGTTTCAAAAATGTTTTTTTCTTCACAGAAGTTGTTTAGTTTCACATATAGAATAACCCCCTTATGTCAGTTAAAAATATTACGGGGGCAACTGCAACACCGTGTATAATTATTTTGTAAGTTTATGTACGCATTATGTCAGTTTACCGAAACTGCACTCACATTCCCAGCGATACGAATCAGCCGATCAGAATTGCATTCGCACACTCCATTTCTAATCTAGAATGCAACTTGCGTATGCAAATCAAAAATTTACATCTCGAAATCACAACACGGGCGATTAAGACATTCCCGTCGAGACGACGACTGGCGCGGGGGGCGCGGGGTGCGGGGGGCAGGGGGGTAGGCGCCGGGAACAATCACGCCCTGCGTTAGTAATTAAGGCCTTGGCTGCCAACATTCTAGGTGTTCTTATTTTAGACCATTCCGTGTAAACTGGTTAAGTGCATGCTTCATATGTTTGTTTTTTTTTTTGCATAATAATTTTCAAGCAAAGAATATTCTGACAATATATTTTTTTTATAACAAGGGTTATCCCTTCGTCTTTCGCCAAAAACTGATTCTGTATGTGGCACTTAATTAAATGTATAAAAAAACACTTTCGTCATTTCAATATTATAGCATAAAACATTTTAATTTGTAAAACAATTTCAGTTCCACATACCTATACAATCAGTTTTTGGTGAAAGAAGTCTTACATTTTACTAAGACCTTAATTAATTTGTTTTGACGCACAGAAATACACCTACGCTTTTATAGGATTTCGTATCCGCACAGGACCTCATTACTAAGCCTACGCCGTCTGTACTTGGGCTTGTATCTTTTAAACCGTAATTGGTAGCCGGTAGAAATTTGGCGGATATACTAACAAATAAAAGAAAGAAAAAAAAAGTAAAAAAATTAAGAGATCCCCATGCAAAAAACTTAATTTTTTTAAGTTTTTTTCCTTTTGCTCTATCGTAAAAACGCTCATACATACAAGCGTCAAACTCGGTATGATTGTAGTGCAAACTCTAAAGTAACTATAATTTAAAAACCAGCCAATTGCGTGGTGGAACCCTCGGTGCGCGAATACAACTCGCACTTTGCCAATTTTTGCTCTATAACCCAATAAATGAACAAACTATTTCAAATTGATTGCATAATGGACGACGCATCAACATCGCATCTGCGATCATAATCATTAATTGCAATAACAATTAGTGCAATCGCGATCACAAATGAGTTGGCTCCGCGAATCATTGACCGGGCCGACTCCTGCGCAGCACAAAGACTCCATTACTGCCGCAAATTGGTCTGCTGTGTCGTTCAAGTGAGGCGCAGTCGCAGTGTTGATAACACTGCAGTTACAGCTGATATTCTATCTACTAATTACACATTTAACTATACGTATTTATATATTCTTTATTGAACACTAATTAATAAAAATTTGGTACAACAGAGATTATAACTAACCTTTGGGATGTGGAAGAAGTGCATGCAGGCGAACAAGAATAGTTTGTGGCAATGTGTTAGACTGTAAAGAAATATATATGATAAACTACATACAAATTACTACATTTGTACCGTGTGGGGCCGGTACTTTAAAAGAATAGCCCCACTGAATATCTCCCCGTGTATGTCGTAAAAGGCGACTAAGGGATATGACTCCCTTCTTATATTACAGGTGGCAGGGTTTAACCCGCCCGGATTGGTATCACCGCACTAAATGAAAGGTCCGTCGAAACGGCTATGTAAATAGTTTGTGTTTTCCGTCCAGTTCAGTGTAGCCGGCACGACCGAAGGGAAGCACTGACGTGGTACCAAGTTCACCCTGTGTTATGGGCTGACATCACGGATGTTGTAGGTGAAGTAGCCAACCGTGTCAGTTTCCATAAAAAAAAACGGTAGCGAAGCCGCTGGCAAAAGCTAGTACATAATAAAAAACCGGCCAAGTGCGAGTCGCGCACCGAGGTGCCCGCACCACAAAAAAAACATTGAAAAAAAAACACTTTTCTTGTATGGGAACCCCCTTAATTTTTTACTTTTTCAATTTTTTTTTTATTTGTCGGCCGTAATAACACATGTTCTGTGAAAATTTCAACAAGCTACCTATTACGGTTCAAGAGATACAGCCCTCGGACAGACGGACGGACGGACAGACAGACGGCGGAGCAGGCTTAGTAATAGGCTTCCGTACGGGATACGGATACCTAAAAATGCTCTTCGCTTATGACGGGCAGGCAGAAGGCGTGTTAGTATGTTGTACCTAATTTATGCGCTCTGAACTTTAGTTGTGAATTAAGCTAAAACACAGGTTCCACTTGATGACAGTTAACAGTGAGGTATTGTGTTATATTCGCTAAAGTACGTGATTTTAACGCATTTTTACCCGACTGCGGCGAGGCCAAAAGGAAATCAATTTATGAGTTTAGCGTGTATGATGTATGTATCGTCTCACTCACGCGAGTGTCATGGGGAAATTTTATAGGATTCCGTATCCATACAGACGAAATAAAAATAAATATTAACAAAAAAAACCGGCCAAGTGAAAGTCGAACTCGCGCAACGAGGGTTCCGTATCGCCATGTCATGGTCAGCGCCACTCACGCCATCTATGGCGTGTTTTATGAAATCCTTCATATTAGTTAAAATTCATGATTAGTTAAAATGCTTCATACTCTTTTCGGTAGATGGCGCGCACACACTTTTTAGTTTCTTATATGGGGACTGCCGTGCATTTTTTACTTTTTCTTATTTTTATTATTTGTTGTTATATCGGCCATAATAACACATATTCTGTAAAAAGTCAAATAATTAAGGGGGTTTCCGTACAAGAAACATGCCAAAATCGATTAGTCACTCTACTGAATAATAGATGGCACCACATGCTCTTATATTTTGCATTGTAGAACAGCCTATGGTACGTTATTCCCTTTTTCTTGTTGTAGTTCCTGCACGATTTGAGTACGCAAGTATGAGGCATTTTAGGAGCGACGACACCCACACAACTGACACGTCAGCCAGCAACTGACTGACAAGCAATTGGGCGTCACTTCGCGTTTGACGCCCAATTTAGTGAGGACATTTACTGAGTTCGTATGAGCTCGTTCTTACCCTAATAATATATAAGTCGATGTTCTAGAAAGACAAAATATATGATTTTTTGACAGGTATGGTTTTTTTTTAAATGGAAACTGACACGTTTGGCTACATCACCTACAACATCGGTGATGTCAGCCCATAACACTGGGGAACTTGGTGCCACGTCAGTGCTTCCCTTCGGTCGTGTCGGCAACACTGAACTGGACGGAAAACACAGACTATTTACATAGGTAGCCGTTTCGACCGACCTTTCATTCAGTGCGGTGGCACCAAACCGGGCGGGATAAACCCTACCACCTAGTAATATAAGAAGGGAGTCATATCCCTTAGACGCCTTTTACGACATACACGTATACAGGATCCACGGAACCCTCCGTGCGCGAATAAAACTCGCGCTTGACCGATTTCGATTCGAATAGACAGATAGACCGACTACAAAATTTTCGATCAAATTTCCTTGTTATTTCCTTCGTTTTCGTAGTCGGGTTTTTAGCTAAACAGTGCTTTATAAAAACTCGCTAAACAGGCTAAATGACCTAGATACTTAAGATCACACGCTGACTGACTGACTGACTGACTTAAAATCTATTTATACAAATACATACTATACATTCTCTACCGAATGTGTATACCGAATACTCGAACACAGCCGAAGAGACGACGCGACGACCGTTGGAGTAACCGCGTCCTACACTGGCGGCCGTGGACAGGAAAACGGAGTGTGGGAAGACCACCCGCCAGGTGGGACGACGACATCAAGTACGTCGGCGGAAAGCAGTGGTTCCGTACCGCTGAAGGCCGGGAGGACTGGAGGAAAATTGGAGAGGCGTATGTCCAGCAGTGGACGCTTACACGCTGACTGACTGACTGATACTATACATAATATACTATACATTATCAGCCTCGGCAGCTCAGTGGTGCGGTCGATCGACTGTTGTTAAGCAACGCTGAGCGCGGTCAGTTCTTGGATGGGTGACCGCTCGACCGCTGGAAGCTGACCGTAGTTCGGATTCCACGTTAAACTGTAGGTCCCTTCCCTTCTTACCTTACTAGGTGGTAGGGTTTATCCCGGCCGGTTTGATACCACTGCACTGAGCGAAACGTCTTCCAAGTAGTGACCACGCCCAGGTGCGCTTAACAACAGTCGACAGATTCCACCACTGAGCTACCGAGGCTGACAAATCCGTTGTCTCTGCCTACCCCACTGGTAAACAGGCGCGACGCTAATACCCAGGGAAAATATCAAAAAAAAAATCGTAGTCTTTTTTTTTTATGATATGAGCATTTTTTGAAAAACGTTTAAAATTGACATCTCGTACAACATTTTTAGGTATCTACTACGACTACAAATTTGAAAATATCATTGTTATTTTTTTATTGGTAGCCTAAATAACTCTGCTATTGATCAGTATCACAAATAAAACCAAAATGCCCATAGTTTTATCACAAAAAAATATTAAAGTAAAATTTTCAACGTTTTTCAAAAAATGCTCATATCATAAAATGCATATGACTCCGATTTTTTTATCTTATTTTTCCCTGAGTAGTCATAAACTGGCCTACTCCCTGAGGGCCTAGTCCGAGTTTACGTGACAGCTACGTAAACGTCAAATACCGATCGAATTGAGTTTTTATGTATGGGAGCACAATACGCTCACCGCGGCGCCACTAGAGAGCTCCATACATAAAAACTTAATTCGATCGGTATTTGACGTTTACGTAGCTGTCACGTAAACTCGGACTAGGCCCTCTGGTTCCCGCTTGACGTTGAGTTTTAGGACACGTTGTATTATAAAATAAACAAAACGATTGTTGCATTACAGAAGGCGCTCGGTGCTGGTAATCCGGCGCACGCGACGCGAGGACTCCGCGCGGTACGAGTGCAGGGCGCAGGGCGCCGTGGGCCCTCCGGCCTCAGGCGCAGCCAACGTCACAGTCATCGCGCCGACCACCGAAACTAGTCAGTATACTCTACCTAACCTACTACTAGTCAGTATACTCTACCTACCTACTACTAGTCAGTATACTCTACCTAACCTACTACTAGTCAGTATACTCTACCTACCTACTACTAGTCAGTATACTCTCCCTACCTACTACTAGTCAGTATACTCTACCTACCTACTACTAGTCAGTATACTCTACCTACCTACTACTAGTCAGTATACTCTACCTACCTACTACTAGTCAGTATACTCTACCTACCTACTACTAGTCAGTATACTCTACCTACCTACTACTAGTCAGTATACTCTACCTACCTACTACTAGTCAGTATACTCTACCTACCTACTACTAGTCAGTATACTCTACCTACCTACTACTAGTCAGTATACTCTACCTACCTACTACTAGTCAGTATACTCTACCTACCTACAACTAGTCAGTATACTCTACCTACCTACTACTAGTCAGTATACTCTACCTACCTACTACTAGTCAGTATACTCTACCTACCTACTACTAGTCAGTATACTCTACCTACCTACTACTAGTCAGTATACTCTACCTACCTACTACTAGTCAGTATACTCTACCTACCTACTACTAGTCAGTATACTCTACCTACCTACTACTAGTCAGTATACTCTACCTACCTACTACTAGTCAGTATACTCTACCTACCTACTACTAGTCAGTATACTCTACCTACCTACTACTAGTTAGTATACTCTACCTACCTACTACTAGTCAGTATACTCTACCTACTACAGCATGAAGCGCCGATTTTTTAAACACAATCAGCTTATCCGTGCCATAGTACCCATACAACACCGTGTCGGGACGGTACTTAAAAAGAATAGCCCCACTGCATCTCTCTCCGTGCATAAAAGGAGACTGAGGGATAAGGACGAGATGCCGTGCTAAAGAGCGACAGGTAGCCACCTCTCACCTTGGCACGGTCCTTGCATCGAGTCATGCAGCAGTTGGGTCTTCGTGCCTTACTTACTGCTTGATATTTATCTTGTCCGAATAGTTAAATAAACGCGGTGGTTGGTGTTCTGCTGTAATTTTGCCCTGAGTCCTTGCAGCACAACACCGATTACTCTGCTTGCCCCGATTGTCGAGGCACAGCGTGCGGTATCTATGTATGATCAGCTCATCCAATGCCTATTTACAAAATCGGATAGTTAATTTTAATAAATGTTTTACCAGCCCAATCAGTTGCTCACACATGGCACGTCCTTGAAAAGTTGAGAGGAAGAACTATAAGTGATGCGCCGACTCGAATATATTAGTGCAGAATCTCATTACACACGACGGCATTTTCGATGTGTTAGCGGCTCGTGGTTAGCGGTCCGAACGCGTGCGCAGTTGTTGGGCGACTAACTTCAGACAGGACAGGACTGTGGTCTTGTATTTAATGTGCCGCTTGGGAGCTCAGATAACCTATCTACCTCCTTTTAACTTATAATATCATTGAGCCCAACGCTCAAAGCGTCTGCGGAGTGTAAGTACCAAGAGCTCGGGACATTCGATACGGGTTCGGACGAGTCGTAAGGCCGTTCTCCTCGTTTAGCGTAACGCATGAACTGAAGTACGCTCAGTAGGTGCCGGCCAGATGCCTCTGTTTACCTTTTCGAGCGTCTCGTCTCATTGTTTTTACTGAACGCCGATGATCGGGCCCATTCCGCGTTTGGTGCCGTCGCCGAGCCGGCGGAGTTCCGCGAACTACAACCTGTCTCGACCTGTTCGACGCGGATCGAAGTCTGCGAGGTTGACAGGTCGACACTGCGCACTTATGTCGATGCTATTTTTTTTATGGGAAGCACGACAAATGGCGTTCGCCAGACTAACGCAGAAGTGTAGTCCGACGGCGCCCACGGGCATTCGGATATTTACGGGGGCTGCGAATACCATGTCAGCCGGCTAGGTGCACCTTCACATTGTTTTTGAAGGACCCCAGACTGTACATTAGAGGAAAGGATGCAGGTGGGAGTGAATTCCACATTTACAGGATCGATTTGTCCTAAGTGGGGGGATATCGACAGTGTGTGGATGCATTACCAACCTGTTGCGCGTGGAACGATGGTAGAATGGGGATGGAGGGATCGCATTGTGCAGCTCCTTGGAACACTCTCCGTGGTACAGGCGATGGAACACACACAAATATCCAACGTCACTGCGGAGTTGTAAGGTCTCTAAGTTCCGAGATACCTCGGAACCAACCTCGGCAAGTTGGACCAGCACGGCTTTCCATTTCGGTCTTGAGTCCTACGCGAAAGACGTAAGGCGAAAGACTCCTGGGGAACATTTTTCCTTACTCCTTCCCATTCAAGCATCTCTAAATCGCTTAAAAATTACTACTCCCCAGTGGCATTGAGTATACGCTCCATCCACTAGCTATAAATAGATAAACGCTTGACGTACGACGACAAACCTTTTTTCGCAATCCTGGTCGTTCGAAATATACGTTCTTCGACTGCACAATTTCTCGACCAAAGATACGTTTATGTCCATACACAACAGTATAATCTCTCATTAGATGACGCTGTAAAGAAATAATATAATTTACTTTAAGTACCCATATTTAGAGGTGCTGCTGATCAAAACAGCCTCAATCAGAAGTTTTACCTTCACGTGCGTGCTTACTTCCAACCAGGCCTGCACATCCCTCACCCAGGGACCTCAGACAATTAACAGTTCATTTAGCAAAATTTTCTACTTTGATCAATGTCGACAACCGCCCTTTCGCTGATTGGACTGTTTGTACTACGTCGACATCTTCAACTTAACAGGCTAGTGTTGACTGTTAGGTTGAAGATGTCATCACCAAGATGATATCACCAACTCACCTCTCGCTTTTAGCTGCTTTCTTATCCGTATCATAGTAAATTATTTTCTATTTCGTTCGGAAACATTTCCTTTTTCTTTTTCTGCGTTCTGTGTGGGCCCATCCGTTGACTGGGCCCTATGCAGCTGCTTAATCCACCATTGCTCCAAAAGCGAACTGGTCCCTGCTGCGTCCTTATCGGATCACAGAAAACGAAAGACACCTGTCGACATGCCGTGCGGATGGCGACCTACCCGCGCGACTACTAACACGTTCGCATTGGCCCATATTTCAAGACAAACCGTCTACTTAATGAGGTGTTTACGCTTGACGCTCTCATCAGCATGACAACAGTCGATGCTTTCGGAATTGCCTAACAAGCAATAGGCTTTAAAGCGACCCTTTATACTGGCTCCCGTGCGAATTGTAAGGTCTTCGGCAAACAAGTAGATCCATGGAGGAGAAAGTAGAGAGAACTTCGGCCAATCAAACTGCGTACGTCAGGACCAACTTGGGGATAAGTCTTTGAAGTGGGCGTTGGATTGCATCAGTCGCGACGACCGAGCGGTGGTGACCTAGAGCAGGTGTATTTAAATTGTAGGCGATAGTTGGGACTACGACGTCGCCATCACTGGGGTCCACGTCATCCACGTCATCAAAGCACGTAAAGAGCACGAGAGTTCACTCACAGAGCACGTAAAGAGTTAAATCATGCGTGATTGGTGGATTTCGAATTCTTACCTGCGAGGGCACGAAGCTGGGGATCGTTAGTCACGCACTGGCGACACATGTTTTACTAGAAATTAGAGCGAGTAAGAACTCCTCTATAACTATCTTCTCCATTGAGTAGAACCACTAGATCTTCGAGTAAGAAGTAAAGGAACCTGAGAAAATGTTACATTGTAACATTGTAAAATGTAAAAGGAATATGTAGAATAATGCGGGTTAACTAAGGTTGGAACAGCGATTGAATTGTATAGGTTTTGCTTTTTTACTTGTAAATGTTATTAGTAGTACTGCATCTAAAATAATTTTAAAAATAAATAATTACTGCATAGTAAAAATATTTAAATCTGGATAATTATAATTTTTTTTAAAGGGCAACCTACATAAGTAAAAAATTCAATATCAGACATATAGCTATGCAGATAGATTTAGATTGTTTATTGATTTATTGATGATTCATATGACATTCTGTAAGACTGCACTCGGACTTGCCACAATTTGGTCTATCCGGTTCGATTACACCCACGAAGAAGAACCGGCAAGAAAGTTCGCAGGGTAATTTGTTCTTTCATACATATTATTACAAGTATTTTAGTGACTGATTGGGTTAGGTTATTAGGTTAGCCCCTTTGTTTTCGTGAAGGTTTTGTGAATCACCAAATCTTTTGTATACTATGGTGCCAAGAAGCTTCCAGTTGAAATCATCCTGTAACCATTTTCAAAATGGTGTTACACCTTGAGGTCCCTGCCCACCATACCAAGTATTAGATATTTAATCATGAAATGTATATTAAGCAAACGTAATAATATGCTGTTTGTTTTTATCGACAGCGACGTGGGGTTGGGGCGCCCAGTGTCCCATGCCGGACCCCAGCTCCTACTGCCTCAACGGCGGTACTTGCGTGTTCTTCGAACAAGTTCGAGAACCCGCTTGCCAGTAAGTATTACATTCTCCAGATATAAAGAAACATTGAAATGGTCACAGTGGTGCAGTGACCAGGATGTGAAAAATTAATTTTACAAGCCAGTTAATTGTTTTTGGAAGAATCTTAATATTATAAAAAAGTTCATGCAATTTACTTAATTACAAAATTAAAAAATAACCGATAAATATTGACACAGGCAGTTTTTTATTTACACACGTAAAGACCCCTGTACACGTTGGCCCAACGCTGGACTAAATATATATTATCTATATAATACACTTGAGAAAGAGCGCTTATAATGCGGCATCTCTATTGCTCGCACCAATGTTGGCCTGCTTGAGCCAATGTGGCTAAATATCAAATCAAATCAAAATATACTTATTTGTAAGTACCTACACTCTTGTATTCCATGTTTAGGTACACAGAAGATTTAAAGAAGTTCGTCACACAACAATTAATGGACCAAGTACAAGAGGGTAGAGGTATTAACTAAGTGGCTAAACAATCTGGACTACATTGGTACAGAGGAGTTTTTCATTGTGCCAATGTAGCCACTAATCTGATCATCATACAGAGATATATCAATATTCACAATAATTGCAGGAAATATTATTTTATTGAAATTTTATCTTATGACATATATTATCTTAATTTTTACTCATAATGATACCTAATTTTATTACAACTATATACGACATCAATGACTAATGCATAATTTATTTAACATTTAGATCTAACATTTTAATATCTTATTCATTTATTTATTTATTTGTCTTAACAATATTGTATTTTTAAAATTGCATAGTAATTAGATGAGCGCAAAAGCCTTACACATGAAGGCCTACTGAAGAACGGCTCTTGCGTGACAGATGCAAATCTAGTGTAAGAGCGAATGTATATTTGAACCGCTTTGCATGTTTTTATAATAAATCATTTCATTTCATTTCACATAACGCGAAAAGGCGAGTTTAACGCCAATCGGCATTATTTACATACTAACCTTTCAATTGGTAGTAAGTGTACGGGCGCTCGGAGTCATTATGCATTTTGCATTTGATAAAGATAGCCAAATCAAATAAAATAAAATCAAAATATTGCCTTTTCAAATTTTGCAAAAAGTGCAACTTAACGACAAGTGTTATAGATTATTTTCATGTATGTTTCAGTTGTCCAGAGGGCTTCAATGGACAGCGTTGTGAAAATAAAGACGTCTCGTCCAATAGAAACAGTATGTATCATTCCTTCACGTGCAAACTGGGGTTTTCCACATCGTACTACTGCTAGCGGCCGCTCCACCCGCGTCGCTCTTCAGCCCACCTTGTTTCCAAGTGTTCTATTTATTCGTTTAACTATGTAATAGCTTGTTAAATGTAGTTTGATTAGAAACAGCTGTCAAAGTGCCTCAAATAATGCTCAAATCAAATAATTCATACTACAAACGAACCCTAAATAAGTGCGTTCGGAGTCATATTTGCGCTGCGGATTTTTCGGAACTGAAATTTATCGTCTTTGCTAAAGCGTGTAATATTTAAACATCAACCGCTTTTTTCTCTATATCTGAGTGTCCAAATGGTCGTAGGTTCCTGAGGGTACTTTCGTTGTCATATTTGATTTTAGAACGATACTCACCGGCGGAGCATTCTTTATGCGAAGTTTGGTTAGCGAGCATTCGGTGTGCGAACGTTCACTACGCGAGCAAATATTTTTCGCGGACCAAACATTCTTCCGCGAGCAAAACTTCTAGCATTCATTTCGGTTGCGAACCTTCCTTTCTCGAATGTGCTCCAGTTTGCTACGCGAGCAAACGCTTGCGCAATAAACG
Organism: Nematopogon swammerdamellus; assembly: GCA_946902875.1. NCBI lineage: Eukaryota > Metazoa > Arthropoda > Insecta > Lepidoptera > Adelidae > Nematopogon > Nematopogon swammerdamellus. The sequence goes on from OX336340.1 coordinate 2,048,505, forward strand.
CTCATTGGCAAAATGAATGCTCCCGGTGAGTAGGTACCGTCCTGAAAATATCAAATTGTTAGGGCCGGTTCTCAGTAACTCACTCAATGGTCGTAAAGCGTGCCAGCGTTCGGAGTTATATTTGCGCTGCGGATTTTTCGGCGCTGGAATGTATAGTATTTGGTAAAGCGTGTGATATTTAAACATCAACCGTGCGTGCACCTACGATTAAATAAAAGATGGAAGCGTAAATATACAAAAAAAACTCATTAAGTGAATGGTAAAAATATTGCCTTATTTTGTCACAAAGAAAGTTATGTTCAATTGAGCGTGTCGCCTAGAATGCGGTTGTAGCAGATCTATGTACCAATTATAATATTGGTAGAGAGCGTTTCAACTAAAAGTTCCCTTCGCCGTTACGTTGGCTACACTGTCTATCTGTCAAAACAGCGTTGAGGGTTGCTATGTGTACAGATTTACCCGTAATTATCGGTATTTACCGTATTTATTATACGGTAAATACCGATTACATTATTAGGTAATATAATCTTCACAATCTGGCAACACGAATTTAAGCACTGACAGTGGAGCCAACATAACGGCGAAGGGAACTTTTAGTTGAAACGCTCTCTAGCCGATGTTAGCAGCCATCTGGATTCTGGATCTGAGGGAGCTGTGCGTGATTTAAACTGATGGTGATTTAGTTAAAAAACGTCCCTATTGTCATCAATAACTGGTGCATGCACAGTTCAAAATATCATCAGACTGGCTCAGGCATTTCTTTTCATATTTATTTATACTACAAATATAGGCTAACTGTTCGTTAGCAATCTAATTATCAAATAATTTCCTTGGTATGTGTGGGTGTATCAATTTTTTCCTGTTTTGGTATCTGTTTGAAATCAGGATATTATCTTGATAAATTCACCATATTTTAATAGTTACAGCAACTCTCAGATAAGTAATTGATTAATTATGAGTAATTGATTAAGAAAATAATTGATGATTAAAGGTGCACAAAGAATTTTGAGTATTATTTTTTTTTAATATTGGTTACCCTGAGGAAAACCCGTTTTTTTATTCCATACAAAATCGGGACAAAATTATCCCCTGGGTCACTCCTTATAAACCTAAGTATTTTTATACTTACTTATTGATTTTCAACTAAGTAATAAATTGTAATAAACTTTTTTTTTTATTTTACTTTGCAGCTGATTTTTACGTTACAAGAAAAAGTTGATCCACCCGTGTACTGAATAAATGCGTTTTCAAATAAATTAACTTTGTCAATGGATCTACATATTGTTGATTTTTGCATCAAACGTATTATACGTAAAAACGTATACACTCATTCTGTTTAACTCGCGTCGGGTTAAACAGAAGAATAGAAATGTCTGTTTTTAGCACTTTGGAGGCTTTTTGACAGCTGTCTGAATTCGAATTTAGGCTGCATTTAGCAAACTTTAAGCCAGATATTTACACACAGTGAGTCATACTCTCCGTTCTTAAAAAAAACTAAAATTACTTTTTTTTATAACAATACAAAAAATATTAACACACTACCAAATAGTAGGTATATCTTAGTTATTCTCGCTAATTCTTAAATTAAATAAACTTCGCCTTAATTGAACGAACCTTGTGTAAAACTCTGGCTTATAAACTGTATTATAAGGGTAGATGATTATGTAAATGTGGTGTAAGTAGTCACAGAAAGCAATTTTCTGTAGCAAATCAAAGTACACTACCGAAATGAGCATATCAATATATTGCAGGAGCGATGTTTGGTATAATGATATGCTCAGTGTCGGGCGTTGAAGTTTTAACGAAATTAAAATTTTCGGAATAGAGCAATTATTCAGAAGGGAGTTGGGAGTGTTAGGAGTCAGTGAGATTATGAAACTAGGAAATGCATTTAGAATCTCTTAGGTATTTAGAAAATGAAAGTATGCGGTTAATAAATCTAGGTATTATTATCAAATTCCGAAAGTTTTCATTTTGCCTCATCTCAGTGTGAGGACACACGCATGCCGAAATTTTCGGCCGGAATCTTTCGGCTGGCGCTAAATTGTATAGAGCCAAGTGACACACGTTTTTGACGGCCGATCATACAATTTACGGCCGATAATTCCGGTGTGTATGTCTTCGGGCTTAATTTCATTTACAGTGTATCCACAAGTTGTAAATATTTTACAGAAGTGTATGCTTTATTTTGTTTTTTTTTTTATGTTATAATTAACTATGATTTTAAATAGATATTAGCCTTATCGATAAAGAGACTTGCGAACCTTGTAAATATATGTTAGTTAATTAAGTAACTTGGTAAAATAATATTTTATGTTGATTGGACACTATTGCTAACATCTTATTGGTTCATTATCGGGGGACTTATTTTATTTATTTCTATTTTAAATAACCGGTCCAAACATACTCCACCTAGTCATTCGATCAATTTAGATTTTTTTCTTTAGTACCTATAGTAGAAAACTGTACTACTGAGGTATGGCGGTCTAGGGACGCGTGAAATAGTAAAATATTTAATAGTTACTTCTTTAAAACAAAGGACAATGCCTTTTTCTCTATATGGGCTTGAAAACGCTTCTGAACGATAACGATAACATCAATGTAGTAACAGGGTTTCATGCTTCCGTATTTATATAAATAAAGAAAATTATTCCAAAGGTCGGGAAAAGGTTTATCGTTTACCTGAAAGCAGATTGGCCTTCGGCCTCGCTTACTTACTTCTTCGAGAAGGTTAATAGTGTTCCTGAATGCAGCTCGGTTTTCGGCTCCGCCCTTAGTTACTTACTTTCTTCCTTTGAAATACGATTTTCATGCAAGTGAAACCGCGGGCAAAAGCTGTATGTAAATAAATATTTTCAATGCATAACCAATTTTACTGTTTTCTTTTTAGGATTTAGTATCAAAATATTTATTTTCGTGCGGTTCTGAAAGAATAATTTGTCATGTTCAGTTATCCACGCGGACGAACTCGCGGGCAACAGCTAGTAAATAATAATTTTGAAAAGTTTTGCGTGGTTTTACTCACGTGGCTAGTGGAGAAACGCGAGTAGGGGATTTTGAAAATTAGTATTTTGAAGTGTTTCTACATTTCGACCTCGACCTCGCTCGTTCGATCGTTTATTGCCAAATACGGCCGAATCGTGACAAAATCGACCACAGCCGAATTTAAACCGAATGCCGAAGGAAGTATCAATTATTGAGGAATTGATAATATTCAAAACATTATTCCCTCTTGGACATTAATTATCACCTATTTCAATTTTTTTTTTTACTTTTACGTTTGATTTTTTTTTTTTCAAAAATTTATTTTGCAAACGTGTTCATAGTCTTGAACTACTTTTCTACTTTAACCGTTTTTAGCGGTTCCGAAAAAGGCATTCTCCTTTCATTTCCGTGTCAATGTATTGTCAAAAGCAATGTACTTACTTATAACCTGATTATTTAAAGAAAGGGATTGAAAACGGCGGCGCTCCTATTTGCCTCTCGCTCACACAGTATTGCCGTCTAAAGAAAATAAAGTAAATTGTCCTAAGACAAAAATTTGCAAATAAAAAAATATTCTATGCAAATCTAAATTTTGCATGCCGACTGTACAGCTGTAAAACGCCGCACATATTTAATCCCTTTCTTTAAATAACCAGGTTATAACAATTTACTCAACCTTGTCCTTAGACGCTTACCGCTAGTCTAGAATACAGACCATACTCTGAGTGACAGTTTTGTATAAGTTTAAATTATGTAAGGTGTACTTATCTAAATTATTTCATCAATGTTCGAAAAGTAGTCTGCCGTTAAAATTTATTTATTTGCATTTCATGTTGCGATAGATACCTATGTTTTGCATTAATAATGATTTTTTTGACTATGTACAGTGGCCATTATTTTAAATCAATCAGCTTTACTCACGGTTTCACTCCGAGCTATGTGGCTCGACGTTCCGGGCCAAGCGTATGGCCCATCTTCATGGAGCACTCTGCCTTGTGCGACGGTTGGCAGAGAACTCTGAACTGTTCTCTGCCAACCGTCGCACAAGGTAGAGTGCTCCATGAAGATGGGCCATACGCTTGGCCCGAAACGTCGAGCCACATAGCTCGGAGTGAAACCGTGAATAAAGCTGATTGATTTAAAATAATGTCTAACAACCACGGTAATTTAAAAACCCATATATGTACAGTGGGATTATTATTATAAAATTGCTATTAAATTTGTCTCGTCCTTCATTAATTAAATATTTAAAAAACAAATAATTTCTCATGATTATTGTCATGTAGACAATAATATAAAATGTACGAACAATTTGTCACGTGAACATAAGTGGGACCGATATTAATTTAATAATTCTTCATTCTATTGTTATATTATGTTGTATAAAGTTTTTTTTTTCAGTTAGCTATGGTTATTTATGTTTAATTAGGAAAAGGGATTATTTATTTTAAAAACAATGTTGAAAGTGATTTGAGTCGGTCGTCTCACAACAAATACTAAGATCTATTTATCTTTTGTGATCGTAGACTTGAGCGAGGCAGGACCTGGTGATACCTAATCATTTTACATAAAAATCGTTTGTATACCAAAACAATAAAAGAATGAGTGTTGAAATTAACAGAAAACCTAATATGTGTTTTTTTTATCCTTTATTTTCTTTATATATTTGAAAATCCTACGAATACAGAAATTGAACCATAGTTTATGAAGAGGCCTGTCCTACAAGTAGAATATGTATTCAGTGCCGATGTAACCTTGACATTAAACTTTGACGCTACGGCTAACCAAATAGAGTTGTTTTACCCGACTGCGAAGCTAAAAGGAGGGTTTATTTTTTTTTGCAAAATTCGCACTATTCACGGATAAGCATTTTGAAAAGAGCTGAACGATAAATATAACGAATTTGCGATATCATCAATACTAATAATAAATCTGTAAGGGACGGTCATGCAGTAAGTCACTTTGTTTTATGAGATACTGCGCTTGTAGACTCTATGTATTATACTAAAACTAAATTGGCGATTTTTTTTATCTTTTGTGTATGTATGGTCCTCCATAACTCTTAAACCGATCATCCGAATTCGGTGAAACTTAGTACAAGCACATTTAGCGATACGTGACACGGGATAGGCTAATAAAATTATGTTCCGGTAACGCTAAGATGTGGCTCTCATACAAACCGAATTGTTCCGCGCGCCGAAATAAAGGTACGGTAGCGAGCTTACTTACTTTGTTCCTTTTAAATACGAATTTCACGCGAGCGAAGCTGCCGGCAAAAGCTAATATTAGTATAAACATTTTACAAAATTTCCATCAAGATTCTGAAATTTTCTCAATATAGTTCAACTATAAAAACCGATGTGATTTTAAAATTAAAGGAATAACTACAAATGCAGGAATATGGTAGATAGTAACCTACCTGTAAAAAAAATTGGTACAGCAGTATATAAGTGGTATGTATCAAGTTGCAGTATCTATTTTTGTGGTTAGACTGTTTATAACACCTTAAAAAATTGCACACACTAACACTTATGACATATTGTGAGTATGAATGTAAAGAGCTTTTATTTTATATTTCTTCTTCGTAATATTTCATACAAAACCATTTTCAAATTTTCAGCTAATTTAAGGTTCAGTAAAGCATAGCTTGTAAATGTAGCTCGATTCTAATGACACAGCTGTCAGAATTCCTCGAAAAGTGCTGAAAAAATACTAATTAATAACAACATAACAGTTAAATTACAATTTTTTTTCAATTTACTTATCGGTTCCCCAACGTCTTTAAGTAAGTAAACGGAAATATTTTTTTTACTTTTCGGGGGTTTTTAAAATTAGTAATTTATCTTTGATTTCAAGATTTTTTAAGAAAACCGCATGCAAATCGATTAAATTTTTAAGATAATTATTAATCTTTTGATTACTTATTTCTTGATACAAACATAGCTAAGAGCCATCCCGATTCGCATCCAAATCGGTCCATCCGTTTTGGATCTACGATGCCACAGACAGACGCACCCTCACACACATACACACAGACGTTGAACTTATAACACCTCTCTTTTTGCGTCGGGGGTTAAAAGTAAAATAATAAATAAAAACCCTTTTTAAAAACGAGCTTTTATTTAAACCATGTACCAATAATACGAATATAATAAGTTTAGGTGTTCGATTTGTTTTCAAAAAGCTTGTCGTGAAATGTTCATAAAAGTAGGTCATAGTTACCAAATCGGGTACCAATTAATTTCATTGGACAGTGCAGTGGTTGGTTGATAAGCAAGGTACTTGCCGAAATAAGTTCTTTACAATTCGCGTGACAAGCATTTTGAAAACAAATCGAATACCTAAATTTATTTTATTCGGTTTAGTACATGGCTTAAATAAACGCTTATTGAAAAAAAAAAAGGTTTTTTAATTTATTTCATTAGCCACATGTTTCATCATTATATTATTAGTTGGCGAAAGACACTTATTCCTAAAATAAACACAATAATATCGATTTGGTCAGTATTTTGTCCTTCAAGAGAGTCATGAATAGGCAACTGTGAGGCCGGCATGGTATTCGCAACCCCCGCGTACGACCGTTTGTCCATAGGCGTCGTTAGACACCTGATGGGCGGCTCGGCGGCAGTCTAATATTCTAGTATAATATTTTACATAATGACAGAATGACAGCTGTCATCTAATGAAGCTACATTTTAACACATTCACTACAGTTAGTTACCCAGATTAGGTTAGATAAGTACTGGTTTTAAGTATGGACTACACACTACTACGTAATTTTTTTTTATTATGTCCAACAATTTGAAAAAATCTGAAAGCAACCTTAATATTTGTTGTGAGATATAAAATATGTAGATATTTATGTATACTTGTAGAAGCCACTATAGCACAGTGGCATAAACTATTAAAATGCATGAAACATAATAATATACATATAATAACGTATTTGTACAAGCTAACTTTTTTTTTTTTTTTATGTAATCCGTTATGCTCTAACCAGCCAATATCACCTCCGAGAAGGTAGGTGCCATATCGGAGACTTCCCTGGATTGCTGGCTATACTGGACTAGAGGAGAACACAACCGAGGCTGCTTGCGGCCATCTTACACCCAGTACGGTGGTACCAACCCAGTCGGCTACAATTTGAGCCTGCCACCTAGTAAGAGGCAAGGGAAGGGACCTACAGTTTTACACCGGTTCCGAACGGTGAAGCAGCGGGTGTAGGTATGCACGTAATTTTTTTCGTCAGAAAAAACTCATTGGTACCCGCCGACCGGATTCGAACCTCGGACCTCCCGCATGAGAAGCCGATGCCCAAACCACTCGGCCACCCGCCGCTTATTAACTATGTATGTATATTGAATGCTAAACATGTAGTGAATTACGTATCTACAGTCCCCGCTAGTAAATAATGGGCATCGAGCTTTAGAAAGTCCCGGTCCCCGGTCGGGTTGGTACCACCGCACTGAGCGAAACGTCGGTCGAAACGGCTATGTAAATAGTTCGTGTTTTGCGTCCAGTTCAGTGTAGCCGACATGAAATGAAGGGAAGCACTGACAAGGCACCTAGTTCACCCGGTGTTATGGGCTGGCATCACGGATGTTGTAGGTGATGTAGCCAACCGTGTCAGTTTCCATAAAAAAAAAAAAAAAAGAAAGACATTCCGGTTGTAGAGCGTCGTCCCTGTCGCACAGAGACGACGCTCTATGGGATGGGGTATGTAATATTGACGGTACACTTCTTAACGTAGGTGTTCACCTCCAGCTTACATTAATTGGGTTAAATTGCAAAAAAAAAAACACTGCATGGTTGTATATTTATTTATTGCACTCAAATAAAACATGGGCCAAATGTATTTTTTTTTTATGGAAACTGGCACGGTTGGCCACGTCACCTACAGCATCCGTGATGTCAGGCCATAACACCGGGTGAGCTTGGTGCCACGGCAGTGCTTCCCTTCGGTCGTGGCGGCTACACTGAACTGGACGGAAAACACAAACTATTTATACAGCCGTTTCGACCGACCTTTCATTCAGTGCGGTGGTACCAATCCGGGCGGGTTAAGCCCTACCACCTAGTAATATAAGAAGGGAGTCATATCCCTTAGTACCCGCCTTTTACGACATGCACGGGGAGATATGCAGTGGGGCTATTCTTTTAAAGTACCAGCCCCACACGGTACAACTTAAACAAGGTAACACTTACTTAATGCCACAAAAAATGCTACTCAGGTTAATATTTTTTACTTCGGTGATCAAGGAACTATGGTGCATGCATTTCCAACTAACAGCATGCACACTTTGTACCTAATTGAAAATGTAAAGTTTGGCAAACTGGTCCTACACTTCCGCAAAAAGACAAGCAACAAAGTACCTGTATAAACTTGTGGCCATAATTATTGTATTCCATTAGCCGGTACAGCCTATGCACAGTGGGACACATGTTTGGATTAGATTGTCAAACTCTACATGCATAAATTGCAAGATAACATTTTCATAGAATAATTTTCTGGTTACAGGTGTCGACCCTAGGAACGCCTGGACGATGGTCCTGAAGTAACTTCGCATCGAGAAACCGAGCAATTTTCCAGTTTCATATCGATTTTAGAAAGCTTTACGGCTTGTTGAATATTCGTTTTACCCTACCTATAGAAACTTGAAACTGGTGTCACCCTCCAGCCAGGAGACCTGCTACAACGGCCAGGCCGAAGACACCCGGAGGGCGCGGTTATTTGTCAGGAGGAGGAAATAAACGCTTTAGTTAGGGGATGAGACAGGAAATGAACTTAATCAACTGGACACAAAATAAATATCTGTATTTCGGTGTCTGTCAAAAATATTATTTGAAACTATACTAATCGCAAAAATAAACTGGGAGCGGGGAGACTGGGGTAAGGGCATACGTATGCAACTTGAACCAATCACAGGCGGCGGTCGTTGTTGCGGGAGGAGGGGGGAGGGGGGCAGGTTTTCGCGCAGGGTTTAGGAATTTGAAAAGAGCCAATCACAACACACTGCCGCTTTTGGACGTCCGAGCTGACTATGCCAAGGCAACTAAAGGCAGCCAGTAAAGTTTGTACTTCTATAAAAATAAAAAAAACTATTAAAAAAAATATAAAAACCGCATTCAAAAATGTATGAAATGAAAAAAAAATCGAACCCCTAGAGTTGAAGACGGTCGATTATTTTTGCTTGCTTTTAGCACCGCCTTCAACTCTAGGGTTCGATTTTTTTTTATTTCATACATTTTTGAAGGCGGTTTTTATATTTTTTTAAATAGTTTTTTATTTCAGTTTTTTTTTTAGTAATTTTTTGCTTTAATGTACTCGGCGGAATCCGAAATTGACCAAATTGAAATGGGGTCACTCACACGGGAAACACCAGCTTTCAAATAAAAAAAGAATTTTCAAAATCCGTTCACCCAGTCGAAAGTTCTGAGGTAACAAACATAAAAAAAAAATAAAAAAAAATACAGTCCAATTGAGAACCTCCTCCTTTTTTTGAAGTCGTTTAAAAATGCCACAAACTACCATTACCTTTTGCAATGTTACCTCTTTGTTTTCCGGTTTTATTCTTGCGATTAGTATAAACAACTTGTTCTATTTTGAGGTGAAAATGTGGTTTTCTTCGATCCCTAGCAATTAATAATCCTGCTATAGAACCCTCTCATATTTACCTTTAGATCCGTGTCATACTAAAGCAATACAAGCGGAGAGTGTGACATGGTCCTATAGGAGAATCAATCGCTAAAATTGAATAGAAAGACTCTAGCTGTGGTAAGAATATGTAGAAGGACTTATATTCGTTTTATTTTATTTTTATAATGGAAGAAAGTTTAATTAACATTCAACAGGCGCGCGCGTTCGTGGCGTAAGGTAAGTATAACTTATTTAAAGAAAGCTATTGAAAATGGCAACGTTTTACAGTCGGCATGCAAATGTTTTTTTTTTTAAGTATAGTTTATTTTTATATTTTCAAATTTTTGTCTTGGAATAATTGCTTTATTTCCTTTAGACGGCAATACTGTGTAAGCGAGAGGAAAATAGAAGCGCCGCCATTTGAAATCCCTTTCTTTATAACCAGATAAGCGATGCCATGTACCATAGTGCTGTAAAAATTGCGCGAGAACCACATGGTGCGCGGGCGCGAAGGCGGCAAAGAGGGGGAGTAGTACAGAGCACGAAATACCGCGCGCCGCACCTCCTAGAGACGCCCTGAGCGCGATTTCCCTACAACGGCGTTGAAGCCTGTAGGCGTGGCCTATGACTTACATATGTGTGTTGTGCGTGTGCATTTGTTTTGTGCGTGTGCCTAACTTGCTCCTCTTTGTGTGTAGTGTCGATACTAACACACACATACGAAGCGCTAGTAGCACTGCGTCCAGTTATTGGGTTTCAAATATTATCGCTTAGGGCGTCTCTAGGAGGGGGCGCGCGCGGGGGGTATTCCGTGCTCTGTGGGGAGTAGGTACCCCACAGACTAGGGAAAATAAGCTTATTTTATACCGCCCACCCTCTTCATCGCAGCCCACGATCGCCGCGAGCGAAAATAAGCTTATTGAGAGAAAATAAGCTTCTCGCGAGAGAAAATAAGCTTATTTTATACCGCCCACCCTCTTCATCGCAGCCCACGATCGCCGCGAGCGAAAATAAGCTTATTGAGAGAAAATAAGCTTCTCGCGAGAGAAAATAAGCTTATTTTATACCGCCCACCCTCTTCATCGCAGCCCACGATCACCGCGAGCGAAAATAAGCTTATTGAGAGAAAATAAGCTTCTCGCGAGAGAAAATAAGCTTATTTTATACCGCCCACCCTCTTCATCGCAGCCCACGATCACCGCGAGCGAAAATAAGCTTATTGAGAGAAAATAAGCTTCTCGCGAGAGAAAATAAGCTTATTTTATACCGCCCACCCTCTTCATCTCAGCCCACGATCGCCGCGAGCGAACGCACGCGCCTACATGGTGTTTACTTAAAAACACCATATTCACGGTACAAGCCTTAATGTTTTTGTGCCATTTTGGAATAAGTAAGCTAAATTTGTATGAAACTTAGAAAATTCGTCAAATTCCTTTAGCTAGTTCATATAAAATGCATTCCTTGCGATTATATTAGCAATTAAATATATGGCAATACTAGAAGAAATTATAATATAATACATAGCTTTTCCTATGTAGGTACGTAGGTAAGTATATATGTACATACAGGTGTAAATGAAGCAAAATCCTTTTTTTAACCACGTCATCTGTCTGAATAAAATGATTTAGAAGGCATTATGAAATACAGGGTGTCCAAAGTGTGATGTGGAATATCGAAGGATCGTGATATGTATCGTGTGTAAAGTGCAGTGATGAAAGAATTTTTTTTAAATCTCAATTATTTCCAATTTTGCCATTTTCTAACAAAGTAAATGCATACGATAGTGTGATCGCGCTCTATGCTTGTGCACGGCCGCGTAGGGCTATGCGAGGGACGCGGCGCGAGGCGCGCGGTTCGCGATCGCGAGGCGTGAGATGCGCGGGCGCGGGGCGCGCGCGGCGCTGACGAGCGAGAATCATAGATTTCGATATAAGACGTAGCATACCTACCTACTACACTGCAATAAGGCATGTAGGTGTATGTATGAATGTAGCCAGTAAAAAGTAAATGATTATCTACATACCTCAAATGATGTGAAGGTTTTCTACGTGATCTCCTTGCAGCTCGATGCATTATGACGAGACCCGGGCGATGCAGTAGCGGGTCTAGATTGCCATGTTCCCGTAAACAGTACAATGCACGCACAATCACTTCAGCCAGCACCGGCAGTCTGACGCCTGTTTGGAAATCTTTCACGATAAATGCGTTTGAAGCCCATTTCCGTTTGCTGCTCCATACGCGAGAAACATATCCACATATTCGTTATTCGTGAATGGAACTTTTAACAAGTACGTATGGTATACACGAGCGCGAAACTTTCACTAATTCAATTTACGAATCGAATTACCAAAAATACGTCAACACGGTCGGCCGCCCTTGACATACTGACCGACTGACACACATTGATCTTCCGCGCCGCGTGACCGGCTGGACTGAAGCGCAATGCAGGTCGGTCGCATACAGGCAGCGCGGCGCGCCGCCCTCCGCGCCCGCGCCGCCCGCCGCGCCCGTGCGGCGTCCTTTGATGGCAGCGCACGATGCCGCCACCGGGCGGCATCGCGGCGCGCCGCCCGCCCGCCGCGCCCGCGTCTCCTTTGATAGCAGCGTGCGATGCCGACACGGGGCGGCGCGGGGGCGCAACAGCGCGGTGCGGTGCGGTGCTATAGCGAACATTCGACCCGGCCGGCGCGCCCGCCGCGCCGCCCCGCCTCCTCCGCACCGCCGCGGTCTGGTCACTTAGAGCGCGCATAGATTGACTAAATTGAAAACTTTGAAAATTCATATCTCGAAAACTAGTATGGATAGGACCATTTTTCTTTTTTTTATGTGTTTATTAGATGATATACAATAGCTCATTTCGATATTGCTGAACAGACCCTGGACACCCTGTATATTGATTTTGAAATTTCATTAGAAAAGAATATTCGGATTATTCATATCTTGACTGATCTTATTATGATCTTGTTCGGATACTTTGCGAAACGTGGTGGTCGGTGTTGTGCTGTAATTCGACCGAGCTCTTGCAGCACAACACCGATTGCTCTGCTTACCCCGATTGTCAGGATACAGTATGATGGTATGTATGCGTCAATGAAGATGGTAAACATTTTTATGTTCTAATCCACACAAGCGAGCAAAAAGCGCGATTTTTTTTTTAGGATCGTGTATTGTCGGTACTGTCACCTATAGTTTGGGGGGGGGGGGGGCTAGGGAACTAAGGCCGCCCCTGTATCCGCCCCCTGTACCTACACCTGTTTGTATGGAGCTATCATGACATCTATATCTACAGATTAAGTGGTTAAAAAATGATTTTTACATCTGCATTAAAAAGTTAGTTTCATAGAGAAGACATTTCGGTGCGGTATCTCGAATTATGTTGATTGAAGCTTCGCTTCGTGTGGTTATATTTCGTACATAAAGTTCGATTATTTCGTAAAGAAGACTGGTTTACAAAGCTTTACATGTCAGAATACTCATTGATGAACATTGATGAACTTCATTCCACGGAACGACCTACTAAGAGAAAATTATTCTCGCATCCTATTGGCCAAGTAGTGCGGCCGCAGGTAAGAAGACTTCTATATAAGCTTACCTCATAGTCCTCATACGCCTCATAGATGTGTCGAGGGACAGGGATTTGGGGTTCAAACCGCCTCGTAAACGTTAAACAAATTGAAAATCTAATAGCGCTTTGATCAATAATTTTGAGCACTATTTGAGGCACTTTGACAGCGGTTCTGTCATTCTATTCAAGCTACCTAGGTTGAATAGAATAAAGGTTGATGTTGCTATGCCGGAATCAAAGAAATAAAATGGCGGGAATGTTCATCCGTCATTGACTTGAGAAACAAAACTACCTGCTTGCTACTTCAATGTGTTCAGTGAATTGAGAAGTCCACTGCAGGGAGCTCTCAATTTTACTCGAAATTCGAGTTAAAAGTGGAATTTTAAAAATGTTAAGTTGTATTAACATATTTGTACAGTGAGCTAATATGTATTCTACTACAGCAACGGGCATGGCTCCACCGAGTTGAGACCAAATTGATTGACCAGTTGATACCACAGACCAGTCGATCGCGATCGGCGAAACTCGCTGCACGCGCCGCCTTCCGCGCGCTTCGCGCGCCGTCTCGCGCCAGCCAAGCCCTGTTGTGTGTTCCGATATTGCAAAAATCATACCAGAAATATTGGAAAAACTGATGGCGTCCAATGCGTATTGGGTTGGCCTTGGCTGGCGTTGTCACCGAACACTTACGCTTACTCCTCCCCCGCTCACTTCCCGCCCCGCGCGAGCTCCCCTCTACCACTCGGCTCTGTGCTCCGCCATCCCGCTACCTCATCCCATACCTCAACTATTGGGACACAATTTCTCTGTATCTTTCTTCATAGCGATGTCTCTAGTAGAATACAATATTAGCTCACTGGATTTGTACAGTATTATTTTGCTGAAGAGAGGTTTAGTATTTATTGAATGCGTAACTGGCAATATGTTATAGAGCTGTTTGTTAATAAATATTGATGTGTATTTAATATGTTTATTTGTCTTTATTATCTCCTCTGGCCCAGTATAGGCAGCAATCGAAATGCACAGTAGTCCCCGGTATGGCACTTACCTTGTCGGAGGTCATATTGACTCGTCCAACCATTTGTTCTGTCCCCTCTGACTGAGCCACCTATACCTAATTTTTTTTTTTTATTATACTCTGCCTTACGACAAACATTTCTGTCCTGTGGGTCGCGTCACCATAACTTAAATTAACATAACATAAAGTTTGACAAAGGCTCTTTACACCATACACATAGAAGCATTACCAGATGCCTTCGGAAATCTGTACCACAGCATTAAGACATATTCTCAAAAGCGACAAAGCATGTAGTACTTGCTGAACTTACAGTTCCATGGGAAAGCAACATACCGAAGGACCACAACATCAAACTTAACAAGTACTGCAACTTAGTAGACCGGATTGTGAGAAACGGATTCAAGACTGATCTCTTTGCTGTGGAAGTCTCTTCAAGAATCTAGCGCTGCCAAGATCGACGCTAAGCTCATATATGGAGAGAGCTTCGAAAACGTCACTGGAAGCATCCTACAGAATATGGATAGGTAGAGAGAGGGAGGTCGAGAGCGGGACTGGTGTTTCCCCGCGTCCTAGTCAACGCAGACTAGCTGACGAGGGCTTGATGCGAGCCGAAACGTGAAGCATGCGCGGGAAATTTAGAGTGTCCACTCGCTAGTTCCGACCTCAATTAACACCCTCCTCTACTGCCGATGGGTCCGGATATGTTCGGTGAAGCCATCGCAAGCTTAGTTCCAGACCGTCCCCTTTGTAGTCAGAATTTTCAGTAATATGGTTGATCTTGCTCTCAAGCTGTATTTTCGATAAACTGTAGGTGATGTTATTAAGTGGATAATCAAATCACAAAGTACTTGTAGCAATATTAATAAAAAAACTACCCTACAAAAGTTTCTTGTCGGTTCTTCTTCGCGGGTGTAATCGAACCGGGAGAACAAATTTAAGACAAGTTCGGGTGGCAGTCTTACTGCCATATGCCACAAGAATGCTGAATAAACAATTTAATTAATTTGTTTTATGGAATACCTTATTTTATGGCTACACCACCTACAACATTCGTGATGTCAGCCCATAGCACCGGGTGAACTAGGTGCCATGTCAGTGCTCCCTTCATTTCACAATAAACTGTAGGCGCAATGAAATTAAAACATTTTCAACAGAGTTTAGGAACCGCTGTCTTGCTTTGCCTGTTAGTTAAAAATAAAACGCTATTATTATCGAACCTTTTTTTATTTGAATGTTCATAAAAAAATTACGAAATATTAAAATAGTAACATTTTGTCATTAAGCTGCCTATCTACATACATAGGTACATACCTACATAGGTACATACCTACATAGGTACATACCTACATAGGTACATACCTACATAGGTACATACTTACATAGGTACATACCTACATAGGTACATACCTACATAGGTACATACTTACATAGGTACATACCTACATAGGTACATACCTACATAGGTACATACCTACATAGGTACATACCTACATAGGTACATACATACATAGGTACATACCTACATAGGTACATACCTACATAGGTACATACCTACATAGGTACATACCTACATAGGTACATACCTACATAGGTACATACCTACATAGGTACATACCTACATAGGTACATACCTACATAGGTACATACCTACATAGGTACATACCTACATAGGTACATACCTACATAGGTACATACCTACATAGGTACATACCTACATAGGTACATACTTACATAGGTACATACCTACATAGGTACATACCTACATAGGTACATACCTACATAGGTACATACCTACATAGGTACTACACTTAGCAACCAATATACATAAATGCTCATTTTTTGAACTTAGTCTAAATACAAATTGGACGGATGCAATTATATAGATGTGTATACAATGAGATTCTGAGTGTGAACATAATATAATTAACTAACAAGTGAATATAAAGTGTAAAGAAGAACATAATAATATACAATATTATCAAAATAATTAAAGCATAATAAAAAATGCTCAACAATCAGCTAAGTATCAAAAAGTAATTTTCAATTGATTAATTTTTTTTTGTTTTCTTCGTCATTACAAAATCAAAACGATGGAAATTCATAAGCACTAATATTCTTACTTTAAAATTAGTTTGTATAAATATAAACATTTATTTAGTGGCACTAAAAATATAAATTTCGAGCCAACCAAAATATATTTACCTCCACACATAATAACACCTTACAACGAACATGAACATTATTTGTGTCAAAGTTTTTGTCTTGTGTGATACCACAGAGTATAAAATAGAACCTGTTAAATTAGAACGCCATCTATCGCTTACCCTTCATAATTTTACTTGTGGTACGCACAACGAGTCAGCGCGGGAACCACGCTTACTTGTGGTACGCACGACGAGTCAGCGCAGGAACCACGCCTACTTGTGGTACGCACGAGTCAGCGCGGGAACCACGCTTACTTGTGGTACGCACGACGAGTCAGCGCGGGAACCACGCCTACTTGTGGTACGCACGACGAGTCAGCGCGGGAACCACGCTCACTTGTGGTACGCACGACGAGTCAGCGCGGGAACCACGCTTACTTGTGGTACGCACGACGAGTCAGCGCGGGAACCACGCTCACTTGTGGTACGCACGACGAGTCAGCGCGCTAATTCTACTTGTGCTTAGGTTCTGTTTGTGATATAACAATATTCAATTATTAAAATTACGTAATTAATTACACTTACATACATATTGCTACTTCAAGTCACTCGTAAAGGCACAAATTTATCTACACTAATACGATAAGTCTAGAGTCTTCGCAGCGAAACATCGCCGCCTCAGATTAGATGTGGACGGAACTAGGTGCTCTCCTATGAACAGAAATGAGATATAACTTTAAAAAAAATCTGCTCACAGACTAACTTAGCTATCCCTAACGATGAAAGACATTTGAGGAGTCATTTGGAAAAACAAGCAATGTCAATTTTTGGTTTTTTTCGCTCTATGGCTTCCTTGTCGGACTATCGGTTGGTAAAACGAAACTAAGTAAAAACAACCAGAGTCATGGTTAAAATAACCAGAGAAATCCAGGTAGTATTGGAAGAGCAACCAATGTCGAAGTGGATTATGAGAAAAAACCAACCAAACTCCACTGCACTGGCACAAATATCTATTTTCCTATAAAATTTATTGGTCATTTCTTATTCTAAAAGACCTTTAATTGCTCCTATCCAAATATAGTAATTTAAACAATGTCATGTATTACATGTGTAAAACATGTCATTTACAAAGTTTTTTCTCTCTCCTGGAAAGTTTGTCGAAAGTGACAATGGTTGTTTTTCCAAATGGCTCCTCATTTCATTTCATACTTACACCGAAAAAAAATTACAGCAAAAAATACAAATTCTTTTGTCAAATCTGCACTTGGCGAGCCATTCTCGTATCAAATTTTCCAGTTTGTAAGTCAGCAAACGATGCAATCCTGCTTTTTTTACGTAATTCGGCCGCCGGTGGTATTGGTGGCCAATATCACATGCGAGAAGGTGGGAGCCATACCGGAGACTTCACTTTGGATTTTCTTCGCTATACTGGACTAGAGTAGAACGCGGCCGAGCTCTTGCCATGCGGCCAAATCACATCCAGTACGGTGGTAACAACCCAGCCGGCTACAATCGGAGCCTGCGACCTAGTAAGGCGGAACGGCGCATTTTTTTTTTATATATAATTCGGAATGGGTGGCTAGGTCAGAGGGGCCAAAGCACGTGCTCTGACTAGCCAATATCACCTCCGAGAAGGTAGGTGCCATGCCGGAGACTTCCCTCGATTGCACTTGCACTGCAAATCGACCGCACTCAGTGAAATAGACCGACGCAGGCCGCGACCAAAACCGTCACAAAGCTGACACTGACCGACGTGGCTCCGTCGCTGCCCCAAGTGCCCCAGTTGTTGAACGTGAACACTTTGACGAAGTTCTCCCTCGTGCCCCACGGGTTGGAGCCGTCGTCGAAGTGCATCGGGCACTGGTCGCGCTCGCGCTCGTACTCCTCCATGTCTATGGCGACGGCGGCGCCCTCCGTGTAGTTCCACGAGGTCACGTCCTGCTTGAGGTCGCAGTACGGGCCGAGAGCTTGCGACATTAGCAGTCTGAAATTAAAACACGCACAGATTCAGATTCAGATATTTCTTTCACCATAAGTAACACACCACAACAATAACAATATTACATTGAGACATACGCATATTCAGTATGGTTCCTCATCTTTTTTTTTGTCATGTCTCGTTCAGCAGTGCAATCTATAAGGAAAAACCGGGTAAGAAACCTTACAGAGCTTTTTTTTAATATCACTTACATGCGAAATAATTTTTTTTTATGGAAACTGACACGGTTGGCCACATCATCATCTACTATACATCCGTGATGTCAGCCCATAACACCTTGGTGAACTAGGTGCCATGTCAGTGCTTCCCTTCGGTCGTGCCGGCTATACTGAACTGGACGGAAAACACGAACTATTCATAGAGCCGTTTCAACCGACCTTTCATTCAGCGCGGTGGTTCCAACCCGGCCGGGATAAACCCTACAGGTTAGTAAGGTAAGAAGGGAAGGGACCTACAGTTTTACGTGGATTTGGAACCACGGTCAAGAAGCAATAGTTTATAATATTATCATATTTGCAGTCTACCGCAAGCAAAAGCTTGTGTATGAAGAATCTCTATAGTCTGTTTTTTTGGAAGACGGAGTAAATTGACGTTTGACTTATACGGGTCATTGCCCACTCAACAGACACTTGTTTACAATAGGTGTCACCGACAGTCCCCTTTGCAGAGGCTGCATGGCGGAGGACGAATCAGCCACCCACGTGCTCCTGGAGTGCCCGGTGGTGGCAGAAGTACGACTGCAGTTTCTTGGGAACGTGGGAACTGCCCATGGAGTGTGGAAGCGTCCAAGAAGAGTGCTCCACTTCATGAAAGAGCTCGGGTGGCTGGAGTAACACCACCCGAGCGCCAACGTACAACGGACCGTCTTGAGGTCTCAGTGCGGAGAATGGCCCACCCGCCTTCCCAAGAGGCTGGGCAGCAAACAACAACAACAACAACAACGACGTTTGACTTAGAGTGTTGCACGCTTTGCACCACTAGTGATTGTTGTCGATGAAAATAGTATCGACTTTTACACGACACGACACACCTGTTGTTGTTGTTGATTTGGTTTGGGGTTGGCTCTAGGCCTGCAAACTAATCCCGCTTGGTTGGGGACCTTCGTGCAAAACCCCGCAGTATCCAGCTACCCCAGCCAGCCTATGTCTTCCATGAAAGCCACAAGTCGACCGGGGTGTCTGCAGGCCGCTTATCCCTTAGTCGCCTTTTACGACATGCACGGGGAGAGATGCAGTGGGACTATTCTTATTAAGTACCGACCCCCCCAAACAGTACTGCCCACGACACACCTTCACACATATTATGCGCTACCTGTGGTGCTGCTTTAAAATTAACATTTTTCTAGCTAGATTTAGCTTAATATGTTGTCAATTAAATCCACAATTAGGTAAATATTAGAGTTTAGAGCAGTTCATTAGTTAATCAATCGATAAAAGTATCGATAGCAACTACATGCCTGTTTAAAATTTGCCAGAAACTGGCAACACTCCAAACATCACTTTCCTCCATCTTCCAAAAAAACAGACTATATTATATTCTACAAACTAAGCTAACTGACCTATTGAGATCTGCCCGCTGGTACACCCAACATCTGTACTTGGAGAACGGGTCCAGCTCGTCGTAAGTGATCAAGTATGATTTCAAATTCTCCTTCCAGTATCCGATGCACTTCATCTTGTAGTCGGGATCGCTGTATATATCGACCGGACGTCCCAAATGATCCACGGTCAAGCAGTAGTTCTCGTCTATCGCTATCTCCTTCTGGTCCGTGTCGCAGACGGAGAAGTCCGATATGTTCTGCTTGCAGTACAAGTTGGGACGCGGACTGAGCGTGACTCCGCCGAGGATGCGTGTCTCGAACTGCACGTCGCCCTTCTGTGTGAAGTTAAACTTGCCGGCTATGGGGCAGCGGATCGGGGTGGGATTCTTCTTGAGGAATATGTCGTACCGCCACTGCTCCTTGTTGGGGAACTGAACCCACGAGCAAACCGTGTGGAAGTCGCTCTGGATTACGGCTAAGCCTTTTCGGTACCTGCAACAAATTTTGTCTCTGATTTTGATTGACTGATCACTTCGCTGTGGAGGTCGGAGCAAGAGGACTACCAGCGAAGTTGCTCTTCAGTCTCTTCAAGAATCTAGGGCTGCCAAGATCGACGCTAAGCTCATACATGGAGAGAGCTTCGAAAACGTCACTGGAAGCATCCTACAGAATATGGATAGGTAGAGAGAGGGAGGTCGAGAGCGGGACTGGTGGTTCCCCGCGTCCTAGTCACCGCAGACTAGCTGACCAGGGCTTGATGCGAGCCGAAACGTGAAGCATGTGCGGGAAATTTTGAGTGGCCACTCGCTAGTCCTGACCTCGATTAAGAGCCTCCTCTACTGCCGATGGGCCCGGATATGTTCGGTGAAGCCATCGCAAGCTTAGTTCGCGTGGAACGATGGTAGAATGGGGATGGAGGGATCGCATCGTGCAGCTCCTTGGAACACTCTCCGTATTACAGGCGATAGAACACACACAAAGATCCAACAATGTTTGTCAGTTTTTCTGTTCATTGAATAACTGGTGAAATTTTCGACATATGCAAGAGTAGGGTTAACCTACCGATAGATTGATATTATATAATGGATAATATTGATAATATGGGTGTATAGGTGCCTGTAATAAAGGTTATATTATTATAATTGTATGTCTGTATCGTATGCATGCTTGCATTGTCCAGGAGCTTGAGTAACACTATAGAACAGGGGTTCTCAAACTTCTCTCTTTCAGGTACCGTGCCAGAGGTCCAGGTTCGAATCCCGGTCGGGACATATTTTTTCTGTTCTATCTATCTATCCAATTTTTTTTTTTTTTATATGAAGAAAAATTAAGTACCAAATTACCTAATGACATTGTGATGCTGCGGTACAAAGTCGAAGCAGACGTAATCCTTCTGGCAGCCGTCCACAGTCAGTCGAGCCATCATCACCCGGCTGTCACGCTGTTCCCTACAAACATTCATATCAACAAATTAGTTGTACACTAACCTAATATTTTGTAAAAAAATATTATTACAAGTTTCGCCATTCGATGCCCTTGCAGTTGAATCCAGTTGAAATATATGTAAAGTATATTAATTGTATATATGTACAGGTAAGGATGTATATTGGTTCTATGTATTTTTGTACAATTTGTCTATGTAAGTTGTGTATTTATATTTCATACTACTGTTCCCTCTTTAGTACTGCATTGTCCGCCCCTACGTGTTACGGAGTTACCGAGGCTGCCGCGGCGCGATCGAATCAAACAGCTCCTCCGTGCACTCCTCATAGAACAAGCAACAGTGTGCGTAGCTTCAAGGTTTAAGGCCGTGACAAACGCCAACGACCTTGAGCATTCGGGAATTCTACATAATGTACCATGCGACTGCTAATTTCGCTTCGCACGTTCAAGTCACATTTAGCGTAGTTTGTCGCTATCAGCCTAAAGAGTTGATGGTTCGGGGTTCGAATCCCACTTTCGTATGTTTTTTTTTTTTGCTTTTTTATTATTTTAATTATTAAAATGATTGTGGCTTATGTAACTGATGCGTGATTCTAATTTTTTATTTTTTATTATTTTACCTAAATAACATTTTATTGTAATTTCTTCCAAATTATTTTAGTTCATGTACTTACCACTTTTTATAAACCTCTAAATAGACTATCGATGAAAACTAAAATAAAAATAGGTAGGTAGGTAATAGGTAGATAGGCATTTAGGTATGTATGGCAAATATCATAGCAACATAGGTACCGGCCGGCGCGCGCGGCGCGCGCGGCGGCAGCATGGCACGGTGCGGTGGGGTGCGGTGCGGTGCGGTAACTCAGTACAATCCCAATCCCACACGGTACAAATATACCTAACCTACCTATCTTTTTTCCATTCGATCCAAACACAGAAGACAGAAATGACGACCGACACGCGGGCGCAGCAGGGCAGGAGCGAGCAAGCGAGCCCGGAACTAAAATTGTATCTAGTATTGAAGTGCCTGCTAAATTGACGAAGGCAAAAATTTTACCCTTCCGACTGAAGAATTACGTCAATAATTTCATGTAGGCGTTTTTTGTTTTTTATTTTTATCTCCTTTCGTGGATAAAATAATAAAACAAATTGAATAGAGTTTTCTCAGAGCTTTGTGACCTTTGAATCGGTGGTATTGTAAAATTGTAATAATACACACATACTCAGATTTTTAAAAATTCATGCTTTTTTTATATATTTTTAATTTTATGTTTATTACTTACTTTTACTCATTATTAAAAAAACCAGCAATGCACTTTGTTGGTAAGGACCCAAAATATAGGTTGGTATTTTTTTAATTTTCTGAATGTGTGTCAATTGGTCAGTTTTGGACCTTCTTTGTCGCACTTTTTGCATGTTTTGCGTATTTGGCGTTTGTCACCGCCTTAAATAAAAAGATCAAAGAACCGGCAGACGTAGATGGTGCGCCGGTAGCGCCCCTCGTCCGGGTAGTACGTCTCGATGATGTGCGTCTCGTTGATGAATATGTCCGCGTCGATGTTGGCCGTGTTGATCCAGTCTCCGCTGAAGTTCTGCGGCAGGCGGCACCCGGGCTCCACCACCTCAGCCTGTTGCAAACACATTGTTGTCCGAATGTGACCCTACCTTCTATATCGTCCCTCCCATGCCAAAACGACGAATGTGCAAAAAGGTCATTCTGAGACATTTGCCTTTTATTTTTAGTACCAAATTAACCAATGTCACAAATTCGTGACTATGGCCAAAATTCAAGAACTTCTAAATTATATTAGAATTATTTCACGAATAATAAGCTACGAAGAAAGATTAAAACTACTTGAAATGACCCATAGCCTACTATCATTGGTCTCCCTCTACGGAGACCAAGCCATGCTGCATCGTCATAGCCCCACTGCGTCGTTGCTATCGCTTACTCGCTCTCGCTTGCCTACCGATGACAGGAGCGAGAGAGAAACATGAAATCGCTCACCCATCATCGGGCGACCGACGAAATCTTCGTTTTCTCTCCCACTCCTGTCATCGGTAGGCAAGCGAGAGCGAGTAAGCGATAGCAACGTTGCAGTGGGGCTATGACGATGCAGCATGGCTTGTCTCCGTAGAGGGAGACAATGATAGTCGGCTATGACTGACCACATTAGAAGAACGCCGCGACAGAGGAGACCTCATTGAAGTCTACAAAATACTCACCTCAAAGTATGATTGCCCAGATTTAATTGAAATGTTTGACCTGAACCTACTATCACCTTCGTGGTCACAGCAAAAAACTTAACCAGACAGCTTCTAACACAAACATCTGAAAGCACTTCATAACAAATCGAGTGGTGAACGCCTGGAATAAACTCCCACAGGATGTGATTGACTCCCCAAACACAAACACCTTCAAAAACCGATTAGATAAATACATAAAAAGTACATCAACAAACAAATAGCAACAGTTCCCAAGTACGAAAACTAAAAAAAAAAAAAAAATTAAAACAATCATTCATTATCAAAAAAAAAGACTGATATGAACACAGTTAGCCTCATTAGCTCAGTTGTGCAGACAGTCAACTATCGCTATTGAATGTTAAGCAACGCTGGGTGCGGTCAGTATTTGGATGGGTGACCGCTGAACGTTGGAGGCTGACCGAGGTTCGGATTCCTCGTAAAACTGTAGGTCCCTTCCCTCCTAATCTTACTTGGTGGTAGGGTTTAACCCGCCTGGGTTGGTACCACCGCACTGAATGAAACGTCGGTCTAAACGGCTATGTAAATAGTTTGTGTTTTCCGACCAGTTCAGCGTAGCCGGCACGATCAAAGGGGGAAGCACTGACATGGCACCTAGTTCACCCGGTGTTATGGGCTGACATCACGGACGTTGTAGGTGATGTAGCCAACCGTGTCAGTTTCCATAAAAAAAAAAAAAAAAAAAAACATCAGCCAGAGCTGTTTGTTCATTAAAAAATAAATAAATAAATAAAATAAACATTAGTGTGTTTGGCACAGTGAAATCCAAAAAAGGTCACATTCGTTATTATTTCACAACGAAATATCTCTGAGTACCGACAATTTAGAGATTCACGACTTGGCACATTGCAAAGATTTGATAAAAATTAATGAAACTACATCAAAAGGTAATTTTCGCCAAAATTGCATTCGTCGTTTTGGTATGGGAGGGAAGATATGTATACCTACACTTTTATTTCAAATCAGAATGGACAACTATCTGTACCTATGTATATTTATTTGTCTACACCAGCGGTTCCCAAATAGCGGTGCGCGTACCCCCAGGCTCAAGAGAAGGGGGTACGCGTGGGAACTCTTAAACTTAAAAACTTAAAAAACATTAAAAAACATTACAAAGTCCATTTATTTATTGCTCAAAGTTTCAATCATTACACCAAAAAACCTGACTTAACTATTCCTCTCAACGGCTCTCCTTCCCATTACTGTTCTCAAAGATAGTTTTTGCAGTTTTCTTTAATCATTTATTATTTAATTATCTTTTTTTTTGTCTTTTATTATTATTTTTATGTTTGTTTACAATATAACATTTTAATGTTTTATTTCCTTTATACTTACGATAAAACTTTGATAGTTTGTACTTTTGATATATTTTGATAGTTTTTGCATTTTTTTTTTATTTTTATTTATCTATCTGTGACCTAACACGATAAATTAAAATCAGGCTGGACTTAAAATCAGCGACGAAAGTCACAAGCTGCGTCCAGACCTTTGTTCGGCAAAGATACATATTTTTATTTTTTTCTATTTATTTTTCTTATTATTAGTTATTAATTATCCTTAATCTAAGTTTTATTCTGCTCTGTTTACATTTTTAAATTATTTTCTACAGGTTTCTTTCATAGCCAAAGTTTTTACTGTTTTTGTTATTTTTTACCTAGTTTAGTTTTAATGTGTAAAAAGTGTTAATTTTAAGACGTATGTTTATCTATTTTTAAGTTATGTATCTATATGCCAACAATAAATATATTTCATTTCATTTCAACTCTCAATGCCCACATTTACCTCTACAATCTTAAGTAAAGAGAAAGTAATTCATTTATCTCATTAGAGAATTGATAATACACTACCGTGTGGGGCCGGTACTTAAAAAGAATATCCCCACTGCATCTCTCCCCGTGCATGTCGTAAAAGGCGACTAAGGGATAAGGACAAGATGCCGTGCTAAAGGGCGACAGGCTCGCCACCTCTCACCTTGGCACGGTACTTCCACCGAGTCATGCGGCAGGTGGGTCTTCGTGCCATACTTGCTGCTTGATCGATTGAATCTTGTTCGAATACTTTGCGAAACGTGGCGGTCGGTATTGTGCTGTAATTTACTAGAGTACTTGCAGCACAACACCGATTACTCTGCTTACCCCGATTGTCGGGATTCAGCGTGTGTGATATGTAATTGATAACCACTTCACACCACTTGGGACCCACTTCATATAATTATTGTGATTACTCAGAAGATATTTGAATCTCATATATCACATAACCAATACTAATAATAAATCTGTAAGGGATGGTCATGGAGTAAGTTACTTTGTTTTATGAGATATTGCGTTTGTGGACTCTATGTATGATACTAAAACGAAATTGACGATTTTTAGAAATACTTTCTGTATGCATGTATGTTCCTCCATAACTCTTAAGCCGATCATCCAATTCTATGAAACATAGTACAGGCACATTTAACTATCCGGGACAAGGGATAGGCTAATTAAAATTCACTTCCGGTTACGCTAAGATGTAGCTCTCATACAAACCGAATTGTTTCGCGCGCCGAAATAAAGGTGCAGTAGCGGGCTTACTTACTTTCTTCTTTTTAAATACGAATTTCACGCGACCGAAGCCGCAGGCAAAAGCTAGTAATACAATACTCACAAAGGACCTTCAACCTCTAAAGCACAGACGTATCGTTGGGTCATTGAGCCTGTTTTATCGGTAATACTATGGCCGCTGCTCTGACGAACTTGCTTCCCTTATCCCTCCTCCTCCTGTTCGCCTACGCCAAACCCGTCATACTCTCGCGGAACACCCCTTTGTAGTCGACAGAAGAGTTCTTCGAACTGCACGATTCTCTAAATCGTTCTTGTGCCGCACTGCAAAGGTGTGGAACGGGCTCCCGGGGAATATTTTCCCCCACTCCTACAATCCACGGATCTTCAAATCGCGGTTAATAGCCTTTCCCCAGCAACATTAGTCCACCTCCAAGCCGGACTGGCACCTCCTCGGGGGTGAAATTGGCTGCGCCTGAGGTTGCGACCCCGGACAGAGCCACCCAGTTCGGTAGCAATAAAAAAAAATTATAATATATAACATTTTACATACATACATACATATCACACACGCTGAATCCCGCCAATCGGGGTAAGCAGAGTAATCGGTGTTGTGCTGCAAGAACTCTGGTCAATTACAGCACAACACCGACCACCACGTTTCGCAAATTATTCGAACAAGATTCAATCGATCAAGCAGCAAGTAAGGCACGAAGACCCACCTGCTGCATGACTCGGTGGAAGTACCATGCCAAGGTGAGAGGTGGCGAGCCTGTCGCCCTTTAGCACGGCATCTTGTCCTTATCCCTTAGTCGCCTTTTACGACATGCACGGGGAGAGTTGCAGTGAGGCTATTCTTTTTAAGTACCGGCCCCACACGGTACATTTTACTAACATTTATAGTGCCCGGGACGGATCTCGGCGTGTCGTCGCCGCAGCGGGCGACCCGCCACGCGAATAAACTATACAAGTACGGTGCGGGTGCGAGGGAGAACACCGACGAACCGCTGCGGCGGCGACACGCCAAGATCCGCCCCGCGCATTATACATAACATTTTACTCAGGGGTATTTCCAAAATTCGCTAAGTGGTACAGATTAAAATATAATTGGGAAGCTCTGGTCTACACTAATATTGTAAAGAGATAAAGTTTGTAAGTATGGATTGATGAGGTAATCTCCGAAAATACTCATCCGATTTTAAAAATTGTTTGAGCAATATTTAGAATGGACCTTCAGGATGGACATTTTTTTTGTTTTTTTTTTTTTATGGAAAAGACACGGTTGGCTACATCACCTACAACGTCCGTGATGTCAGCCCATAACACCGGGTGAACTAGGTGCCATGTCAGTGCTTCCCCCTTTGATCGTGCC
Organism: Nematopogon swammerdamellus; assembly: GCA_946902875.1. Classification (NCBI taxonomy): domain Eukaryota; kingdom Metazoa; phylum Arthropoda; class Insecta; order Lepidoptera; family Adelidae; genus Nematopogon; species Nematopogon swammerdamellus. The sequence goes on from OX336340.1 coordinate 2,076,013, forward strand.
GGCTACACTGAACTGGTCGGAAAACACAAACTATGTACATAGCCGTTTCAACCGACGTTTCATTCAGTGCGGTGGTACCAACCCGGGCGGGTTAAACCCTACCACCAAGTAAGATTAGGAGGGAAGGTACCTACAGTTTTACGAGGAATCCGAACCTCGGTCAGCCTCCAACGGTCAGCGGTCACCCATCCAAGTACTGACCGCACCCAGCGTTGCTTAACATTCAATAGCGACAGTTGACTGTCTGCACCACCGAGCTATCGAGGCCGACAAAACTATGCGGACATAGGCTATGCGGGCAAAAGCCAATGAAATTACCTACAAGATGATGAGAAGCAAATGAGGATTAACTTATTTAGAACCACACACTTTTTTAGTACGACCGTTGAGGCTGATCAGGGTTGGGATTTCACGTAAAACCGTAGGTCCCTTCCCTTACATTATTTGGTGGTAGGATGAATGGTTGGGTTTAACCAGTTCGGATCGAAACGCACTGAATGAAAGGTCGGTCGAAACGGCTATGAAAATGGTTAGTCAGCCTCGACGGCTCAGTGGTGCAGACAGTCGACTGTTGCTATTGATTGTTAAGCAACGCTGGGCGCGGTCAGTACTTGGATGGGTGACCGCTCGACCGTTGGAGGCTGACCGTGGTTCGGATTCCACGTTAAACTGTAGGTCCCTTCCCTTCTTACCTTACTAGGTGGTAGGGTTCAACCCGCCCGGGTTGGTACCATCGCACTGAATGAAACGTCGGTCGAAACGGCTGTGTAAATAGTTTGTGTTTTCCGTCCAGTTCAGTGTAGCCGGCACGACCGAAGGGAAGCACTGACGTGGCACCTAGTTCACCCGGTGTTATGGGCTGACATCACGGACGTTTTAGGTGATGTAGCCAACCGTGTCAGGTTCCATAAAAAAAAAAGGGAGGCACTGACACGGTACCTAGTTCACCAAGGTGTGACGGGCATCATAAAGCCATTCAATTACGTTTAATGAACAAATTGGTGCGTTGAATGCTTCTGAAAATCAAGCCAATTGGATAATTGGTCAGCCGCTCATTCGCCGATTGCCGCTGATGGGTGCAAACGGGTGCAACACAACCTCCTCAGCGTCAAGACCAAAATTTTTTTTTATCTTCTCATTTTACTTCGATCATAATGTGATTTTGCCCCCTCCGGACGTTTTCGTAACTGCGATTCGCAACCTGTTGCGAATTAAGAATTTTTATTCATTGTTCGTAACTCAAGAGAACTTTTTCCTTAACCGCAACTTGATTGCGAACAAAGAATAAGAACTTCCCAAACTTACGTAGTTGCGATGGGAGAAAAGCATTTCTTAATTCGGAACCAGTAGCTAAGATACTTTTTAAGTACCGAAGAAGCTTTTTAAGTACCGTGTGGGGCCGGTACTTAAAAAGAATAGCCCCACTGCATCTCTCCCCGTGCATGTCGTAAAAGGCGACTAAGGGATAAGGACAAGATGTCGTGCTAAAGGGCGACAGGCTCGCCACCTCTCACCTTGGCACGGTACTTCCACCGAGTCATGCAGCAGGTGGGTCTTCGTGCCTTATTTGCTGCTTGATCGATTTAATCTTGTTCGAATACTTTGCGAAACGTGGTGGTCGGTGTTGTGCTGCAATTTACCAGAGTTCTTGCAGCACAACACCGATTACTCTGCTTACCCCGATTGTCGGGATTCAGCGTGTGTGATATGTATGTATGTATATGTATGTAGCTAAGATAAAAAATAATTGAATAAAATGAATTAAAATACGCAAATATGCAATTTAAACGAAAAATCGCAATGTCAATCTACGTGCATTTTACTTAACAAAAACATAAAAACACAATAAAATGAAACAAATAAAGCAAAGTATTCTTATTTCTTACACCTACAAAATTAAATAAACTGAAATATTATTGTAGTGGCCAGTATCCTCTTGAAAAGTTTTTATGCAAATCAAGAAAATAGAGTGTCAACAAACAGATAACGAAGACTGCGAATAAGGAAAAAAAATCTTTTGTTGCCTATGCCACAGATTACTTAATAGTTACTTCGTAACAGATAAATCACTCCACAGAAAAAGTTACATACGAGTACCTTCGGCTTTAATAGCCTACTGTTTCACGTCGCCAATCGCTGCGTGCGAAAATGTACCTAAACGATCGAATGTAAAGTGATTATTGATTTGCAGCTGCGCGCAGTTGCGTGGGCGAGCGTGTAGGTATGCTTCGCGTGGTTGACGAATTTCCACTGAATTAAACCGGCGGCGGCCCGCTGGGCGGTGGGTAGTTAGCGCGCGCAAGTACATAGAGTGCGTGAGGCCTGCCTATGCCTAGATGCGGTAAAGGAAAAAGTTCTCTTGATTCGCAACGAGTTTCGAACAAAGAATAAAAATTCTTAATTCGCAACTGAAAAAGTGCGTACAGCCATTCCGGCCACTCCTAATTCTGTGGTAAGTACGGATAAAACCATTTTCAAAATACAAATAAAACCAACCTTAACAGGAGTGATCCTGTACCGCTCTGGAGACTTCTCCGGCGTCTTCAGCGTGTTGCACTCGGCGGTGATGGAAGCCCCGATGTAGAGGTCGTCGTCTCTGTTCTTCAGGAAGCAGCGGTAGCGCTCGTCCTTGCGCGACTCCTTCGTGTTGGACACGGCGAAGAAGTGGTTCTTGTCGACGAACCAGTGCCCTGACGGGATGAAATGATCATTTGAGGTGATAAGTCCGGAGTTTTTTTTATATAATCCGGTATGGGTGGCTGAGTCGGAGAGGCCAAAGCACATGCTCCGTCCAGCCAATATCACGTCCGAGAAGGTAGGTGCCATACCGGAGACTTCCCTGGATTCCTGGCTATACTGGACTAGAGGAGAACACAACCGATGCTGCTATGCGGCCATCTTACATCGAGTACGGTGGTACCAACCCTGTCGGTTGCGATTTGAGCCTAACACCTACAGTTTTACACCGGTTCCGTACGGTGAAGCAGCAGGTGTAGGTATATACGTCAATTTTTTCATCAGAAAAAACTCATTGGTACACGCCGATCGGATTCGAACCTCGGACCTCTCGCATGAGAAGCCGATGCCCAAACCACTCGGCCACCCGCCGTCTATTTATTAAAATGTTATACGAATTTATTCGTAAACAGGGCGGGAAAACAAACTTTTTATCACTCAGTATCGCACCACTTCAGTTGATTGTGTTGCAAAACGGTACCACTGATTAATGTACATAATATGTAAGTTTATTATGCACGGTGTTGCAGTTGCCCCCGTAATATTTTTAACTGACATAAGGGGGATATTCTATATGTGAAACTAAACAACTTCTGTGGCGAAAAAAAAATTTTTTAAACAAAAAAATTATATTTTTTCCATACAAATTTTAAATGCCTATTCTCAAAATGTATGGAGAAAAAAAAATTTTTTTTCTTCAAATTAAAAAGTTGTACAACAAAAGTTGTTCTATTTCACGTACAGAATAAAAAAAAAAAAAGTATTTATGTAGTATATTTATGTAGTTTATCATACATATTTCTTTAGAGTCTAACACATTGCCACAAACTATTCTTGTTCGCCTGCATACACTTCTCCCACATCCCCAAATTTTTTATGGCTTCCAAACTGGATCACTGTGCCGAGTTTGAAGCCTCAGATGCAGCCAATTTCACACCCGAGGAGGTGCCAGTCCGGCATGGAGGAGGACTAATGTCGCTGGGGAAAGGCTATTAACCCGCGATTTGAAGATCTGTGGATTGTAGGAGTGGGGAAAGATATTCCCCGGAAGCCAGTTCCACACCTTCGCAGTGCGGTACAAGAACAATTTAGAGAATCGTGCAGTTTGAAGAACTGTTCTGTCGACTACAAAGGGGTGTTCCGCGAGAGTATGGGGGGTTTGGCGAAGGAGAACAGGAGGAGGAGAGATAAGGGAAGCAAGTTCATCAGAGCAGCGGCCATAGTAGTACCGATAAAACAGGCTCAATGACCCAACGTCTGTGCTAAGTGTAAACAAACAACACACAAAATATCTAAAAGTCAGTGCTATCTCTGTCCTACTTACAGACATTCCACAGTCCGACCTCCTCACTCACATTACAATTTCTCATTACATTGTCTCTTTAAATTTTTTTTTTTATGGAAACTGACATGGTTGGCTACATCACCTACAACATCCGTGATGTCAGCCCATAACACCGAGTGAACTTGGTGCCACGTCAGTGCTTCCCTTCGGTCGTGCCGGCTACACTGAACTGGACGGAAAACACAAACTATTTACATAGCCGTTTCGACCGACCTTTCATTCAGTGCGGTGGTACCAACCCGGGCGGGTTAAACCCTACCACCTAGTAATATAAGAAGGGAGTCTTATCCCTTAGTCGCCTTTTACGACATACACGGGGAGAGATGCAGTGGGGCTATTCTTTAGCTCCACACGAATTATTTGCTGCCGGGAACTGTTATTGTTATAATTTTATTCCCACATTTACATATTTACATTAATTTTACATTTACAAAGTATAAAAATACAAATATATACCTAAAATTAATATAAAAAATATAAACGGAACTTCCGCCACCGGCGGCGGGGCGAACCCAGGCTGCCGATCGTCGGGCCCTAGGGAGAGAAACCTCCGGACGATGCGTGCAGTGTCGAGCAGGGCTGCCTTCCGGATCTGGCCCTTGACCCAACCACTCAGCGAGAGCCTCTCAGGGTGATCATCGAGGCCCTTCGCTATCAGCCCAATATTATTATTGGTGTAGTATACACTAGCAGCTTTAAGCTGATGCGTGTACTTTGTATGTTGAGTGCACTTGATTCTCACTTGTAGGCAATGCTTGTAGGTATTTAATTTTGTTTGTTGTTTTATTTCATGATTTTTTTTTTTACATAAATGTTTTTATTTATTAATTTTTTTATTTCTTTCATATAAATAAACAGTTTATCCAACTGGTTTTAAAAAACTGTTCACTGAGATAGCAGTTATCACATCTCGGGGCAATTTATTAGGAGTCCACTACTTGGTTAGAAAGAAAGTACTTCCTGGGGTTTGAATTGAAACTGGTTTGGTTCAGTTTTAGCGAATGACCACGAAGTCTCGTATTAGTGTTCATTGTGTAAACCTCTATTAGGTCCCCTCTCTGGCGTTGAGCCTCTAGACTGGGCAACTTTAGTGCTTTGAGTTTCTCTTCATAGCTAAGATGTCCGATATACGTTAAAATCATAACCATTCCTTTAAGACCATCATCACAGACGGAGCTATAATATATATTAATATACTAAGCTATATATTATGTTATCGCAAGTTGCCACAGACGACGGTAGCTATGCTATAATATGTATTTTTGCACTCCTTAGCTCTGCAGTCGGTGTACCATCATATATCGTGCTAAATCTGTCCACATATTTTGATGACGTAATAAAAATATATTATAGCTGCATCTGTGGTCACTCGATGATTACTATAGAAAATATATCTTAATATGCCTTGCTATGATTTATATTAATATACATTATAGCTCCGTCTGTGATTGGCTTTAGACTTCGGCGTTGTCGTGTAAAAGATGTTTCTCACTCACCCAGGCAGCTGTACTCGACTGTGCCGTCGAAAGTGCCCGACATTCCGGTACACTTCCGGTACGTGATGTTGAACTTCTGGTTGGTGATGAGGAACTGCGTGCCGGCTGTCTGGCACGACTGTATCTTGGCGTCCTGGTTGTTGCACTCGCCGGTGAAGCGGAAACGGTTCTGGTACGCAAACTGCCAGACACCTTCCAGTGACGAGCGACAGTTCACCTGCAATAGAAGTGGCCGAGTGGTTTGAGCATCGGCTTCTCATGCGGGAAGTCCAGGGTTCGAATCCGGTCGGCGTGTACCAATGAGTTTTTTGTGACGAAAAAAATTTACGTGCATACCTACACCTGCTGCTTCACCGTTCGGAACCGGTGTAAAACTGTAGGTCCCTTCCCTTGCCCCTTACTAGGTGGAGGCTCAAATTGTAGCCGACTGGGTTGATACCACCGTACTGGATGTAAGATGGCCGCATAGAGCAGCCTCGATTGTATTCTCCTCTAGTCCAGTATAGCTAGCAATCCAGGGAAGTCTCCGGTATGGCACCTACCTTCTCGGAGGTGATATTGGCTGGTCAGAGTATGTGCTTTGGCCCCTCTGACTCAGCCACCCACACCAGATTACATAAAAAAAAAAAATATTAATAAAGTCGCCAAGTTGTAGATGACATTGGGCTTGTGGTGATAGCAACACCTATCCCACAACTGAATAATAAAGATCAATAATAACCTATATCGCTTCGACGAAACACAGAAACATTCGCTAGCACACCAACAGTTGGCGAATAACGATTAATTAAGAAATCCATACACCACTTAACACATTGTTGAAATGAGTCGTATAGTTCCAGAATCCGCCAACTCCGTTTCGGACGATTTTACAGTAAGACGAAAAAGACCTTGATAAATAGCCGCCCATACAGACTACAAGGGAGCTGGAAAGAATGTTAATTTTCCTTTGCGATTCACTCTGGATTGGACTGTGTTAGGAACATAAAGTCTTAACAGATAAGTGACAAATTTAATACTTCATTCGAAACAGTTCATAACTACTTTTTTTTAGAGAAATGGATTTGGCGGCTTTTGGAACTATACGACTCAAATATCAAATGAGTCGTATAGTTCCAGAACTCGCCAAATCCATTTCTCTAAGAAAATTAGTTATAAACTGTTCCGAATACATTAAGACATTATGTTCCTAACACAGTTCAATCCAGAGTGAATCGCAAAGAAAAATTAACATGAATTCCAGCTCCCTTGTAATTTGTATGGGCGGCTATTTATCGAGGTATAGTTTTTTCGTCTTACTGTAAAATCGTCCGAAACGGAGTTGGCGGGTTCTGGAACTATACGACTCAAATACGCCTCGCACAAATACAGATCGCTTGGCAGAACAACTGGGCACTAGCCCATACAACATCAGCTGCAGCTACACGTGGAACCAGAGGACACGACAACGGTTCACCTTTTACCTCACAGCTCTACAGGGTAGTATTGGAGAAATGACCAAACATTTACTTGGGTCAACTTATATTGCAGGTTGTACACGGTGATACATTAATGGGTGTTAGTACCCGAAAGAGGGTGATTTTACACCGGAAACTGAACAACTTTGTCAGCCTCGGTAGCTCAATAACTTGACTGAACCCTATGTTCTTTGTTTTGTATTTTATTATCTTTTTTAATGGGTATATTTTTGACTTAGTATTTTAAATTTTTTGCTTAGATATAGTATGTTATATTTAACATAATGAAAACTTAGTATGTAAGTTATATTTAAAAAAAGCTCTGTAAGGTTTCTTACCCGGTTCTTCCTTATAGATTGCACTACTGAACGGGACATCATAAAAAATTATGACGAACCATACTGAATATGCATATGTCTCAATGTAATATTGTTATTGTTGTGTGTTCTTTATGGCGAAATAAATATCTGAATCTGAATCTGAATCTGAATCAGTGGTGTGGTCGGCCGACTGTCGTTCGTTGTAGTGGACAGAAGAGTGCTTCGAACTGCACGATTCTCTAAATCGTTCTTGTGCCGCACTGCAAAGGGCTTCCGGGGAATATCTTTTGATGTTAAATTAATTATTATTATATTCCTTAACTATTATTAATTTTTTTACTAATGTTATTGTATCAAATTATTTTATTTTTAACGTGTTATTGACAATTCTTTTGATACAATTGTACCATGTTTTAAATATTTCATTGACAAGTCTATTGACGCTACTTTAATTAGGGACAAATCTATTGATGCTAAACTAATTATTATTATATTCCTTGACTATTATTAATCTTTGACTAATGTTATTGTATCAAATTAAGTATTTTATTTTTAACGTAGCTTATCTGTGATTTAGGATAGGGATATTGATAATTCTTTTGATGCTATTGTACCATGTTTTAAATATTTCATTGACAAGTCTATTGACGCTACTTTAATTAGGGACAAATCTATTGATGCTAAACTAATTATTATTATATTCCTTGACTATTATTAATCTTTGACTAATGTTATTGTATCAAATTAAGTATTTTATTTTTAACGTAGCTTATCTGTGATTTAGGATAGGGATATTAACAATTCTTTTGATGCTATTGTACCATGTTTTAAATATTTCATTGACAAGTTTATTAACGCTAATTTAAGTAGATAGTAGTATTATTAGGTAAGTGCAGTAAAAGTCTATAAGCATAAGATAGCTTAATTGTTTTTGTCTTTTATCTGGTTCTGCACAGCCCTTGTCATTTTTTGTCATTGTTTCCATTGTGTTTAATTGTTTTTCATTCTTGTTACATTTCGAAAGATAACGAATTCAAGTGCAAAATTTATTTGCCTATGAATGATAATAAAAAAAAACCAACCAAATCTTTCCCCACTCCTACAATCCACGGATCACGATCAAATCGCAGGTAAATAGCCTTTCCCCAGCGACATTAGTCCACCTCCAAGCCGGACTGGCACCTCCTCGGGGGTGATACTGGATGCGCCTGAGGCTTCGACCTCGGGTACAGCCAGCTAGTTCGGAATCAATAAAAAAAAAATCATAAGCACACCTGGGCTTAGTCAGTACTTGGGTGGGTGACCGTTCGACCGCTGGAGGCTGACCGTAGTTCGGATTCCACGCAAAACTGTAGGTCTCTTCCCTTCTTACCCTACTATGTCGTAGGGTTTAATCCGCCCGGATTGGTACCACCGCACTGAATGAAAGGTCACGGCACCTAGTTCACTCGGTGTTATGGGCTGAAACCGGAGGGCCATGGCATCTAATTCACAAAAGTGTGGCGTGCCGAAATCACGAGTGTATTAAAACGGTCTACAGAAAAAAAACACTCACAGGCACAGAGTTCTCCGAAAAGAGCGTAATGAGATGCTGATCGGGACTCAGGCCGCGGCAAACCCTCTCGATGGTGGGCTCCTCGCCGGGCCGCAGGTCCACGCAGGGTGTCTCCAGTTTCTCGAGTACGTTCACGGTGCGCACGATGAGCTTCACGCAGAAGTAACACTCGGTGTAGCGGAACACCATCGTGTAGTTGACGTGGTAGTCGGCTTTTATAGCTTCGCACCTGCCTCTGTGGATGTGAACATTCAATTCATGTAAAACTAGATATATGAGGTCTTTCATTAGTAGGTAACGATACACTAAGGGGTGTATGTGTATCAGATACTGATCACGTTCCCATACCAATTTTTTTTTACGATATAAAAAACCTACTCACTCCTTAAATTTAATACTTGAATTTCAATACGTGACATTTCACCTTAATAAGTATGTTTATTATATCGCAAAAAAAATTGGTATGGGAACGTAATCAGTATCTGATACACATACACCCCTTAGCGTAATAGTTCGTGTTTTCCGTCCAGTTTAGTGTAGCCGACATGAAATGAAGGGAAGCACTGACATGGCACCTAGTTCACCCTGTGTTATGGGCTGACATCACGGATGTTGTAGGTGATGTAGCCAACAGTGTCAGGTTCCATAAAAAAAAAATATATAAAAAAAAAGCGTATCGTTACCTTCTATTGAAAGACCTTACATATATACAGGAATATTTTTTTTTTTAACTAATTGATGTAAACTCCGTAGGGACGTCGGCTCCCTGAGTGTGTTCTATCGTTTATTTCATGGGGAGTGTTCGGAGGAGCTGTTTAACGCGATTCCGTCGTCCCCATTCCACCTCCGCACTACGCGTACTGGGCAGGGGATGCACCCCTATTCAATCGACCTACCACGCATGCGCACCAACCGGTTCTGTAGGTCTTTTATTCACAGAACCGGGAAAATGTGGAACGCACTTCCTGCCCATCTATTTCCTCCCAAGTACAGTCTGGGGTTTTTCAAAAGGGGCGTGAAAAGGCTCCTGTCAGGCCGGCATGACATTCGCAATCCCCGTGCATCACAGAATGTCCATGGGCATCGTTAGACACCTACTTGTAGGTGTAACGATGCCACATGTCGCGCTATCGATAAAAAAAAAAAAAAAAAAAAAAAAACAGCTTCAAAAAATTTCATGCACGCATCGTCCGGAGGTTTCTCTCTGCGGGACCCGATCATCGGTAGCCTGGGTTCGCCCTGCCACCGGTGGTGGAAACTCTGTTTATTTTGTTTGTAAATATGTAAATTAATATAATAAAAACATGTAAATAAATTAATAAAATAATAATTCTCCTACAAAGTAAAGTACACCCGCATTGATACCGCTGCGCTGAATGAAGGTCGGTGGAAACCGGGTCGCTTCAGTCCAGTTCAGTTTAGTACACACATCCAATGATAAATAAGTCAAGAGGAGTCGGTTGGCGCGATCCCGCCATTCCCTTTCCGCCTCCGCAAATCGCGCAATGGGCAGGGATTGCATCCCTACACGCTGGACTTATAGCGGATGAGTAACAATCGGTTCTGCAGATCTTTCCTTATCTTAGAAAGAAGAAGGTGTGGAACTAAGCTTCACCGAACATATCCGGGCCCATCGGCAGTAGAGGAGGGTGTTAATCGAGGTCGGGGCTAGCGAGTGGCCACTCTAAATTTCCCGCGCATGCTTCACGTTTCGGCTCGCATCAAGCCCTCGTCAGCTAGTCTGCGTTGACTAGGACGCGGGGAAACACCAGTCCCGCTCTCGACCTCCCTCTCTCTACCTATCCATATTCTGTATTCTGTACTTATCGGTACACGCCGACCGGATTTGAACCTCAAACCTCCCACACGAGAAGCCAACGCCAAAACCACTCGGCCACCCGCCGCTCGCCACTGCCAATGGGCCCGGATATGTTCGGCTAAACCATATCAAGCTGAGTTTAACGCCGTCTATGTATGAATGTTTTAAAAATAGGTATACTTACTTTCCGGTCATAGTGTCTGCGTTAATGTCCGTGATGGTCTGTTTGCCGTTCTCGTATGAGAACCACGTGTTGCGGAGCACAAACGGTATAGTGCAGTCTGCCGCCGCCAGGGTGGCTGGGGAACATTCAGTACAGATAACATTTATGCGATTTTTTTTAAATGTAAACCAGCATGTATGTATGACAAGTGAGGTGGCTGTGCCGAGAGACCAATGGTGCAGTCGACAGAGCCAAAATCACCTCTCCTCGCGAAACCTTGTTCAGTTAGGTGCCATGCCAGCAGATTTGCGGACTGTTGCTAGGCTGTCTAGCCCATTAATATGACGATTGAAGACACCCAGGTTAAAGGATTCAGGAAATACACTCGCCGGAAGACAGTTCCACACGGCAGTTCCACACTCTAGCGGTGCGACAAAGAAACAATTTAGAGAACCGATGGGTTCTCAAAAGCCCAATGTCAACAACAAAAGGGTGCTGAGTCTCTCTGCGACGAGTCATGCGGAGATAGGATGCGATTGGGTAATTAATTTTTATTTTTATTCATTGCTTCTTTTATGGAAACTGACACGGTTGGCTACATCAACTACTACATCCGTGATGTCAGCTCATAACACTGTGGTGAACTAGGTGCCATATCAGTGCTTCCCTTCGGTCGCGCCGGCTACACTGAACTGGACGGAAAACACGAACTATTTACACAGCCGTTTTAACCAACCTTTTCATTCAGTGGCAACCTGGGCTGGTTAAACCCTACCACCTAGTAAAGTAAGAAGGGAAGGGACCTACAGGTTTTGCACATCACCCACAAGATCCGTGACGTCAGCCCGTAACACCTTGGTGAACTAAGTGCCTTGTCAGTGCCTCCCTCTGATCGTGTAGATATGTTCGACGTCTACCAAGATGGCTAGTGTGAACGGATGCTGATACATGGTCTCGAGTTGGTTTAAGTCAGGTTTGAATGGGCACCTGTCAGGCCGGCACGGCATTTGCAACCCCCACATACAACCGAATGTCCATGAACGTCGTTAGACATCTTTTGGGTGCCTCAGGGCCATATGTTGCGCTGGCAATAAAAAAAAAGTACGATCATCAAAGAGGATAATGAATACCGGCACCGAGCCAGTCCAAAATTAGGTTTTGTGGTTTGTCAGCCTCGGTAGTTCAGTGATGCAATGGAGCGACTGCCTCTCGTGATCTTAAGTTAGAAAGAATTTGGAAAAAATTTTGTATTTTATTTTTATTAGAAAAATGCACAGCGAAAATCATTGGAAAAAATACATCCCGGCCAGGATTCCAACCTGGGTCTTTGGCTTGAGCCGCCAACGCGATAACCAACTACGCCACCGGACCGTTCGTATTATCTCCAAATTTTCAATCTATTGCACCTTCATGATGTCGCATAAATTTTGCGAACAGTCAACTTGCATGGGTCAATATTGAACCTTATGCTGTCGTCACCAAAGTAGTATTTGGCATCGGACACTAGAAGTTAACGTGAGGTTTTTAATAGTATTCTATGTTTATATGTTAGTACTAGGCACATACTCGCTTTATATATATTTTTATTAGAAAAATGCAAATTATTTTTTTATTTACTGGCCTAACACATCAAGGAAATTTCAACTTTTTTTTCCAAAAACAGCTCAAATTAAGGGTACTTGCGGCCAGATTTTGGCAAAACGTTCTATGGCAGACATATTCCCGTACATTAAATCTTTCATAAAAATCGCATTTCGATGAAATAACAGTGAGGGCATAAATCACGATACACCGAATTAATACATTTATGTGAATCTAGCTTTAGAATGCTGCAAGTTCTTTTTTTTACCAACTTTACGCGTTCATTTGACTACTTACCAGGAATTTTATATTCGAAATCAGTCTATTGACAGGAAAACTGCCAAATAAACAAGTTTAGAGTTGTAGGTATGGTAGGGCGTCAACCGCCGACGAAAGATGAGTTGCAACGAAATATAAGATATTACCTCCAGCGGCCAGGATCCCTAGGAGCGTAATTGTATGTAACATCGTGACCCACTAAAACACAGAAACCTCCACCCTAAAGTTTATGCATGAGTCAACAAAACAACGCTTCGTGGGACGCGCACGCAACGCACGCCCGCGGATTCGTTCGTACAGAAAGAAACTGACTGAGTGAGTGACAGACAGGAGGGCGGGCCGGGGACAGACGACGGTTGTTGTTGTTGTTATTGTTTTCGCCATAAATAAGCAGGCAAAGATCATTTAACCATACAGCCAAAATACTCGGACGACGGATGACGGATCACACATATCCAAAGTCACGACTCCTTTATATGTTGAGGGAATGAGGCTCCGATCTCCGCTCTCCGCTCCGACACAAAATATAGACACATGCACATCTGTGATGTACAGACCGACCAAGTTATCTGTGAACTGAGTGGTGCGCTGCCATCGTTTCATTGTTGCCAGTGTTGTGGATGTCCCCGTTTTATTTGATGTTTCATTATCGAACAGTTCAGTTCGTATGTTGCTTTGTGCAAACAATATTGATACTGATTTATTGATATTCTTAATAAAGGAATGGTTCTAGAGTGTAACATCAAATAAAACGGCGGTATTCACGATTGCACCGGAACTTTACTACTACTACGGTGTTGTCACGGTGGCGCGGTGGCGGCGGCGCCGTGTTGATATGGCCGGGTCCTAAGTCAGGATATTTTACGTAATATCTGGTTGACTATTTAGAATAGCTATTTTACTACAATTATCAGCCACAAGACGTCCACTGCTGAACATAGCCCCCCATAGATTTTATTACTTGATATCTAAACTACGCATGTGAGTATATTTTGCGAAAAATAACTAAAAACCAAATATTGGTATAAGCAAAAAATTTTATTCGTAAATAGTGAAATAGAGGATGCAATTTCAATGTGAAAAATGAGTATGTACTCAAAAATCATTTTTTTTATTCAAATCCTGGTTTACAATATAAGTATGATCACTTGATTTCGCTGTGATTTCAGTTGTACACGTATTATGATTAGTCGTGATCAATAGGCCACACCCCAGGCATATTGTTTTGGATGTTTTTTTTTCTTTTTTTCTTGCGAATAACTGGCTCTCCAAGCTGTTATTTCGTGTTTTTCCTTATTTTTTCAGTACCAGAAGCCTTTCGTAGTTCGGTATTTCTTTTCTCACCGAATAAAATTTATGAACTTTTCTTCAAATGACCCCACGGTCCAATGAATCAACATGAAAAAAACCATTTTTCTTTGTCTTATTTTACCAGCTGTTGCGACTTTTGTACGTGTTTCTTCTGCAGCGTTCTTTTCCTTAACAATTTTGGATATTAGCCCTTTACTTACACCTGAAAATTCAATTAATCACAAAACATCAAATTAAAATGTATCTGTTATGTGGGAAAAATTTGGTTTACAAGTGGCAACACTATCCTGTAGCAATTTATATTCTTTTGTAAATCGGATGAAATGGAATTATCGGCGCTTGCTGTAGAGGATCCTCTTCAAAATCTATTTTACTTTTAGTATTATATTCCGGGCATCGCTGTGAATAGCTTTCGGCATGATAAAATGATTTAAAGAGACAGAAAACTCGAACTGAAAACGATTTGACAAATATGACAGCCGAATGACACTTCTGTTAATTCCTGCTCTGCCACTTCACAGATAACTTGGTAGGTCTGTAGATGTAGGTTGCGCCGCCTCAACATTAGGTTAGGGTTATTTTTTTTTAAACCACCAAAACATTGTGAATATTTTGGCGGAGAGCCGAGATCGGAGCCTGATTCCCTCAACATATAAGCAGTCGTTCCAAAGTCTATAGCTAATATTCTTTGGTCTATAGGGTGAGTTGCTCTGATTGGTCGATGCCAGTTTGGCGGGAAATTTAAATTTCGTCTGGCTCCGCCTCCGGCACTCCTAGCACACCTACTGAACCCGATATTCGTTAGGTCGTTTATGTGATTTCGTGACTCAGTCGTACGGTGTAGGGTTTGTATTTTTTGACCATGGGTTCGAGTCGCATATATCCATAATCTATAGGCTGAGTTAAGCTGATTGGTCGATCTTCGTCGATACACAGTAAAAATTAGAAAAATAATAACAGTGATTTTATTCGGCAAAATGCTACGAATAAAGAAGGGTTATTCTTAAAGCTGGAAAAAATAAAACAGTACTTATACTTATTTTGAATTGTTTTTACTACACCCTATATTATTATGAAATACAATCCTTACAGTAGAAAAATACTATTATGGTTTACAATATAGTAGCATCTAATTATTTTGAATTACTACATAAACTGACTTTTCAACAAGTTCCACAACATGCATTCATTATATTTTCAGATTTCCATGAGAGTTCACCAAAGAGATGTGCAACAGAACAAGTTTGGAGAAAGAAGTTTGTAAACTTATTAGCAACCAAAAAAAAATCTAAAGTCAAAATAATATTAAATTATAGGTACTTGTTCCAAAAAATTATTATAATCCTTATTTACTCACTTATGAATGATTCATTCATTACTTTTGTAAAAAGAATCTAAACATTCAAGATTTTTATTGAAGTGTTTTGTTTGCTCTAGCATACTTTTCTGTCAATTAATGTACACTGGCTTGTATACCAGACAACATATAACTTAGACCAGTTTGCGCAAGTACAGAAGTGTATTTGGGAGCTAAAGGAGCGCGCACGCGGTGTGGAAGGCGGCGGGCGACTGGACAACCAATCACGCGGTCTGCAGGCGTTCTCCCCGCCGTCGCATCCTGCGCCCTCCACCAAAGATACCCTAAAATCGGCTACTGCACTGGTCCGAGTTATATGCCGTCTGGTATACTTATGCTAACTCAGTAAGTAAATGTAAAATAAAAAATTTAATATTTGCATTTCAAAATAATGTTCTCAGAGAAATGATGTTTTCAATTCATTTCTAAGGTACTATAGTAGCAATCAGTGACTTTGTTTTCTAAACCTATTTAATTCTTTAGCAGGCTTAAACATATTTTTAAAAGTTATAACGGAAAAAAAAAACTGATTCAACATTATTCAGAAGACACAATGTGGTGGCAATGGTTATAAACTTGTGATCTCGCTTCTAGAGAAGGCGGAAAAAAGGTCATTGACCTTGACATTTAGCTCCCTTGCAAAAACGTGTCTCTCACACGGAGGTGTTTGCAATGCTAAAAGGTAAATTTATTTTTTTCTGTCAACTGGAAACAAGAGTATAGCGGCTTGAATAGATTTGAACCTCAGAGTAACAATGTTAGTTAGAGTGCGTGTGTGCTGGCTTGTTTATAGTGCGAAACTGAAACGATAACTGTCTGATTCAAGTCTGCCGGTGCGTGGAGTGCTAACCCCTAAGGTAATGCTGGAGTGGTGGGAACTCCTGCATTCTCACGACAAAATCACCGTCCACGCAAATAACAAATTGCAGATTTTTCACTATTCCACTGCAATCTGCTACCGCAGCCGCAATAAGTGGCGATGCTGGTTGCTTCTCTCGCTGCGATCTGGCTCTTAGTGGGGTCCATTGGCCACATTTCCCTCTTCTTGAGAATTTCTGAGAAATTGAATGTATAGCAAAAAAAAAAATATGTTTTTAGGGTCCCGTCGCAAAATGCGAAAAAAGGGACCCTAGAAGAAAATATAATTAGATGAAAGCGAAGCAGCGGTTACGGGACCCTCGACACATGAACATGGTTCACTTGACCACTTTTTTTTCACCCTACTGATTTGCAATCGTGAAGTCAATCTGGCAAACTTGAAGTAAAGCGTCAGGTGTTCGGTGCAGTCTTGGCTGGGACTCTGAAGGTCAGAGGTTCGAATCCGGCCGACGTGCACAAATTAATTTTATCTGAAGGAAATACACTCATGCATACCTACAGGGTTCGGAATCCTTTCCTTCCCTTGCCCCTTATAAATGTTAGGCCCAAATTGTAGCCGACTGGGTTGGTACCACCATACTGGACGTAAGATGACTGCATAGCAGTGACTGTCTAGTCCAGTATAGCCAGCAATCCAAAGGGAAACCGCCAGTGTGGTACCACCGCAGAGGTGATATTGACTGGTCGGAGCATGTGCTTTGGCTCCTCGGACTCAGCCATCCTTACATAAAAAAATATTGTCTAGTGTGCTCGCTCGCGCCTAGCCACACGTTCATATCCGTGCTTACTGTTCATACTACAATAGCGGCACTCTACCTACATTATTACTCTGAGTAACGACCACATTGATATGCGAAAATGTAAAGATTCTTTGTAGCATCAATCGACGAGCTTATAACTGACAACGGTTTCCATTTTGTTCAAACCCGTCGAAAACGACTTCAGCTTTACGTTTTGTGCGTTGTTAATGTTTATCGGTTCCGCCGTGGACCACTTCTCCGGTACGTCGCAATCTTGCTTCGCGTGAATCAGAACGTCAAACGAGCATCGGCAATCTAGGAATGGTAAGTACGAGATTGTTGCGGCGACTTGGAGCATCACGTCCCGTATTTCCTGCTGGATCTTCTTGAGCTCCTTGCTGCCGACTTGCTGCTTATGCTCCTTGCTCAGCGCTGCGTCGCCGTCCTCGTACTCAACGTTGAAGTCCCAGCACTCGAGGACCTCCTTGTTATTGACGTTCATTATGATGAGTGAGAGCTTACTCACTTCCTTGTTCACTATCCATTCTGAAAGACAATATTAAACATTCTTAGGTTTTTTTTTATTATCATTCGTAGGCAAATAAATTTTGCACTTGAATTCGTTATCTTTCGAAATGTAACAACAATGAAAAACAATGGAAACAATGACAAACAATGACAAGGGCTGTACAGAACCAGATAAAAGACAAAAATAATTAAGCTATCTTTATGCTTATAGAGGTAAAACCGGCGGGTGGCCCAAGTGGCTTGGGCTTCGCCTTCTAATGCGAGAGGTCAGAGGTTCGAATCCGGTCGGCGGCGTTTACCAATGAGTTTTTTCTGATGAAAAAATTTACGTGCATACCTACACCTGCTGCTTCACCGTTCGGAAATGGTGTAAAACTGTAGGTCTCTTCCCTTGCCCCTTACTAGGTGGTAGGCTCAAATTGTAGCCGTCGTTGATACCACCGTACTGAATGTAAGATGGCCGCATAGCAGCCTCGATAGTGTTCTCTAGTCCAGTACAGCCAGCAATTAAGGGAGGTCGCCTGTATGGCACCTAACTTCTCGGAGGTGACAATGGCTGGTCGGAGCATGTGCTTTGGCCCCTCCGATTCAGCCACCCATACCGGATTACATAAAAAAAATATTAAAGAATGTTTTATTTTTCAAATTGATGATGGAACTTTGCACCATATTTTTTTGTTTACATACACATACATACGACACACTGTATCCCGACATTCAGAGGTAAGCAGAGTAATAGGTGTTGCGCTGCAAGGACTGGTAAATTACAGCACACCACCGACCACCACGTTTCGCAAAGTATTCCGATAAGTTATCTATCAAGCAGCAAGTAAGGTACGAAGACCCACCTGCTGCATGACTCGGTGGAAGCAGAGTGCCAAGGTGAGAAGTTGCTAGCCTATAGCACTTTAGCACGTCATCTTGTCCTTATCCCTTAGTCGGCTTTTACGACATGCACGGGGAGAGATGCAGTGGGGCTATTCTTTTTAAATTACGGGTCCCACACAGTACAATCACACCCGTACCGGATACGGAACCCTAAAATTTTTTTATTTTTTTTTATGGAAACTGACACGGTTGGCTACATCATCTACAACGTCCGTGATGTCAGCCCATAACACCGGGTGAACTAGGTGCCATGTCAGTGCTTCCCCCTTTGATCGTGCCGGCTACACTGAACTGGTCGGAAAACACAAACAATTTACATAGCCGTTTAGACCGACGTTTCATTCAGTGCAGTGGTACCAACCCGGCCGGGTTAAACCCTACCACCAAGTAAGATTAGGAGGGAAGGGACCTACTGTTTTACGAGGAATCCGAACCTCGGTCAGCCTCCAACGGTCAGCGGTCACCCATCCAAGTACTGACCGCACCCAGCGTTCCTTAACATTCAATAGCGACAGTTGACTGTTTGTACCACTGAGCTATCGAGGCTGACAAATCATGATACATCTTCTTCCACACCTTCTTCCCTAATAGAAACAAAAAACGGGTAAGGACAGCCCTATTGACACAAGCGCGAGAGCGACAGAGACAGGCATACCTTCGCTCTGCGACAGCAGGTTGGTGAGGAAGCTCTTGATCTGCGCGTCCTCGGACACGAGCAGCGTGATGCCGTACTGCTGCTCAGCCTTGAACGTCTCCGGCGGGTACAGCCCGCGTTGGAACAGCACAGAGTTTATTGCAAACTCTGCAACAAATTAGTTTTTTTTAGTCCCGCACCTTCACTCATATTAAATTATGAACTCGGCTTACCGGTGCGATGATGGCGAGCGCATCGCTGGAAGTAAAGTACCTATTCTGTAATTTTATTTTGGCTGGCGGAGATTATGTAAACTCGTCAGTCGCCGTACTATACGTGCCCTACATCGACCGTGGTACTATGGTCGTCAGAAAATGCGAGACGCGGCCGCCTCCGCAGCGACCCTGTATTTTTTTTTCGTGGCCCGGTACCGGGTCGCGACCCATTGTTTGGGAAACGATGCCATAGAGGACTCGAAACGTTGAGCTGCAGCGATGCGCTCGCCATCATCGCACCGGTAAGCCGAGTTCATAATTTAATCTGGAACAAATGTTGCATTTGAAACTATCATTTCTACGGGCTCTAAGAAAATTTGAATTGAATTCAGGGGTAGGTAAGCAGGTAGGTATACCACGAGTCACACACCATTTATTCAATAAAATATATATAAAAATAAATAAAAATCGAAAAATTACCTAACATTAAAATAACTATCAAAAGGGGTGTTTAAAACAAGTTTCCAGAATATTTGCGGCATTAACGATATGCAATAACTAAGAGAACGGGGAGATCTCATTGAAACATTTAAACTTCTGAATCAGAGCTGCGCTTCGTTATGAAGCGAAGGAACGCGGGCGTGCTCGGCCGGCCGAGACGACCGCGTTCCTTCGCTTCGACAAAGCGCAGCTCTGTTCTGAATCCCTATTACAACGTTCCCAGGCTACAAGATATTATGTTCACCCTTGCTAACAGTACCTGAGAGGGCACTCGAAAAAGCTCTATCACAATCCGTTTAAGCAGAACCCTCGACGACACTTTCTCACCAACAGAGTATTAGAATCTTGCAAGAGTCTACCCAGTGAAGTTGTAAACGCTGTCTCCGTGAATAATTTTAAAAACAAACTGGACAAACACATAAAAAAAATATTATTATTATTTTATCCATTTATTTACACATTTTTTTTATATTAATTTTACATAATATTTACAAACTTAAAATCTAAAATTAATACAAAAACAAATGGAGTTTCCACCACCGGCGGCGGGGCGAGCCCAAGCTACCGATGGTCGGGTCCCAAAGAGAGGAACCTCCAGACGATGCGTGCAGTGTCGAGCAGGGCTGCCTTCTGGACCTGGCCCTTGATCCAACCACTCAGCGAGAGCCTCTCAAGGTGATCGTCGAGGCTCTTCGCTATCAGCCGATGCGCCGAAACGACTATGGGCACAACGATCGTCGAGTCGACGGGCCACATTTTGGTAACCTCGTGCTGCAGATCCAGATACTTTAACATCTTCTCTGCTTCCTTACTGACGAGGTTACCATCATGCGGCACGGCGATATCGACGAGCGTTGAGCGCCTTGCCTACCGGTCCACTATCACAATATCAGGTCTGTTCGCGAGAATAGTCCTGTCAGTGATAATGGACCGATCGCAGTAGAGTGTGACATGACCGTTCTCGAGAACTGGTGGCGGATTGTACTTATAGTAAGGCACTTCGGTACCTATTATTATTATTATTTGTTAATGAACTAGCAGCATTATGCTGATGTGTTCATGTCTATGATGATCACTGGTGTTGCTATTTGTTATATTTCTTCGATTTTTAAATACTTGTCAAGCCTATTTTTAAATATACCTATATATATATATACGTATAATAGTAACTAAATAAGTGTTGTGATATAGGCGCATCAGCTGTTAGCCTATAATAATATTATAATATAATTACCCCGCTGGATGCCAAGCCTTTGACCCTTTGAACAAAGTAGGCTCTTGATTGTGGGACGCCAGATGCTGCTTCCAGCATAGGCCCAAGCCTCTTCAAGAAGCTTTTGGATTCACTGCTCCAAGGCGACCGCAAACGCAACAAATTCGAAATCTTCAATTATATTTCTATACTTGTTGTGTTTGAGGCTCTCCTTCCCGGCCGCGGCCGCGCCAGCCGCTCTTGAAGAGGTCCGAACGTGACTTGATGCCAATGTGTCGACACAAGTGGCGTCCCACATCAAAGATCTACCCTTAGTCCATGGCAGCACCGCGGTGATACCATCGCCCAACTAGCACACAAGCGGTTTATATTACTACTGTACAGGTTCATTGCCGTATAAAAGTGGTTTAAAGGAAGTTTGTATATTCCTCAACCTGTATATAAGAGATTTTAACATGTCTTCAAGAGCGAGGCAGTATTTCAGATGTTAAAGGGAGTTTGTAAATTCCTTCACCTGTATATAAGAGATTACAATATGTATTTAAGAGCAAGGTGCTATAGTAGCCGTTTAGTTGCAACTATAATGGCTTAAGGTGTGTAATAGAGTCTTTGTACGGTCTTTGAATACATAGCTGAGTTATAAATATACTTTATAACACTATGAGATCTAAAAGGGGAAATCCGAAGGTAAAAGCGCTTCAATAGGGTTACAAATATTGGCTATATAACTCAAGAAGCTACTAGGTACTATTTAATCGTCTTCAGCTTTACAATAGATCTATGAAGAACTTTTATACCACCTTCTCCGTATTGGAGTATTATAGCTCGACTTAAGCACTTAAAACGGTATATTTGTGAAATAAAACTCAAATATATTACTAAAACTCGGATTAGGCGTGCTAAAGTTATCTTATACGGCTTAAAGAGTTTTTAGTTTCTTCTATATCACCACTAATACAGTAAAGCTTGCACAAGAGGTTTAATAATCCTTTAAGCCTAGCATAATTTTTTATTTCCACATTAGTAAAATATCATCTTATTTGACTCCTCTACTTTGATACGTGAAACGAACCCTAAAAATGTTTTGGTAGTAGCACAATGTAATATCTTGAACACGGTAATAACTGCTTATGAACTAAAAAAAAGATTTCAAGCTCTACTGTACCACAAAAAGAGTAAAAATACTCTATAGTACGGTAACTGTAGATCATATAGTTCTAAAATACTACTCACTGTCGCTATACTACTTCTTAAACCGTTAATATGGATATATTAAATGCCTAAGACGGTTGTA
This sequence comes from Nematopogon swammerdamellus, assembly GCA_946902875.1. Lineage (NCBI taxonomy): Eukaryota > Metazoa > Arthropoda > Insecta > Lepidoptera > Adelidae > Nematopogon > Nematopogon swammerdamellus. The sequence continues at coordinate 2,098,324 of OX336340.1, forward strand.
ACAAGCCGCCATTATAGTATTTAATAAACTAATATTTCATATCGTTACATATCACTTTTTCTTGTCTTATATTTTATAATTAAAAAAAAATATATACCTACATATTTTGAATGTCATACATAATACGTCAGTCCCAAATCCCAATACGTCATTAAAAAAGAAATTACATATTAACCTCAAAATTTCAATGCACGTAAATAAAAGAAATGACTGCAAATTCTACGAGTTCCGCGAGCGCATGAATTATTTAACGATATCAACCCATAATTTGACAATAAACTGATGTTCGCACTGATATTTTACGTAAACAAGTGAAAACACGCATCCTTACGTTACTTGATTATAATACCCTTAGTAATATTCTATTCACTCTTGCAGCCTTCAAGATCACATGAATCCATATATTGTGTCATTTGTTGTCATTCTAAGTAAAAATTAAATTGTTCAATGTTTATTTCCGAGTTACAGTAGCGTCGCAATCATGTACGAGTTCTATGAAGGTGGTACAAGAACATCTTGTATATGTTTTAGCTCCTAAATTCACTTTTCACGCGCCTTTGTATCGCTGTACAAACTCACAATTTCGCTATCGTACCGCTACTGTAGCACCGAAGCCCGTATTACGTGGGCCCTTTTTGGTGGTATAGAAGCGATTGAGAAGTTCTATATCGCTATTGTAACGCTTACTAATGCAGGTTAAGTCGTTATAAATCTCTGTTAAGCCGCTTTTGTAGCGCTTCTTATACCGCTTGTGTGCTAGTTGGGCGGGCCTCTTGCCATCCAGCCGGGAATACCCGCATGGGTCTAGGACGCACGGTTTATAGTTTCGATGGTCATACTGTCTGATCTGCGCTTTTGATACATGATAGACAGGAGGCCTGGATGCCCGCAGTTGGTAGGTTAATAGATATAATTAGATAGAATAAACCTCAGAATAACTCACTGAGATATTCGCAGATAATCTGTGCGGATCCGCGAAGAGTGATGCTATTTTTCTGAGCCTGAGCCGAGTCGCCCATCGCTAGATTCGCTTCGTGAGCGGTGCTTTTCTTTGGTGCTAATCAACGAGCGCTAAGATATGTTTTTTACAAATCTTCAGTCCAACAGTAAATAAACAGAATTCAAAATTTATAATTCGTGAACAAACACAGCAAGCAAATAAATCATAGCAACAAAACAACCGTTGAGATTCAAAGTGACAGCTGCATGTTTTTTTTTTTTTTTTTTTTAGATTTTTTTTTTTGTTTACTTCGTCTCCTCCCGAAACAGGCAAAACTCATTAGAGTATACAGCCAATTCTGTTGTAGGTCGTCTGTAGTTTAGGTTCTCGCACCGCGAGAACCACAAAAATATATATTTTTAATTACAACTTCCGCCGTCTTTTCGGAATAAGCAAGGATCACTTATATAATATAAATTATAAACCATACAGCCTCTTAACTTAATTTTTTTTTTTCGTTTGTAATACTTCTCGTAATCGCGAGAAACAAAAATAATATTTATTAGCGGCGCGGCAAATACAAGCGCTCGGCCGCCATCTCTTTGATTTCACACACAACTGCATGCATGCTGCTGATTTGCTTTTTATTCATGGTAGCCTAATGTGTCAACCGTACAGTGATCTCGTAATAATCTACCTTAAATTAACTTCGAATTTGTATTTATGAAATCAATTATACACGGATTTAATTCATTATATAAATTTGACACCCATGTATTAATCATTATGTAACCGGTTAGTAATAATAATGCTGTCAGCTGACTGTCAGTGTCATCGTGACATTTGTATGACCTATGCCAATTTTCGCGCAAATTTTATTCTTGCATGGGCAAAAGGAAATAATTTCTACTCGCAATAGAAGCAAGTAAGTTGTGAAATTGAGTAAATAATTTCGCATGTTTTCGATGGCAGTAGTCATAGCCTTTCTTTCTTATATCGCACATACTCCAATATTCATAATTTTGATGACGTTCTAAAAATCCCAATGTAAAGCGATTGTATTGTATTATTTATTGATCAATTGATCATTCATTCATAAGGCAGTTGGACTGCACTCGAACTTGTCACAATAAAATTTATTCTATCCGGTTCGATTACACCCACGAAGAAGAACCGACAATAAACTTCGCAGGGTATTTTTTTTATACTATTATGTTACAACTATTTTAGTGACTAGCCACATAATAACATTGCTTACAGTCTATCGAAAACACAGCTTGATAGCAAGATTAACAATTTTGCTGAGAGTACTGACTACAAAAACTAAGTGTATCAGGTGTAAAGAGCCTTTGACAAACTTTGATACGTAACTTGTATCAACTTAATTATGTTAGTACATTAAACATACTACATCGGTCTAAATGCCCATAATTTTCAGAATTTACCACAACATGTTCGCCATTCGGTGTATTCTAAAACATAATAATACACTATCAATATGCAAGTTACAAAACAGGAGAAAGACTGCGTACCAGCGCGAACTAAATGCCCTCTTCAAAAAGCATCTCATCATAATAAACAGTGTGACGTCAGGTGTGTTTATGGGGCTCGGTGACATGATACAGCAAGAGATTGAGTTCCAGTATAAGCTTATAGCGAAAAGATATAACTGGGCTCGAATATGTGAGTGTTTTGGTTGTTCTCAAATACTTAGGTACCTAATATAATATAAAATACTAAGGCAAATATTGTCAGCCTCGATAGCTCAGTGGTGCAGACAGTCAACTGTCGCTATTGAATGTTAAGCAACGCTGGGTGCGGTCAGTACTTGGATGGGTGACCGCTGACCGTTGGAGGCTGACCGAGGTTCGGATTCCTCGTAAAACTGTAGGCCCCTTCCCTCCTAATCTTACTTGGTGGTAGGGTTTAACCCGCCCGGGTTGGTACCACCGCACTGAATGAAACGTCGGTCAAAACGGCTATGTAAATAGTTTGTGTTTTCCGACCAGTTCAGTGTAGCCGGCACGATCAAAGGGGGAAGCACTGACATGGCACCTAGTTCACCCGGTGTTATGGGCTGACATCACGGACGTTGTAGGTGATGTAGCCAACCGTGTCAGTTTCCATAAAAAAAAAAAAAAAAAAAAAAATGTTGTAGGTGATGTAGCCAACAATGACAGTTTCCATAAAAAAAAAACTGTTGAGCAGTCGTAATCGAAAAACTTCCAAAATATATTATGCAAAACGATGAGGGCGTCAACTCAACTTTTTAGTTGGCACCGACTCTCCACGACTCAACTAAAAAGTTGGTACAACTAAAAAAGTTGTACGACGCCTACAGCGGCCAACTTTTTAGTCAGCCGCCGACTAAAAAGTTGGGCTCCAACCTGCGCTGCACTATGCAGCGCGGACGACTGAACTTTGACTTGCCAAGTTTGTTCATCAGTTCTTCTTCCCATCAAATTAATTTAAGCGGCGGGTGGCCGAGTGGTTTGGGCATCAGCTTCTCATGCGAGAGGTCCGAGGTTCGAATCCGGTAGGCGTGTGCCAATGAGTTTTTTTCTGACGAAAAAATTTACGTGCATACCTACACCTGCTGCTTCACCGTTCGGAACCGGTATAAAACTGTAGGTCCCTTCCCTTGTCCCTTACTAGGTGGTAGGCTCAAATTGTAGCCTACTGTGTTGTTACCACCGTACTGGATGTAAGATGGCCGCATAGCAGCCTTGGTTGTGTTCTCCTCTAGTCCAGTATAGCCAGCAATCCAGGGAAGTCTCCGGTATTGCACCTACCTTCTCGGAGGTGATATTGGCTGGTCGGAGCATGTGCTTTGGCTTCTCCGACTCATCACCTATACAGGATTACATAAAAGAAAAAGGTTACCTACCTATGGATGAAATTATACAATGAAAAAAAATACCACAAACTAATTTAAAAACAGGCTAGATACACGTACAAAGATTATGAACACGTGACGTGTTCATAATCTTTGGCTGCTCGTTAAAAAAAACAAAACAAAAATATTACCAACATGTGTACAGTACCCGTTAGTATAATGTACTTACATCTAGCTTTAGAAAGAGACAATCCAGTTGTAGAGCGTCATCTCTGTCGCACGAACTCGCACGTCGTCTCTGTGCGACAGAGATGACGCTCTACAAACGGATTTCTCGCACCTGTGGGAATGGCTCTGCCAAATACCAGCTTGCGCCTCGGGAGTCGATCCAGCGTCGAGCCGTGCGACTAGTGGGTGACCCCGAAGTGTTCCGCGATCTAGAACCACTGCATCACCGTAGGGATGTCGGCTCCCTAAGTGTGTTGTATCGCTTATTCCATGGGGAGTGCTCGGAGGAGCTGTTTAACGCGATCCCGCCGTCCCCTTTCCACCTCCGCACCACGGGCACTGGGCAGGGATTGCATCTCTACACGCTGGACTTACCGCGTACCAATCGATTCTGCAGATCTTTCCTCTTCAGAACCGGTAAACTCTGGAAAGCTCTCCCTGCTCATATATTTCCCCCCAAGTACAGTCTCGGGTCCTTTAAGAGGGTCGTGAATGGGCACCTGTTAGGTCGGCATGGCATTCGCAACTCCCGCATACGACCGAATGTCCATGGGCGCCGTTAGGCACCTCATGGGTGCCTCGGCGCCTTATGTCGATCTTACAATAAAAAAAAATAAAATTCTCTTTCTAACGGTACAGTAAAACCCCTTTTAATACGATTCTCAAGAGGATGGGCGCAAAAATCGTCTTAAGCGGGAAATCGTCTTAAGCGGGAAGAGTTAAAATCATGCAAAGTACACACTTTAAAATCTGTTTATTGTATTTCTGACATAAATCAATCTTCGCAATCGCTTAAATCGTGCTTAAATCGCTAAATTTTGATTTTATCACTAAGTGAGAGTGCTTGTCATTTAATATTGGCCGTATATCATGGCACGAAGAAGGATACACACACGTGTTAATTTCGATACAGTTCGACAGTTCGCGGCGGGTGACGATGTGCTACACAGACAGAACATGCGCAGGCGGCACCGGAATGCGTACTAGCTCCGAGCTCGCTCGGCGCGCGGCGCTAGGAGCGAGCGCGGGGAGTGGGCGGCGCGCCCGACGCGGAAGCGAGCGTTCCCGAGCCCGGAGCTCGCTTCGGGCAGTCGCGCCGCGCGGCGACCTTCGTCACCAAAAGATCGTTTTAAGCGGGTTGGGGTCGTATTAAGCGGAAAAAATTTGTTCATAAAATGAAGGGACCAGCACAAAAGATCGTATTATGCGGGAAATCGTATTAACCGGCATCGTATTAAGCGGGTTTGACTGTATATTATTTACTGCATCGTGCTGTACGTATTGCATTATTTTATTTCAGTACGAATGTCCATCGTGGGTTGTTTTCTCGGCCCACTCCATCATTTCTACTACAAGCATCTGGACAAATACCTGCCGGGAGCTTCCATGCGTACTGTCACACAGAAGATCATAGCCGACCAATTCTTTGCTTCGCCCGCGACTATCATCTGCTTCTTCTATGGCATGGCATATTTGGAAGGCAAAACGTTGGAAGAGAGCAATAAGGAGATTTTCACAAAGTTCAAATATGTTTACTTGGTAAGAAAGTGGAGGAGCTGTTTAATGCGATCCCGCCGTCCCCTTTCTACCTCCATACAACGCGCACTGGGCAGGGATTGTATTCCTATACGCTGGATTTACTGCAGATACGTACCAATAGGTTCTGCAGATTTTTTCTCCACAGAACCGGTAAACTCTGGAATGCTCTGCCTACATTAAATTCGGCCCACGACTATCTTGAGCGAGAGCGAGAGCATTAAATCCGGCCCGCGACTAACTTGAGCGAGAGCATTAAATCCGGCCCGCGACTAACTTGAGCGAGAGCATTAAATCCGGCCCGCGACTAACTTGAGCGAGAGCATTAAATCCGGCCCGCGACTAACTTGAGCGAGAGCATTAAATCCGGCCCGCGACTAACTTGAGCGAGAGCATTAAATCCGGCCCGCGACTAACTTGAGCAAGAGCATTAAATCCGGCTCACGACTAACTTGAGCGAGAGCATTAAATCCGGCTCACGACTAACTTGAGCGAGAGCATTAAATCCGGCTCACGACTAACTTGAACGAGAGCATTAAATCCGGCCCGCGACTATCTTGGGCGAGACCATTAAATCCGGCCCGCGACTATCTTGGGCGAGACCATTAAATCCGGCTCACGACTAACTTGAGCGAGAGCATTAAATCCGGCTCACGACTAACTTGAGTGAGAGCATTAAATCCGGCTCACGACTAACTTGAGTGAGAGCATTAAATCCGGCCCGCGACTATCTTGGGCGAGACCATTAAATCCAGCCCGCGACTAACTTGAGCAAGAGCATTAAATCCGGCTCACGACTAACTTGAGCGAGAGCATTAAATTCGACCCACTTTATTTGAGCAAAAAGGAATTACCTTGTCTAAGGCATTAACAAATTTTTTTCACAGATGTCTAATTACAGTCTAATACAGTTTTTTTTTGGCTCGCCAACATTTTTCCTCTTTTATTTGAATTTATTTACCCATCCCTGCTCTACAGTCTCTCAAATATAAAGAAGCCATGAAGATTCTTGTGATACCTACCAGTCAACCTCGGTAGCTCAGTGGTGTGGTCGGTCGACTGTCGGTCAGTGGATGGATGGGTGACCGCTCGACCGAAGACTGACCGTGCTTCGGATTCTACGTAAACCTGTAGCTCCCTACCCTTCTTACCTTACTAGGTGGTAGGATTTATTCAACCCGCCCGGGTTGATACCACCGCACTGAATGAAAGGTCGGTTGAAACTGCTATGTAAATAGTTCGTATTTTCCGCCAAGTTCATTGTAGCCGGGGCTCTACCGAAGGGAAGCACTGACAAGGCACGTGAGAGCTATGCTGTACGTTTGTATAAAAGTGTTCAGTGTTCATTTATTTTACAGGGTGACTGGTGCTTCTGGCCTCCGCTTCAGTTCATTAACTTCTATTACTTACCGACCCAGTATAGAGTGGTGTATATCAACTTTGTCACTATGATCTTCAACATATTCTTGTCATACGTCAAACATTACGACCAGCATTAATGTGATGTGATAATTTATATTATAGCCTAATTTGCAACTGTGATTTTACCACATATATGTTGTATATAGTATTGTGTACATCGGCTCACGCGTCGCCGTTCCAAAATTGGAACGGCGGAGGGGCTGAATTTCAACATTGAAATACACACTATTTTTTTAATAGTGAGATCAGGCTCATTATACTTCTAAATAAAGCTGAAGATATGCCCTACTTGATCTGATTAACTTTGGTGCCAGCCTAGAGCAAAAAATTAACAGTTTCTCAGTTGATTTCTAGACTTGGTGACATTGCCATGTACACGCGAGAATTTGTCGCGCCGTCGCCATAAATTAAAATTATTTTTGGTGATTTAAGTCAGTAATTTGTTGTGTTTGTGTATACATTCGAAAGAATACAATCTTTCTGAAAAGAATGTGTTACTATTGGTGGTATTTATCCATTCACGTGTGTGAAATCAAATATAAACTTAACCTCACTATATTTCTGAAGTGAAATGTTTGTGCAATGTTCAACTCACAATTTGGAATCAAAACAAACGTAATTGAACTGTAAGGTATAGTTACCTTTGTAGGAAATTTGATAATGATTTATAACCATGCCAAATTTGCTATAGGTGTTTATAAATAAATTTTTCTCTCTTTGCGTAACAAATTTCCGCAGCAAATATCTCCGACACGCGCGGAGTCGGAATTCGCACGGTGTCCGATGTGCGGAGGGGTTTAATTACTCTAACTAGGCGTTTACAACCATAATACGTTTGGGATATGATAACTGCTAGGTGAGTGACGGAAAGAAATGTAGATACATATTATGACATGGTTAAAGTAATACAAAACAATGCATAATACAATATGATAGATGAACTGAAATATTAATATTACGTTTGATGTAAATATTATACCTACATATTATTTTTTTTTATGTAATCCGCTATGAGTGGCTGAGTCGGAGGGGCCAAGGCACATGCCTCCGACTAGCCAATATCACCTCCGAGAAGGTATGTGCCATACCGGAGACTTCCCTGGATTGCTGGCTATACTGGACTAGAGGAGAACACTATGTAAAGATGAGATATATACCTACTATTGACATAAATATTTACTAATTCCGAACATAGGAGACACCATTTTGGATCACAAAAGTTTCAAAGACAGAAAGAGTTTTTTAAAATAATTTTGAATGTGTGAATGGGAGAAGAGATGCGGAGATTGACTGGTTTCGCAGACGAGCTGCATGTACAGTCAGTCGGAATATGATGTAGTGGTATTTTGATTGTATCAGTTAATTTATTAAAATCATGTTTATATTTTAAGAAAATATATGTATGTTGTATAAATAAAACGAATTTATGATGGTTTTACACGTTAGTTTAATTTTAATTGATTTATTTATTTGATCATTATTGAAAAACCATTTATATTTTTTCATAAAGTTTTAGTGTAAATAATAATTTCGCCATTTCATGATAACATGGATAACATTTCACATATAAGAAATATGTAAGTAAGTACACTGACATTTTGTGAATACTTACTATGGTTTACTGCCAATCATACTAAATATTCCAATGTTATCCTGAAAGAACTGATCTATATAATAGTACCTAGAGGAGCCTTTCTCATACATCACTCCCGAAAAAACATGTGATCGACCAAGTCAGCTTATAAGCATAGTTCACAATACCTTGATTGATGCTTATGTTCACCTTATCGTCTTATGTCTATAAATATGTGAGCGAGGAGCTGTTATTGTTGTTGTTGTTGTTTTGGTTTGGGGTTGGCTCTAGGCCTGCAAACTAATCCCACTTGGTTGGGGACCTTCGTGCAAAACCCCGCAGTCTCCAGCTACCCCAGCCAGCCTATGTCTTCCATGGAAGCCACAAGTCGACAGGGGTGTCTGCAGGCCGCTTATCCCTTAGTCGCCTTTTACGACATGCACGGGGAGAGATGCAGTGGGACTATTCTTATTAAGTACCGACCCCACACAGTACGTGAGCGAGGAGCGTTAGCACATTAATAGCATGAGATAGTTTTTAATGTGATAATTTGATTGTATAGTGATGAAAATTTGCATGTGAAGACACGCATACTAATTGTTTACCGACAGGTAACACGTTTCAACGCATCTTTGCCTCTTCTAGATTATTTAGGACGGTGGCCGAATGGCCAAAGTTACATTCTGACAACAAAGTATTTCATTTCGTATTTCACGGATGACAACTGAACTGAGTCCAACCTGGCAACACTAAACTCAGCTGTCATTCTTTAACTGTGACATATATGTTTGCTGTTATTAGTTTTTGTGCTAAGAGCTATCCTTATTGACATAATTACTTCCATTGTGAATGAGTTAACTCCCGGCCAAGAAATAATCACTGAGCGATTTTCGCTCGCCCTTTAGACCGACTTAATGCAAGAAATGCAGTCTTAAATTAAACAGTAATAATACAAATTTGAATTATAAATTACACCATTCATAATCCCAACAAAAAAGCTTCACTAGATTTTTTTTAACACCTAACCTATAATTTTTGCCGCACTAATTATTGTGTAAACCCACAGATAAGAGAAATAGTAGCCCGGCGGTTGAAGTTTGAAAAAGGAATCAAGCTTGCATTAATTCGTAATAAAGTTTTTATTTTCTCGTTCGGTAGTGTATCCTTATATTAATTAGATTTTCAGAGATCTTACAGAAATTTTCAGTGCATTTTTTAAGTACCTACTCCTCAACGGAAGAATATTAGAGGAAGATTTTTGTTTCAAAATGATGGTGATATTTGTATCTAGGCTGTAAAAAAGGAATTAAGTATTTCCAATAGAAACAAAATTACTTTTTACAATACAATGCATGGTGCGTTACTGATTATTGACTTAAGTCTAAAAGTCATGTTTTTCTTATCAGATTTTTCTTTTTTTTACAACATCGATACAAATATTAGCAATATTTTGAAACAACATTTTTTCTTTAATATTCTTCCGTTGAGAAGGAGAAAGTACTTAAAAAACTGATTTAAAAAAAATGCACTTTAAATTTCTGTAAGTAACCTCTGAAAATGTAATTCATACACTAGCGAACGAGAAAAAGAAAATATTATGAATTTATGAAAGCTCAAAGCTCAAATCCACTGGGCTAAAGAGCCTATATGGGCAATCAAGATTGCTATTTATGCAAACACGGAGTCACCAACATTTCTATCAAACAACTTACAGCAAGCAACAGAGCGCTTCTCGGCCATTCAGAGATCGTACGCCGACATCTACGGCCAATGAGAGCGCATTGATGATATCCTCTGCCTTAAGCTAAGCGCAAATTGGCGCGATCAGGGCGATCACGGCGGTGGCGGTGGCGGTGGCGATCAGATAGGTTATATGCAATTGTGTGTGCAAGTGCACACTGGTGCGGCTGATCGCTGCACGCGTGCGGTCAGTGCGCGGTCCGATCGCGGCGGTGGCGATCAGATCGCGCCTGCAGCATCTGATCGCGTGATAACCATAGGAACTGACGAAAGAATGGAGGAAATAATTATAAACGAGGTCTACAATGACTCAATTCTATACAATACTCACGCGGAATTCGAAAACATACGAAAGAAGAACAAAATATAACAGAAATATAAATATAACATATTATATAACAGAATATATAGAATAACAATAACAATATTAGAAGAAATAATATACCTATATAGAATAACATAAATATAACAGAGCGGCCAAAATTAAAATTTCTTTCATTTTGTAGTTAAAAGTACAAAAATTACGAAATTACGCAACCACCGCGGCACCACCGCCATCGAATCTGAACGCTCTGATCTGCGCGACTTTTGAACGCCACCGCCACCGCTGCATTGGCCGCCACCGCTATGACCGCCACCACCGCGCCAGTTTGCGCTTAGCTTTATGAACAATTCTCTGCATATTGCAGTGACATATATTATTATTTGATCGCCATAACTTCTCTTATCTGCGGCTACAGATGTTTCATCTCACGAGCGCGGGTGAGCCATACTTGTGGTTTGTAATGCGTATAGACACGCGCTCCTGTGTGCGTAAGTACAGGTAGCATTAGCAAACTCACACACACACAGGAGCGCGTGTCTATACGCATTACAACTACAAGTATGGCTCACCCGCGCTCGTGAGATAAAACATCTGTAAACCCGCGTGTGAATCAATTTTTGTGAGTTCTTAAACATTTTCACTTTAGGGCCTTTTGAGGCGTTATCCCCAGCACATAGTGAAGTCGTCCCTCCTGGACTGAAGCTTGACGACGATACGATACAGACGCATGGCGGGCCCCAGCTGCAGACCCAGGCCTCGCACGATGTCCGTCCGCCGCGCTATACTCAGCGCTTGCCCGTCCATGTCCTGTCATTGTGGCAATCATCATCATCATCATCATCATCATCAGCCTGTATCGGTCCACTGCTGGACATAGGCCTCTCCCAAGGCACGCCACCACACGCGGTCTTCCGCAATACAAACCATTAATACAATTACCGAGATTATAGAGCCGAAACGTGAAGCATGCGCGGGAAATTTAGAGTGGCCACTCGCTAGTCCTGACCTCGATTAACAACCTCCTCTACTGCCGATGGGCCCGGATGTTCGGTGAAGCCATCGCAAGCTGAGTCCCACACCTTCCCATTGGACACTGACAGACCTATTTGTCAGCCTCGATAGCTCAGTGGTGCAGACAGTCGACTGTTGCTATTGATTGTTAAGCAACGCTGGGCGCGGTCAGTACTTGGACGGGTGACCGCTCGACCGTTGGAGGCTGATCGTGGTTCGGATTTCACATAAAACTGTAGGTCCCTTCCCTTCTTACCTTCCTAGGTGGTAGGGTTCAAACTGCACGGGTTGGTACCACCGCACTGAATGAAACGTTGGTCGCAACGGCTATGTAAATAGTTCGTGTTTTCCGTCCAGTTTAGTGTAGCCAACATGAAATGAAAGGAAGCACTGACATGGCACCTAGTTCACGCGGTGTTATGGGCTTACATCACGGATGTTTTAGGTGATGTAGCCAACTGTGTCAGTTTCCATAAAAAAAAATCCGAAGCCAGTGTCCTTACACTGCCGTTACTGTTTCGTGAATTCATATTGTAACAGGGAAGTTAGAAATGAATGAACCTGGTACTTTTCCATTCGGGCTGATATGCCTGATACAACAGTACTGTGTGGGGTCGGTACTTAATAAGAATAGTCCCACTGCATCTCTCCCCGTGCATGTCGTAAAAGGCGACTAAGGGATAAGCGGCCTGCAGACACCCCGGTCAACTTGTGGCTTTCATGGAAGACATAGGCTGGCTGGGGTAGCTGGAGACTGCGGGGTTTTGCACGAAGGTCCCCAACCAAGCGGGATTAGTTTGCAGGCCTAGAGCCAACCCCAAACCAAAACAACAACAAGAACAACATGCCTGATACAATGCTAGAACCCAACAAATAAATTACAGCACAACATCGCCTACCACGTTCAGCAAAGTATTCGGACAAGAAACTATCAAGCAGCAAGTAAGGCACAAATACCCAAGTGCTGCACGACTCGGTGGAAGGACTGTGCCAAGGTGAGAGGTGGCTAGCCTGTCGCCCTTTAGCACGGCATCTCGTCCTTATACCTTAGTCGCCTTTTACGACATGCACGGGGAGAGATGCAGTGGGGCTATTCTTTTTAAGTACCGAGACAGAACGCGCCGCGCACGCGGTCATGAGAATCAATGATCTCAAATTCTCACACAGTACATTATACATTTCGAGATATAAAGCTCGCAAAGTACAGTCAAATTGTCTTAATCACATTTCTGACATGCATCCCCAGTTCACAGCGAATAGACGTTCATGCTTCACCGTTCCGAAACGGTGTATACCTGTAGCTCCCTTCCCTTGCTCCTTACTAGGTGGTAGGCTCAAATTGTAGCCGACTGGGTTGGTACCACCGTACTGGATGTAAGATGGCCGCATAGCAGCCTCGGTTGTGTTCTCCTCTAGTCCAGTATAGCTAGCAATCAAGGAACGACTTCGGTATGGCACCTACCTTCTCGGAGGTGATATTGGCTGGTCGGAGCATGCACTTTGGCCCCTCCGACTCAGCCACGCATTCTGGATTACATAAAAAAAAAATACGAATTCAAGTCAAGAAATCCCACCTGTTCTTTAAAAACATGCGCCACTTCCGGCAAGTGCTCCAAAAAGTACTTATAGACATCGTCACTGTTCCAGTCGCTTATGTCCGGTATGCTCGGATCTATAGGGACGTCTCCGATCTTGGATTTTGCCATCTGTTGTTCGTGAGGCTTCAGGAACGGCTCGGGCTGTGATGACTTGTGGTGCTGGATCGGGCTGGGCCGGTCGACGGGAATGGATATTTTTTGACAGTTGCTGCACTCCCATTGGTCCCAGGCCTTCAGACGCTCGGGGATGCGGGGAGAATGGCACAGAGCGTGGTACGCGTCCGAGCAAACACTGCACACTGTCAGTACGCCCTGAAACAAACACAATTCCAGATACTGAAACTGATGGGCAAGAACATTTTAATAGGTAAGGACGTCGGACCTTCCCCCCGCCAGCGTAACACGACGTTTGTAAAACGTACAAATTCCATTTGTTACCAACCAATCAGAGCGTGATACCGCCCGATACAACCCAATCAGAGTGCGCGCCGTCCCCTCCGCTACCCGCGGAACTCGGCGATGCTGTTACTCATATAAGCTCATATACAGGGTGTTAAAACGGCGAGTACATTAATTTCGCCAGCGCAATCCTCATGTTTTTCCTAGACAAAAAAGCAAATAAAGTTTTTCTTTAAGGTGTCTAGTTTTCGAGATATGAATTTTTGAAATGTATGTCTTCGTCTAGTGTAATTTAACGCGTTGTTGCCACTCAGCGCCCTCCGTCTGCCGACCTCCAGTCCTCCACTCACAAAGCTCACCCCCGCCCCTCCCGCCAACACCTCCGTCCGAGGCGCTCACGTCTCACCCGCTCTTGCCCCCTCTGCGCCGCCCTGTTGTCATTAGATCATTTTTACACTAAAATAATCAATTAGTTTGTATGAAAACTGTAACTTTTTATTCAAAGGGAATTCAGAAAAAAGTTATTAGACTTTTTTGGTACTATTGATCCCGATAACCATTTCCTAAATTTAATGTACTCGCCGTTTTTACACCCTGTATATGGTGGTAGGGTTTAACCCGCCCGGGTTGGTACCACCGCACTGAATGAAAGGTCGGTCGAAACGGCTATGTAAATGGTTTGTGTTTTCCGTCCAGTTCAGTGTAGCCGGCACGACTGAAGGGAAGGCTGACGTGGCACCAAGTTCACCCGGTGTTATGGGCTGACATCACGGATGTTGTGGGTGATGTAGCCAACCACGTCAGTTTCCATAAAAAAAAAAAAAAAAAACATGGGACAGTCTGCGTCCAAACCTATTAAAATGTTCTTGCTGATGGGTATGGATATTTTAATCTAGTCGTGTCTATTTTAAATTTATGTAAAAACTTATGTTGGGTGGCACCACCGTACTGGATGTAAGATGGCCGTGTACCAATGAGTTTTTTCTGACGAAAAAATTTACGTGCATACCCACACCTGCTGCTTCACCGTTTGGAACCGGTGTAAAACTGTAGGTTCCTTCTCTTGCCCCTTACCAGGTGGTAGGCTCAAATTGTTGTCGACTGGGTTGGTACCACCGTACTGGGTGTAATATAGCCGCATAGCAGCCTCGGTTGTGTTCTCCTCTAGTCCAGTATAGCCAGCAATTCAGGGAAGTCTCCGGTATGGCAAACCGGTCAACCGAGTTTGATGAAACTTAGTACAAGCACATTTAACTATACGGGACACAGGATAGGCTAAATAAAATTTTGTTCCCGTTACGGTAAGATGTGGCTCTCATACAAACCGAATTGTTCAGCCGAAATAAAGGTACGGTAGTGAGTTTACTTTTTTTTTTTATATGAACCAGCATGGGTGGCTGTGCCGAGAGACCAATGGTGCAGTCGATAGAGCCAAAATCACCTCTCCTCGCGAAACCACGCTCAGTTAGGTGCCATGCCAACAAATTTGCGGACTGTTGCTAGGTTGTTGTTGTCTAGCCCGTTAATACGACGCTTGAAGACTTACTTTTTTCTTTTTAAATACGAATTTCACGCGACCGAAGCCGCGGTCAAAAGTTATTATGCAATAAAAATGCCTAGTCTATTTATAATAAAATAAAAATAAAATTTCCACTCACAGCGTCGTTAGTTTCGCAGCAAATCAAACAAGTCTTGCAATGCGGGCACTGCCACGTGTTGTCGGGACTCAGTTTGAGCATGCCCGCGCCGGACTGCAGGCAGCTCGTGTGCGCCTTGTTGCTGCAGTCACGACACTCGACCAGCCGGTCGGACCCTCTCGACTTCTGCACCAGGCACACCGAGCAGACGCCGCCAGCCTCCTCGCTCACGTTGCTCACGTCGTCCTGCTCCTCCACCTCCAAACAATACACAGTTATACACGGTGAACAAAAAACCTGTCGAACACCCGAATGCAGGAAGTACAGTTTCAGATACTGAATCGGATAGGCTAGTTTTTTTTTTCGAAATTGTTATGAAAATATGCCCTTTTTTAAATTATTCCTAAGCATCAAGATGTCTTTAAATAACTAAATTATGTTTGCATGCCATCATAACAGTGAGGTGAAGTTAAACTCTGCTACCATATGTCTTAAGCGGCGGGTGGCCGAGTGGTTTGGGCATCGGCTTCTCATGCGAGAGGTCCGCGGTTCGAATCCCGTCGGCGTGTACTAATGAGTTTTTTCTGACGAAAAAATTTACGTGCATACCTACACCTGCTGCTTCACCGTTCGGAACCGGTGTAAAACTGCAGGCACCTACCTTCTCGGAGGTGATATTGGCTGGTCGGAGCATGCGCTTTGGCCCCTCCAACTCAGCCACCCATACCGGATTACATAAAAAAAAAACACATTAGGTGGTGGTCTTAAGCACTTCCACGCATATACATAGCTGGTGAAAGCAAAAGCTGTCGGCTAGTACAAAACGCTGAGGCCCTGGGCACAGGCTGTTGTTGGAAAGGGTGCGGACTCCAGCGGCAGTGAAGGCTTCACCCCCGGCTCTCGGCTTCGGTCGGGGGTTCCTTCGGGTGGACGGGCGGTGGCTCGGATCGACTGGGGAAAGGCTTCAGTCTGTGTTTCCCATGGGATTATTTCGGAAGAACGGTACAGCTATGGGGCCTCGATCTGGTATACATGATCACTGTACTCGCAAGAGTGCAGGCTAGAACGATAAAAAAGGTATGGACGCCGGACTGTCAAATGCTTGCATGAGAACTAGCGTCGCCGAGTTGCGGGGATCGGTGTGTACTTACCGATGATAAGATATTCCACTATTGTGCACAATAAACTTGGCTGTAGTGTTTTTACACGTAAACACAGAGCATGCGGGCATTTTAAACAGGTTTTTGCGAACACAGCCGATGACAAACTGACGGGCCAGCCCGCGACCGTCCAATGAAACAAGTATGCTTTTACTTATATTGTGTTACGCTGGTGAGGATAGGGTTCAGGGTCCATACCTTTTTAATCGTTCTAGAGTGCAGGGATAGACGTCTGGATTTTATAGCCGGAAGGCTGGTATTTCCGTACGTCTATAAACAAAACGTAAGAGAGAAATAAATATGATAGTAAATCAATCTTTCCTCCACCTCCAAACTCTCCCTCGAATCGCGGCTGCCAGAGCGCGGGGTGCTGTTGTTGTCGCGCTTCGATCCGTCTACGCTGGCCGCTTTGAGCTTCATCGTCGAATTTGCCGTGGACTTGTTGACGGAGCCGGTGGGGCGACCGCGCTTGCGCTTGCTCGGCACGTTATTGTCGGACGGATCGAACACCTTTCAAACGAACAACACGATTCAAAAAGTGCACTTCAACACCTCGTGTCCTGTACGAAGGGCAACCTTGGAAGATCGGTTTCATACGAAATATTCAAAGTTATATATAAAATGAACACCAAAGGAAAGAACATAACTCTACAATGGATTCAATCGCACGTTGGTATTGCGGGCAACGAGGAGGCTGACTGCCTGGCTAGTAAGGCTTGTACATCCAACGCAATAATTAGTCAATGTAAAACTTTCTGCACTGACCACTTACCCGAAATAAAAAATAACTGTTATAATATGTGGAAACAATATTTCGATGAGAGATCAGCGCAGAAAGGTGCCTATATGGTACAGAACAATGCAGTGTGAATCCTTTAAAATTCCCTGGTTTGCCATGAGCGATAGACCGAGAACAGAAATTGTAATGGGCCTGAGACTACGATCCGGACACATTCCAACAAATAAGACAATGTACCTCATGAAGATAGCACAATCACCCAATTGCAGCACATGTGGGATAGAAGAGAACCTGCTCCATATACTGTTGCAATGTGCCCGGAACCGAGAACTGAGGCAGAAGCTATTGAGAGACTCAAGAACTGACAGACTCAACCTGTTTTTAAAAGTACATGAAGCCTTGGGGCGAGCTCAGGGGGAGGAGTTTTTTATTCATACTAAGTTTTTATGTAAAGCCACAGGCATTGAATCGTGCTGAAGTACATTAAAATATCAATAAAGTTACTATGAGGTTGGCGTAGCCAGGAATGGCTAAAGCGCTAAAAAAAAATTTTTATAAAAAAAAATTGGTTGTCTGTAAAGTCGGTTTACGGACGATAGTTTTACGTGATAATGTCATAAAGTGGTCGCATCTTCTTTATATTAACCCTAACCTAATGTTGAGGCGGCGCATGTCGTTTTTGTTACGTTTGTATTTCCGAAAATAATTCTTAGGTGGTTATAAAAAAAACTAGACACCCTAAAAAGATTTAAACACTGTAAAATTGCTTAAAAAAGAAAAAAAAAACAAAAACAATTTTGAGGGATTCGGATCCATGGTCAAAAAATACAAATACTACACTCTTACCACTGAGCCACGAAATCACTTAAACGACCAAAGGAATATCGGATTCCCTTGGTTCGCTTTCGGCTTGGGCCGATTGTGCCTCTCTATCGCTTGTTACGCGCTCTCGCTTGCACACACAGGCTCAGATGGAACGTGACACTTTTTCGTGCGTGCAGCCGGTGTTCATCAATTTATAAGACGTGACGTCATCACGTAAAAAAAATACCTTCTTGGCCATCTTGCGGCGGACGCCGACGCGCACGGCTGCGCTGCGCGTGGCGCTGCTCGACTTGCCCGGCTCGTTGGGGCCGCGCTTCCTGGGGCGGCCCCGGCAGCGCAGCGGCGATGAGCCGCCGGACGAGTGCGAGGATGTCAGCTGGAATTCACCATTTAGGTACACTTTTTACTTGTGATGAAAATGAAAAATATTTATTAGGTATCACATGAAATCGTACAGTACAACAACCGAGTCTTCTGCATTAGAAAAATTCTGTCTCGCAGAAAGACTTTTTTGTAAACATAATTCATTCTATTTCATTCTGCGCTCACTAGTAATAATTTTATATTATTTCATGATATAATTAAATGAAGCGAAATTTTTAGTATTTGTATACAACAGGCATGGGCAACCTACGGCCCGCGGGCCACATCCGGCCCGCGAGGTCTTTTTGTCCGGCCCGCGATCCTTTCCTGTAAATTATTTGGGTCCGGCCCGACTAGCCGAAATATTCATTAAAAAATCGGGTTGCTGCGCTTTTGCGGCGAGCGCAGCAGTCGCTTCACTTCATTCAGTTCAGTTCAGTTGCAGGTCAGCCAGCTAGTACGACGACGACGACGCTCGGCTTGCTTGTTGTGCGCAATTTCTGACAGGAAATTTTATTGTAATATTTAATAGTGTGTTATCTACTTACTTTCACGTTTACTTATTATAAATAGGCATCGATGCAAGTAGGTAGGGTACACATTTTAGAAATGTAGACTTAATGTGGCCCGCGACTCGACACCAAAACAATGATGTGGCCCCTGGACCAAAAAGGTTGCCCATGCCTGGTATACAAGTTAGTTATTATAATCTATATATTATAATATATCATGATGATGATGGTCAATCGCGATCCTAAATATTTCATACATACATACATACATATCACCCACGCTGAATCCCGACAATACGGGGTAAGCAGAGTAATCGGTGTTGTGCTGCAAGAACTCTGGCAAATTACAGCACAACACCGACCACCACGTTTCGCAAAGTATTCGAACAAGATTCAATCGATCAAGCAGCAAGTAAGGCACGAAGACCCACCTGCTGCATGACTCGGTGGAA
This sequence comes from Nematopogon swammerdamellus, assembly GCA_946902875.1. Taxonomy (NCBI): domain Eukaryota; kingdom Metazoa; phylum Arthropoda; class Insecta; order Lepidoptera; family Adelidae; genus Nematopogon; species Nematopogon swammerdamellus. The sequence continues at coordinate 2,117,620 of OX336340.1, forward strand.
GTACCGTGCCAAGGTGAGAGGTGGCGTTCCTGTCGCCCTTTAGCACGGCATCTTGTCCTTATCCCTTAGTCGCTTTTTACGACATGCATGGTGAGAGATGCAGTGGGGCCATTATTTTTAAGTACCGGCCCCACACGGTAATATTTAATCAGAAATATTTTGGAGAATTCCATTTTTAGGATGGTCAGGAACAGTACGTCCAATAATTAGTTGACTCTATGTATGATACAAAAACTAAATTGACGATTTTTAGAAATCTTTTCCGTATGTATGTATGTATGTTCCTCCATAACTCTTGAACCGATCATCTTAATTTGATGAAAATTCGTACAAGCACATTTAGCTATACGAGACACAGGATAGGCTAAATAAAATTCAGTTCCGTTTACGCTAAGATGTGACCTCCATAACTCTTGAACCGATCATCTTAATTCGATGAAACTTCGTACAAGCACATTTAGCTATACGAGACACAGGATAGGCTAAATAAAATTCAGTTCCGTTCACGCTAAGATGTGACTCTCATGAAATTGCATTGTTCCGCGCGCCGAAATAAAGGTAGCGGGCTTACTTACTATCTTCGTTTTAAATACGAATTTAGCGCGAGCGAAGCCGCGGCCAATAGTTTTTTTTTTTTATAGAAAGCGCGACATGTGGCACCGTTTCACTTGCGAGTAGGTGACTTACGATGCCCATGGACATTCTGTGATGCACGGGGCTTGCGAATGCCATGCTGGCCTGACAGGAGCCTTTTCACGCCCCTTTTGAAAAACCCCAGGCTTTACTTGGGAGGAAATATATGAGCAGGGAGTGCGTTCCACGTTTTCCCGGTTCCGTGAATGAAAGACCTACAGAACCGGTTGGTGCGCGTGGAGGCGCATCCTCGGTAGGTCGATTGTATAGGGGTGAATCCCCTGCCCAGTACGCGTAGTGCGGAGGTGGAATGGGGACGACGGAATCGCATTAAACAGCTCCTCCGAACACTCTCCGTGAAATAGACGAAAGAACACACTTAGGGAGCCATAGCTAGCTTAATACACATAGCTAGTATAATATAATAATATAAACAACATGCCCACCTTTGCGTTAGAGTCCACGTTATATTCATACTTTATGCTGTCCGTGCTGTCGTTGTCGTGATCCGCCGGTCCTAGAGCCAAGTTGCCCCCCGGTAGTCGCACCAACGTCCCCGCTCCTATCTCCCTGTGTATCACCGCCTCTAGATGCTTCCTGCTCAGCTTGCTCGACTTGGAGGCGGCCGCTTTAGCCAGCTCGCTGAACGGCACTCCCTTCTGGAGGCAGCCTTCGTCTTGACAGATAAGTTCGGCGACTGCTGACGTTATGAGTCGCCTTTCGCTGCCTGTGTTAGTAGACATCACTGAAAATGTTTTGGAATTTATATTATTATTTGTTAATGAACTAGGAGTTTAATATGCTGATGTGTTCATGTCTGTGATGATCACTGCGGTGTTGCTATTTTGTTATCTTTCTTCGATTTTTAGGGTTCCGTATCCATCCTACGGGACCCTATTACTAAGCCTATGCCGCCTGTCTGTCCGTCTGTCCGAGGGCTGTATCTTTTGAACCGTAATAGGTAGCCCGTTGAAATTTTCACAGAATATGCGTTATTATGGCCGATATAACAATAAATAATAAAAACAAGAAAAAGTAAAATATTCACGGGGTCTCCATACAAGAAACCAAAAAGTGTATGCGTATCGCCATGTCATGGTCAGCGCCAATCACGCTATCTATGTATTAGTTAAATGCTTCATACTCTTTTGATGGCCATCTACCGAAAAGAGTATGAAGCATTTTAACTAATACATAGATGGCGTGAGTGGCGCTGATCATGACATGGCGATACGGAACCCTCGGTGCGCGAGTTCGAGTATTTTAATACTTGTCAAGCCTATTTTTGAATGTGTTTATTGCTTAATAACTACCTCGATTCAGCGATTCTGTTAGTCAGGAAATTTTTTCTTGCTTTAGTTAAGAAGCTTGTTACATTGAGTTTCAAGCTGTAATCTCTTAGGTGATTCTTTTAATTAACCGACTTCAAAAAAGGAGGAGGTTCTATGTTCGGCTGTATGTATTTTTTTTATGTATGTTCAGCAATATCTTCCCCAATTGTGAACCGATTTCGATGATTCTTTTTGTGTTCGGTTCAGACTAGCTCCAAGGTGGTCCCATTTTTTTTTTGGTCAAGATCGGATTGGAAAGCGAGGCGGAATCGCGAGGCCGAAGGCCTCGCGATTCCGCCGAGTACATTAATAGCAAATAAAAATTACTAAAAAAAATGTGAAATAAAAAACTATTTAAAAAAATATAAAAACCGCCTTCAAAAATGTATGAAATAAAAAAATAAAAATCGAACCCTAGAGTTGAAGGCGGTGGTGCTAAAGCAAGCAAAAATAATGGACCGCCTTCAACTCTAGGGTTCGATTTTTATTTTTTTATTTCATACATTTTTGAAGCCGGTTTTTATATTTTTTTAAATAGTTTTTTATTTTAACACAAACATGTGTTTGAATATACTGAATGAATATAGCCAACTCTGGGCAGTCATATTAGCGCTTTGAACAATTTATTGTTTTAAGGTTATAAGGACAAACAAACTTCGCAAGTCACAATGTTGTACAGTGCTTGTACACTGCTTTAGAAAGAGACAATCCGCTTGTAGAGCGTCGCGTTTCTCGCACAGAGGCGTGCGAGTTCGTACGACAGAGACAACAACGGTCTACAACCGAATTATCTCTTTCTAAAGCCTGATGTATAACGCCGGGTGAACTAGGTGCCATGTCAGTGCTTCCCTTCATTTCATGTGTACTGAACTGGACGAAAAACACGAACTATTTACATAGCCAATTCGACCGACATTTCGCTCAGTGCGGTGGTACCAACCCGGCCGGGATAAACCCTACCAACTAGTAAGGTAAGGGGACCTACAGTTTAACGTGGAATTCGAACCACGGTCAGCTCCAACGATCGAGCTGTCACCCATCCAAGTTGACCGCACTAAGCGTTGCTTAACAGCAGTCGACCGGCCGCACCACTCAGCTACCGAGGCTGACAAAGTTGACCAAGGCTGACCAGTGTTGTAGTTGTTTGGTAAAGAATCTTCCTAAAGCTCTTTCGATTCCAGCCCATTCCTTCCCAATATGCCCTCAAAAATACCTTCATTCTCAGACAGTAAGTACTTATTAACGAAAAGCAGTAATTTGTACGGCCAAGCAGTGGCCAGTGTCACTAACATGATAAAATATGTCTAAACTTAGTAAATTGTACCTATATTTCCATTATGTACAAAGGGGCCGACATTGACATTCATATGCAGACCAAAACTTAATTTCAACTAAAAATATAAATGTACCGAAAGCTTTTAACAAAAATAAATTATAAAAAAGTAAGCCTCACTTAACAGACTTAATGCATAAATTAGTCCTTTAAACATGCGTCACCACGGAGAAAATAGGTAAAGTGCTGTTGGTGTAAGCAAACTGGATAAGTCCCCACCAACTGGGAGCATACGTCATCGAAGCAGGCGTGGAATTACATAAGGGGACCTCCATTAATCAAGTGAGCAAAAAAGAGGGGTGGGGGGGTGAGGGGTCTGGCCAAATCTCACCAAATCTCACTAGGGGGAGAGGGGGGTCTACAACAATCTCACGTCATCTTTTTTTTTTTAATTTTTTTATTATTTATTTATTTCTCAACACTAACAGCTTGAGCTGGAGCGTGTTTAGTTATTGAGAGACTGCAACGTTCTTTGGAGCTCGTTTCGTACCATTGTTTGTATATCTTCGTGCAAGCGTGAAGCGAAAACTAGTGATTTTTGCCGCTGAACAGTGCAACATTGTTCTGCAGACGGTCATTCCCCCGGGGCCACGGTTTGATATTTAAATACTTGAATTTTGCATTTTAAAGTCTGTATACACTTTAAATATGCAGATTTTGACGAAACTTACACATAGAGGAAATCTCACGTGAGATTTGGGGGGGAAGGGGTTCCTATAAATCTCACGAAATCTCACCAAAGGGGGGGGTCAAAAAATTTGCTCACGTGATTAATGGATGTCCCCTCAGTCGCGTCTACGGAGTGCTCTCGACGCAGCGCAAGTGGAGTTAAAAGGTCCGAGGTTCGAATCCGGTCGGCGTGTACCAATGAGTTTTTTCTGATGAAAAAATCTACATGCATATCTACACCCGCTGCTTCACCGTTCGGAACCGGTGTAAAACTGTAGGTCCCTTCCCTTGCCCCTTACTAGGTGGTAGGCTCAAATTGTAGCCAACTGTGATGGTACCACCGTACTGGATGTAAGATGGCCGCACAGCAGCCTCGGTTGTGTTCTCCTCTAGTCCAGTATAGCCAGCAATCCAGAGAAGTCTCCGGTATGGCACCTACCTTCTCGGAGGTGATATTGGCTGGTGCTGAGCATGTGCTGAAACCCATACCGGATTACATAAAAAAAAATAGGCAAGGGAAGGGACCTACAGTTTTACACCAGTTTCGAACGGTGCAGCAGCAAGTGTAGGTATGCACGTAAATTTTTTCGTCAGAAAATCTCATTGGTACACCGGATTCGAACCTCGGACCTCTCGCATGAGAAGCCGATACCCAAACCACTCGGCCACCCGCCGCTTTAAGTAGTAGTAACAAATGACAGTCATGAAAAAAGCTTTCTAACGATATATGTCCAATTGTTATTGGCCGTTTGCATGTTCTGTCCCATCCTCCTCAGAGCTTGAAACAACTTTTCTCTATCTTCTCCTTGTGCGCCACGCACTAAAAAAAAAAAACAAAAAAAATTAAAATCATTCGCGACACAGCACATAACGTAACATCGATAAATTTAAAATAAAATATCGCACGTTTGCCTCGCTCCGCGCTTTTTCTCTCCCTCAGTTTGTCCGTCGTCGCTCTGTAGCTAACATTGTCTTTATATTCCACCTTCTGCAGTACGTCGGCCTGAACGCAGCGCTGGAGATCCGCTCGGGTCTCGCGCGGCGACACCCGGTGCGCTTTGAGCATGTACTTGCAGATGCGTTCGGCGTCGGGGCGCGACTTGCGAGAGCGCAGGTCCGCTATCGTCGCGAGGATTCTCTTCTTATGCTTGATGTGCGACATCGCTGCGATAGCACGCAATGTTAGCTGGCCCACGGCTTAATTTAGACATGTCAGTAAGATGGAAAAGTTAAATTTAAAATTTCAAAAACGCCCGACCCTTATAAAGTAAAGAATAATTTCCGTTTACTTACTTCCGTTTACTTAAATTCCCGTGCAGCTCTGAGTTTTTATATTTTATTAACTTCCCCCGACTCCTTTAAGTAAACGGAAATTATTTTTTACTTTTTAAGGGTGGCGGGTTTTTTTAAATTTGTAATTTTACTATTATTTCAAGCCTTTTAAAAAAAATTGCATGCAAATCAGTCCACTTTTTAAGATACCTAATAAATGTTTTTATTACTCAATTACAAACATTCATCGATCAATCGATTAATCGATTTGGGAGCTACGATGCCACAGACAGACACACCCATACACACACACGTTGAACTTATATATAACACACCTCTTTCTGCGGCGGGGCTTAAAAAGATATGAAATGAAAATTCAGTTCCGGTTACGCTAAGATGCGGCTCTCATATCCGATCTCGAATTGTTCCGCGCGCCGAAATAAAGGCACGGTAGGCGGGCTTACTTACTTTCTTCTTTATAAATACGAATTTAACGCGAGCGAAGCCGCAGGCAAAAGCTAGTATCATATAAAAACACTGATTTCAAACGTCAAACCTGGGAAATTGTATTAAGCGCAATAATATTAAACGGGTATTACTATACTTACATTATCTAAACAGGTAAATGTGAAACCCGAGGAACAATAAAATACTTTCCACTCTAAAATAGCATTACAGATTAAATAGTACTGCAGAACTAACAATTTTAGACCAACAATTTTAGGAGCGGCGCCGAGCGTCCAATGTCCATATAAATATTTGTATTACATAACCATTTGCAGTGCAGGTTTAAACAACAAATACTTAGGTTGTTTAAACAGTTTTGATTTAAACAACCTAAGCATAATTAAATGTTTGTGGTTTTAGAATACTATTAATTCTACTAATAAAATAATAACATATAGTTATACAAAATTAAAGAAATGAAAAATGTACAAAGAATATTAAGCAGAGAGATTTTTCTTTATAACATGAAAGTGAGAATCAAGCGCACTCAACATACAAAGTACACGTATCAGCACAGTGGAAGAGCAGCGTGACGTCACCATGCAGTCTGGAGGAAGGGCAGTTCAAAGATTTTTTTTTTTTTTAAACTGGCACTTCAGCTAGACTGAACGGACGGAAAACATGAACTTTTACATAGCCGTTTCGACCGATGTTTCATTCAGTGTGGTGGTGGTACCAACCCGGGCGGGATAAACCCTACCACCTAGTAAGGTACGAAGGGAAGGGATCTACAGTTTTACGTGGAATCCGAACCACGTTCAGCCTCCAACGGTCGAGCGTTTTTTTTATACTTACTGTATTTTTTTATTATACTGTATATTATATAATAATGTAAACATTAGGTAAATAAACATTAATGTAAAAGGTATAAAAATAAGGTAGGTATGTTAATAAAATAATGTAAAAATAATATAAATTTTTAAAATGTGAAATAAAGAAAATAAATAAAATAATTATAATAATAAATGTACAACTACGCTGCCTATAATACAACACACAAAAAATTAATGCAACTTAATAATAACTTACTTAACTACTTAAAAGTATAGCTGTTAAGCTTGGTAAAAACACTTAAAGCACTTAAAATAAGCGTGTTAAAAGTGTTAAAACATTTAGTTCGTCAAAAACATTTCGACACACACTTAACATAAGTCGGTTAAAAATATAGTGTGTCATTCATATACAGTTTAGGCTTGTTCTTTTTAGAGTTCCGTAGCCTAATATGTACCCTTATATAATCGGTTACGTGTCTGTCCGTCCGTCACTCTGTCTGTCACATGCGATTTCCAATGTGATTACTCTTTTGCTACTACCTACTTATATTCCACTATATTATCGAATCTCAAACATTCAAAGGTTGACTGTAAGAAATCTCTGTAAGGGATAAGTCCGCCTTTGCACCTTTAAACATAATATGTAAATTTTCTAATGTACCTGTTACTGTTTAATGTTTACTGGAGCAATAAAGCATTTTCTATCTATCTATCTATCTACTCTGGAACGGGAAATTCTATAAATAAAAAAATATTAATAAAGTTGTCAATTTAGTCTTAACGGCATGAAAACTATTTGAAATGGTCTTCTATCTGGTGGAAACTATCTTAAAGCGGTTGTTGAGAGTAAATAGCATTCTAGCGGATTACTGCGAATAGCATTCTAGCGGATTACTGCGAATAGCATTCTAGCGGATTACTGCGAATAGCATTCTAGCGGATTACTGCGAATAGCATTCTAGCGGATTACTGCGAATAGTATTCTAGCGGATTGTTGCGAATATAATTCTAGCACTGCTCGCAAGGCACAGTGCGACCTCGTCAACGTTGCACGCACTCGCTATGACAAAGCAAATGGCTTCGGAAACCTCTGTGTGTGCACAAAGTTCACACTTAACATTTTATATCTTTACATTTTCAATCTACCTACCTACGCTGATACACATAAAACGTGTACTTAGGTAAAAAAAACAAATCAATATTTCTAATAAATTTTTATATTTTGATGTTACTCTTTTGTGGAAATATCGGTAGGTACAAGGCATTATTGTTAAAATATAAAATTGTGTTATATGAAATTGGTTATTACCTATATACCTACGTGTGAATAGTTTCTCGGAGCATATAGAAAAATCTATTGGGCTTCACAATTTTCAGCTTCAATACAAATATTTGTACTTGCCTGATGTTTCGCCATAAAATGAAAAATATTGTACATATTTTGTTGCAAGCTATTTCTAAACTAATCACCACATGTTTTATCAGACGACGAAATAAAGACGAATTATGTAGGCATGACAAAGTTATGCAGAGAAATAGTAATTTTTAAAGAAATGGAGAGTGATTAGAACTACGAGCATTAGATCTGAAATAGCGCCAAATATTTCACAGAGAATAACATTTTCGAAGACTAAAAAAACAACGCATGCAAAAAATTATAAAATTACCTGAGTTTATTCATGCCGGTCGAATGTTCGCAGGAGATTTGTAGCAAGTTCTTGTGTCAGCGAAACGAAAAGCCCGATGTGACTTATATTTGAAACCCCAAATAACAAGAGTTTAATTAACCTATTTTATTTACCCCAGTCAGTAGTTTCAATTTCCAATATTGATTTTCTTGGAAAAGTAAGTAAGTATATATATTTTTTATGATCGAAGATGTAGGTAGGTACTTCTGTAAATCTATCTACCCAATAGTTGTATTCGATAACCGCTAGGAGCGCTGCTGCTATTAAAAACGGATGTTTTGACAGGCGACCGACCTTGACGATCCCGTCAAGGGAGTATCAGGGCGGCTTTCTGACTACGTCACGTGAATTCCTGTCTCTCAGGTAAAGTCTATAGAGAGTGAACACAGAGCATCGAATGCCAACCGCGCGCGCCCCTCCTAGAGGCGCCCTGAGCGCGATTTTCCTACAACGCCGTTGAAGCCTGTGGGCGTGGCCTATGACTTACATTTTTTTTTTATTGAAACTGACACGGTTGGTTACATCACCTACAACATCCGCGATGTCAGCCCATAACACCGGGTGAACTTGGTGCCACGTCAGTGCTTCCCTTCGGTCGTGCCGGCTACACTGAACTAGACGGAAAACACAAACTATTTACATAACCGTTTCGACCGACCTTTCATTCAGTGTGGTGGTACCAACCCGGGCGGGTTAAACCCTACCACCTAGTAAGATAATTAGTGTGTTGTGCGTGTGCATTTGTTTTGTGCGTGTGCCTAACTTGCTCCTCTTTGTGTGTAGTATCGATACTAGCACACACACACACACATACGAAGCGCTAGCAGCACTGCGTGTAGTTTTTGGGTTTCAAATATTATCCCTTAGGGCGTCTCTAGTAGGGGGCGCGCGCAGGCGCGCGCATTCGATGCTCTGTGAGAGTGTACCTAGTCAAATTTGAAGAAGTGTGTGTGCGTGTGTGCGTTAGTCTCTCTGACTTGCTCGTCAATCTGGAGAATTGGGTTATTTATCATTTGTTTTTACAATTTTGTTGTTACTAACCTTCTCAACAAAAAAAAAATTGGAATTTGGAATTTGGAACCTGAAGGATTTGTTTTATTTATTTTTTAGGTTTAGTTTATAAGTTATTTTAGTTTAGTTTTATCATATTTCTTAATTTTAGTTTAATTTTATTGTATTAGGTTATTTTAAATTTTATAATAAAAAAGAAACAAATTAAATTTTTTTTTTTTTTTTTTTACAAAAAGTCTTATTATTGTTGTTTTTCTTATTGTTTCAAATCAATATTTCAGTGACTATTGCTGTAACACTTACCCTACCCTATGCATTTAATGTAGCCGGCTAGCCCTTTTGATATTTTTTAACTTGATGTGGGACGCAGACGCTTAATTCATTGTTAGTTAACCATTTAATTAATTACTATGTGGATTTTTCTATTTATTAATTAAAAAAAATGTATACAATAATGATACATTTACCCCAGAGAGCCTATGCCCATAAAATAAAAGAACAAAATTACATGCACCATTTTTGGAAACAATTTGGGAATACTATAAATGCCAGATACGGCCTGTTATTATGCAGAAATAGGTTTTACATATTCCAAATATGTCATTGTGTGCAGAAGTAGATTACAATAATGCTCGATATGGCACTATTATGCAGTAAATGGTTGAGCTTCCTTGGACAGTTAAAAATAGAATTATCGCGTATTTCGTGTGCCTGTCTATCTTGGCAGAGAAATTGAATAAATATTTTTTTTCAAAGGCAACAGGTTAACCATTAGTGTGAAGACGACTTAATAAAATACTCCATGGAGTAATGTCACCTACGTCTGCCTTCTCTACAAGAGTCAGAAAAATAAATAACGGTCAAGTACGTACTATGTCCGCATGCAGGGGGCTCCGTAGCAATTTCGCACCTAGAAAGTATAAAAAAAATTGGTTGTCTGTAAAGTCGGTTTACGGACGATAGTTTTACGTGATGACGTGGAATAATCGTAGTACATAGAGCAAAGATCAGTTATTCTATTTCCAGTAGAAATATTAATCGTCTTATGACTGGCCATCAATACACTTCTGTTGTCTGATCTTGACAGTTTTACTTCTTAATACGTTTCCATGGTAACTTTGACTATACCGATTGTGCCTCTCTATCGCTTGTTACGCGCTCTCGCTTGCACACACAGGCTCAGATGGAACGTGACACTTTTTCGTGTGTGCAGCCGGTGTTCATCAATTTATAAGACGTGACGTCATCACGTCAAAATAATTTAATTATTATTTGTAATTGAGGATGAGGGAGGGAGGACCCCTGACATGGTCACTTGCAATGATATTTTAGGAAAGATAGGTTATCCATATGACATTCAGTGCTCACACATGGCACGTCCTTGAAAAGTTGAGAGGAAGAACTACAAAGTGATGCGCCGACTCGAATTCCAATTATTAAAATTAGTGCAGAATCTCATTACACACGAAGGCATTTTCGATGTGTTAGCGGCTCGTGGTTAGCGGTCCGAACGCGTGCGTAGTTGGTGGGCGACTAACTTCAGACAGGACTGTGGTCTTGTATTTAATGTGCCGCTTGGGAGCTCAGTTAACCTATTTACCTCCTTTATAATATCATTGGTCACACACCAAGTCTGGTTGTCTCTCCAGAACCTATAAAAAAGAAGAACGCTCGAACGGTTTAGAAGTTACAGGCTGTGCTAGACAGACAGATACGAGCGATTGAGCGAGGGTCCCTGCCAGCGTTGCTGACTACGGAGCCCTAAAAACAGCAAACAAAACAATAATTTGTTCTGGTTGTTGTTTGCAGTCACAGTCAATGTCAATGTCACTATACTGTCACTGTCAATAATGATAGGTTATGTTTTGTATTTACAAAAATGTTCCTTGCTTTTTTTGCGATTTAACAATAGGAAACGGGAAAGTTGATTGATTTGTATTTCTTGCGTGCTTGTCGTCTTGTAATGTCCATCCTTCTCGGTTGGCGCCGCTCGCACGCGCCCATTGCCGTTGCGTTGCGTCGATTCGTGCAAACGGAGTCGTCCCAAGCGCTCGGCGAGAGCGAAGATACTCCGGGCGCGACACCGGCTCAGCGTGTGTGCCGCGTTGTCAATGTCGCCATCATTGGAGCGCCCAACTCCGGAAAGAGCACGCTCATCAATCAAATAGTTGGAAGAAAGGTGCGTTCATACGCGTCCGTACAAACACTTAAATTGTCTGTATTTATTCTTACTTTTTTGATGTTACAGGAGGCCAAATAATAGTCCGTATCGATAGTATTATTTTAATTTAGGTCTTCTCAGTACAACGAGACAATTCGATTAAGTATGCACATAGTGTTGGTGGTGTCCCGGCGCGGAATGTGTCGACCCACCGCGCCTCCTCTCCTGCCTGCCTGTGCTCTCAAGTGCCGTGTCGGTGTGATGTAGGTGTGCGTGCGTGTATGCAGCCGTATGTATGTGTAACATGGAAACTGCCACGGTTGCCTATGGCCTTACTCCAACCAGCCGAGTTCTTCCAGGAGGCGGCACACTCTCTTTGGATCTTGGCACGCCTCTCGAAGTGTAGTATAGGGCCTCCCAGTTCCTTCGCCCTTATGTCTGCCAACTCCTCGCACTCCAGCAGCACGTGGGTGGGTGTCTCGACCGCCTGCAGGCATGCTCTGCGCAGTGGACTGTCCGTTACTCTAATTACATAGAGGTGTCTGTTGAGTGTACAGTGACCAGTAAGCATACCTATCACTATACGTAGTTTTGATCTGTGGACACGGAGCAGCATCTTGGTGAGACGGAGGTCGGGCTTAGCCATTGCCTCCCTCGCCTGTCTGCAGTCGCTGCCTGCTGCCCATCTGTCTATGTGTAGCTGATACCTACGCTTGTGGATCCAACTTTTCAGTTGGTTGTGTGGCAGTGGTACTAGGGGTTCGGGTCCTTCAGGTTCCAAATTCCAAATTTTTTTTTATTGTTGAGAAGGTTAGTAACAATTAAATTTTTTTAAGTCTAGGTTAGTGTCACAAAATGTTTAGAAAAGAAAGCTAGGAGAAGAGTAGACATAGAAAACAAAACCACGTTTGATAGATGTCCCGAGTGCACCACTGGGCTTTCGCCTGTGTCGATGCACTCAGGTTTTACAATAACAATTTAGTTATAAAATTAGACAAAATAATAATGGAAAGCAAAAATTAAAATAATAAAAAACATTAAATAATCATAAACAATAAAAAAATATCTACTATGAGATAGAAATAAAATATACAATGCTATATAAATAAGATGTAAATACCTAGATTAAATATTAATATGGAATAGCATGTTTTCACATACGTGTTAGGTATGCTGCTGGATCCCATTGTGTTATCATTAAGAAAAAAAAAACAGAAATTAAACAAAAAATTGTGCACAGGTGTGCGCGGCGTCGAGCAAGGTGCACACGACCACGAGCCTCGCACGAGCCATCTGCGTCGAGCGGGACACACAGATCATATTCCTGGATACGCCCGGCGTTGTCACACACAGGGAACAGAAAAAGTTAGCAACTCTATTTTATTTTGATGTCTGACCACCATGCGGGGTCCAGTGTCTGAAACACAATATGCGCCATTGTATCTCTCCCCGTGCATGTCGTAAAAAGTTATTAAAGTCATAAGGACAACTGGGGCCATACTTCATAGAAATGAGACCCAGCAAACATTAGATGAAAAATAAATTAAATTAACAATATTTAAGTACATCGCGAGAGGTCAATAATGTTGCTTCCAACAAATAGGACAATGTACCTCATGAAGATAGCACAATCACCCAACTGCACCACATGTGGGATAGAAGAGGACCTACTCCATATACTTACTGTTGGAATGCACCCGGAACCGAGAACTGAGGCAGAAGCTACTGAGAGACTTAAGAACTGACAGACTCAACCTGCTTTTTAAAGTACATGAAGCCTTGGGGCGAGCTCAGGGGGAGGAGTTTGAATACATACTAAGTTTTTTTGTAAAGTCACAGGCATTGAATTGTGCTGAAGTAGATTAAAATATCAATATACTAGTTACTATGGGGCTGGCACGGGCAGGAAAGGCTAAATAAAGCCTTAAGCAAAATAAAGTTAAAAAAAAATAATTTTTGCTTGAATGGTGGACTACCGGCATGCCTCCCCCGCTCCTCTCCATTCTAGCTACACCTCTATGCTCTCTCCTCCATGGTCAGTAACGAAGTTTTTCATCTTTTGGGCATTGCCAATGAAATACGACACGGAACAAAGTCGCTAAAACGACGCACTTTGCAGGTATTCGCTCCCCTCGTCAATGCTGGCCGCTTGCCAGAAGAGTCTTCGCGTGGCGGACGTGGTCGGAGTGATGCACGATGTGACAGTTCCGGTCGCACGCAAGTTCCTCCACGCGGACGTCATTAGCATGCTGGAAGAGGTCGGAGAGACGCCGTGCTTCCTCATACTAAATAAGGTTGGTTACACGTAAACATCAGGCACACCTTTGAGCGGCGGGTGGCCGAGTGGTTTAAGCATCGGCTTCTCATGCGAGAGGTCCCAGGGTCGAATCCAGTCGGCGTGTACCAATGAGTTTTTTCTGACGAAAAAATTTACGTGCATACCTACACCTGCTGCTTCACCGTTCGGAACCGGTGTAAAACTATAGGTTCCTTCCCTTGCCCCTTACTGGGTGGTAGGCTCAAATTGTAGCCGACTGGGTTAGTACCACCGTACTGGATGTAAAATGGCCGCATAGCAGCCTCCGGTGTGTTCTCCTCTTGTCCAGTATAGCCAGCAATCCAGGAAAGTCTCCGGTATGGCACCTACCTTCTCGGAGGTGATATTGGCTGGTCGGAGCATGCGCTTTGGCCCCTCCGACTCAGCCACCCATACCGGATTACATAAAAAAAAACCTGGTCTCTCAGTCACAGACGATTTGTAGGGTCACTCAGTCTGTTCTACAGGTACTATAATGGACGCTGCCCGGAGGAACTTGCTTCCCTTATTCCTTGCCATCCAACCTATGTTCGCAGCACTCGCCGCAGAGAAAATGAGCACCCTTTTGTTGTTGACATTGGAAGCGTTGGAATCATGGGAAGCGTTGAGTATGCAATGTATGAGTATAATAATGGCAATGATTTTTCAGGTGGACGTAATGAAAGTGAAGAAGCAGCTGCTCACACAGATCCGTATCCTCACGAACGGCACGGTGGCGGGGCGGCCGGTGCCGGGGCCTCCGGTGCGGCCCGCGCGCGGCGCCGGCGCCCCGCGCGGCTACGGCAGCTTTTCCGATGTCTTCATGGTGTCTGCGCTCAAGGGGGACGGCGTGCAGGACATTAAGGTTGTTTAGTTTTTTATTAAAAGCTCTTAAAAGGTTTTTAAATTTTTTTTATGGAAACTCATACGGTTGGCTACGTCACCTACACTACAACATCCGTGATGTCAGCCCATAACACCGGGTGAAGTAGGTGCCATGTCAGTGCTTCCCGTCATTTCATGTCGGCTACACTGAACTGGACTGGACGGAAAACACAAACTTTACATAGCCGTTTACCGTTTACATAGCCGTTTCGACCAACCGTTCATTCAGTGCGGTGGTACCAACCGGGGCGGGTTGAACCCTACCACCTAGTAATATAAGGGAGTCATACATATCCCTTAGTCGCCTTTTACGGCATACACGGGGAGACTCGACTTCTACAAATCATTCCAAGTTGGTACACGCACCAATAGATCTGGATTGGGCATAGAAACAGCAAAGTCTGATAAAGAAATACTGAAAGGTTTTGCTCAGGAGGACATGGAACAAGGCTTCAAACTTCACGCCTTAAACCTAGAAATGCAGAATGATTGGCTAACAGTGGGTGACTTCTGCATCCCTCCTGCATTGAAGTGGAAATCCATAATATACAACTGGTCCCCTGAGCTGCTTAAGTTCTACTTAAATGCATTCCAGCTTACTCTCCCCGACCCGAGTAACCTAGTTAGATGGGGGAAATCTACAAATAGACTATGCCCGTCATGTAAGGAGTTCGTAGGCACGGCCAAACATTTGTTATGCGGATGCAAAATACTACTTGAGCGAGGCCAGTATTCCTACCGTCATGATAAAGTCCTCCAAATCATCAGAGAGGCCATCAACCTGTCAATTGCACGGACCAGGAAAGGGCAAACCAGTAGCGGCTTCCAGAAGGTCAACTTTGTGAAACCTGGAGCCAATAAGCTGCCCAAAGATAGGGCTAAACCTTCTTCAATTTTGGGAGCAGCAAAGGATTGGGAATTGTTGATGGACACACATGAGAAGCATTACCAAATGCCTTCGGAAATCTGTACCACAGCATTAAGACCGGATATACTCATATTCTCAAAAGCGACAAAGCACTTGTTGAACTTACAGTTCCATGGGAAAGTAACATACCGAAGGACCACAACATCAAACTTAACAAGTACTGCAACTTAGTAGACCGGATTGTGAGAAACGGATTCAAGACTGATCTCTTCGCTGTGGAAGTCGGAGCAAGAGGACTACCAGCGAAGTCGCTCTACAGTCTCTTCAAGAATCTAGGGCTCCCAAGATCGACGCTAAGCTCATATATGGAGAGAGCTTCGAAAACGTCACTGGAAGCATCCTACAGAATATGGATAGGTAGAGAGAGGGAGGTCGAGAGTGGGACTGGTGGTTTCCCCGCGTCCTAGTCAACGCAGACTAGCTGACGAGGGCTTGATGCGAGCCGAAACGTGAAGCATGCGTGGGAAATTTAGAGTGGCCACTCGCTAGTCCCGGCCTCGATTAATACCCTCCTCTACTGCCGAAGGGCCCGGATATGTTCGGTGAAGCCATCGTAAGCTTATATCCACACCTTCTGGGGCTATTCTTTTAAAAGTAGGTACCGGCCCCATACGGTACAATTTTTCACCATGAATATTTTCACATTTCAGGAATACCTCATCAACAACGCCCGGCCATGCAACCTCCACTACTCGGCAACCGACTGGACGGACCAAACACCCGAGCGTCTAGTCGAGGAGGCCGTCAGGGCGAAATTCATGGACTTCCTGTCCCAAGAGTTACCCTACAAGCTCGCCACAAACATAGAATATTTCGAAGATATGGACGAGAAGCTTGTGTGCTCGGTCATAGTGGATTGTCCATCAGAGAGGATCGCCAGGCTGATAGCCGGCTCGGGGGGCGGTAGGCTGCAGCAAATAAAATCCTACGCGAGGAACGATCTTATTAGCATGTTCAAGAAACCGGTCTCATTAGAATTGCGTTTGAGAGTGAAGCATAAACCTATTGTTTAAGTAAAAGTACCTATACTTAAGTTTTGTATAATAGATATATGAAAATTGCTGATAACGTGGTTTTATTTCTCGGGATAATTAGAAATTTAAAAAACCCCACCCCTAAAAATAATAAATAATTTCCGTTTACTTACTTAAAGGAATTTACTTAGCAGTCCCCCGACGCTAAGTAAATTCCCGTGCAGCTCAGAGTTTTTATATATTATTTACTTAGCGGTCCCCCAACTCCTTTAAGTAAACGAAAATTATAACACCTGAAACTTTATAGATGAAGCCCTTTTGTGCTTTTGTACCGCCTTCAACTCAATTATTTAATAATTTTTATTTTTAGTTCTAAGTAATTGTTTTTTTAAAGTTGGTTCAATGTGTTACAGTTATTTTTTCTATCTTGTTCTATCTTGATTCACTCACATGCTCGCCATCTCGCTCTCACGCTTCTGTTTCTAACAAGTTAACCATTCCTACTCTCACTGCCCTAGGAATATACCCGAAGAGCTGGTAAGCTCTGGAATGCTCTCCATGACCATGTGTTTCCCCCAAGTTATATATTCGGTGCCCCAGTACAGTCTCGGGCCCTTCAAGAGGGCGAAATATGCAACTGCCAGGCAGGTTAGGCATTCATAACCCACGTAATTAGAATGTTCATGGTCACTGTTAGAACCTTATAAATGTGTGAAACGATACCCCATGTCGGGCAATAAATAAAAAAAAAAAGATTTTTTTTACACGAATGCGTATTCAGTAATGGTTTGTCTTGTGTTTTAGGATTCCTTATCCGTACGGGACCCTATTACTAACCCTACGCCGTCTGTCCGTCTGTTCATTCGTCCTATCTATAAAGGTTCGGCTTTTAAGAACCCATCGGTTCTCTAAATCGTATCTTTGTCGCACCGCTAGAGTGTGGAACTGTCTTCCGGCGAGTGTATTTCCTGAATCCTTTAACCTGGGTGTCTTCAAGCGTCGTATTAACGGGCTGGACAGCCTAGCAACAGTCCGCAAATCTGATGGCATGTCACCTAACTGAGCGTGGTTTCGTGAGGAGAGATGATTTTGACTCTGTCGACTGCACCATTGGTCTCTCGGCACAGGCACCCATGCTGGTTAACATAAAAAAAATGTTGTGTGTGTGTTTTTGCTTTATCGCAAAAAACGGTAATACAAGCGTCAAACTTGTTATGATTATAGCGCAAACTCAGTTAAACAACAAATAATAAAAAATCGGCCAATTACGTGGCGATACGGAACCCTCGGTGCGCGAGTCCGACTCGCACTTGGCCGGTTTTTCGTTTTGTTTTTGTGAACTAGCAACATAGGTAGGTAAGCCGCTACCATTGATTTTATAACACTCCCCCTATAAAATCAATGGCCGCTACTTATGTTTGAGGATTCAGGTCAACTGGCACCGGTCTATTGACAAAAGACTCTTGAATAGCTATTTCGTGGGCCTATCTACGCACAATAGCCACAGAACCCTAGCTAGACGATATCCAGGCTTTGAGTGCGATCGAGGCATTTTTCGTCATTTTCCTGTACTAAAGTGGCCGTTAAGTCACAAGGGCGCGATAGGGACGCCATCTATCACAAACACTTTGTTGCAGGGATAGTTTACATTACTGAGAATATATAACTAACTATATATACTTAGGTCGTGTGCTCTGTTAGGCCCGTAGTGGGGCCGGTACTTTAAAAGAATAGCCCCACTGCATCTATACCCGTGTATTTCGTAAAAGGCGAATAAGGGATATGACTCCCTTCTTACCTTACTAGGTGGTAGGGTTTAACCCGCTGATTCGTACCACAGCAGCACAGGAAAATGAGGGGAAGGAGGACGAAAGGGTGGAGGAGGGAAGTGAGGGAGGGGGAAGGGGGAAAGAGGGATAAGGAGAGGGAGGGGGCGAGATAGGGAAGGTTGGGATTGGGAGGGAGAGCAGAGTGGAGGTAGGTGGAGGTTAGGAGGGGGAGAGAGGGAAGGAAATGGGCAGGTAATGAGGGAAGGGGAGGAGATTAAGGGATATTACTCCCTTCTTATATTACTAGGTGGTAGGGTTTAACCCGCCCGGGTTGGTACCACCGCACTGAATGAAACGTCGGTCGAAACGGCTATGTAAATAGTTTGTGTTTTCCGTCCAGTTGGGCTGACATCACGGATGTTGTAGGTGATGTAGCCAACTGTGTCAGTTTCAATAAAAAAAAAAAAAATTAAAATAAAAAAAGATTAGGTGGGTAGGGAGAAGGGAGAGGGGAGGGAGGGGGAGCGAGAGAATATAAAGGAAGCTATCGTATATTATCATATTTGCGATTAAATCGGATTTCCTAATAAACCCATTCTACCGTGAGCGAAGCCGCGGGTAAAAGCTAGTTTCCATATTTAAAAAAATATCGGGGCGATTTAAACTTCGAACTTTGAGATTAACAGTTCGAGCCGAGCACCCGTCGCATAGAACACATCACATTGACGTAGAGGAGATCAGGGATATTCTATTTAGTGCAGTGTGAAGTGAAGGCGTCTGGGGTAAGTGAACTGAACACCTAATAGCTTGCACGCTAGGGGATCGAGCTACTGCGAAGCTTGCGGTGACGCCACAGAACGAGCAAATGCGTAGAAGTGACAAATAAACTGCTTGCTTACATAATACATAACTTTGTGCAAGGACCGTGCGAGGTTGCTCTCCTGTCGCCCTTTTGTGTGTCATCTTGTCCCTATGATTTAATCGTCTTTACGACATGGTATCACTTCATGCAATCCCCTTGCATGGATGCATATGGATTAGATGCAGTTGAACTATAATTTTTTAAGTTTCTTTATTTTATAATGTAAAAAGCAGCAAATAACTAAATAACTAAAAAAACCAGCCAAGTGCGAGTCGGACTAGCGTACCGATGGTTCCGTACCACTGCCTACACAATACATTTGTGTTATGTATTTAAAAAGTGTATTCTTTTTTTGGTCGGTAACATGTTTTTTCGGTAGTGATGAATGAGAAAGGGTCGTCTGGTACAGTTCAGTAAATTATAATTTAATTTTTTTTTATGTAATCCGCTTTGGGTGGTTGATTCGGAGGGGCCAAAGCACATGCTCCGACCAGCCAATATAACCTCCGAGAAGGCAAGTGCCATACCATAGCTGGCTGGCTATACTAGACTAGAGGAGAACACAACCGAGGCTGCTATGCGGCCATCTTACATCCAGTACGGTGGTACTGGCTAGCTGGCTACAATTTGAGCCTACCACCTAGTAAGGAGCAAAGGGAAGGGTATAGTTTTACACCGGTTCCGAACGCTGAAGCAGCAGGTGTAGGTATGCACGTACATTTTTTCGTCAGAAAAAACTCATTCGTACACGCCACCGACCGGATTCGAACCTCGGACCTCTCGCATGAGAAGCCGATTCCCAAACCACTCGCTTCATCCGGCGCCGGCGGCGGAGGCGCGGTGCGTAACGCCTCCTGTACCCTAATCACGAGATTTAACTTAAACCGCGTACTACGCTACGCCGTGTTCTCCGCATCATTTTGTATGGAGAAACGAAGTTCGCGAATCTATCACTAGAGGCGCTGCTCCGTTTCTCCATACAAAATGATGCGGAGAACATGGCGTAGCGTAGCGTAGCGTAGTAGGTTAAATCTCGTGATTAGGGTACAGTACCTTTATCACGAGATTTATCCTACACCGCGTACTACGCTACGCCGTGTTCTCCGCATCATTTTGTATGGAGAAACAAAGTTCGCAAATCTATCACTAGAGGCGCTGCTCCGTTTGACACACACCACACGCCGCATCCCGACAATTGGGGTAAGCAGAGTAATCGGTTTTATGCTGCAAGTACTCTGGTAAATTACAGCACAACACTATTACGTTTAGCTAAGTATTCGGACAAGATAGCTATCAGGCAGCAAGTAAGGCACGAAGGCCCACTCGCTGCATGACTCGGTGGAAAGACCGCGCCAAGGTGAGAGGTTGCTAGCCTATCGCCCATTTAGCACGGCATCGTGTCCTTATCCCTTAGTCGCCTTTTACGACATGCACGGGGAGAGATGCAGTGGGGCTATTAAGTACCGGCCCCACACAAAATGATGCGGAGAACACGGCGGCGTAGCGTAGTACCTACGCGGTGTAGGTTAAATATCGTGATTATATGGTACTGTAATATTTCCCCGCCGCTCTCTGCTCTACGTTGTCCGGCAAATGTGAACGGCCGGAGCTGCGGCGGAGGCGACGCCTCTCTCCTTCTAATTGATCTCGCCGGCATGACGGATTAAGGGTTAGCGAGCCGAGACAGATTTGACAGCCCCTCACCCCCCTCCATAGATCCGGCAAAGCCTCGCATCCGCCCGATTGAGTGCCGGATTACGACGCGCGCATTTGGCGGGCACCGGATTTGAGGGTCTAATTTATTTTTAAAATACGTAATCGTACGTAAAAAAAAACCGGCCAAGTGCGAGTCGGACTCGCGCACCGAGGTTTCCGCACCACAAAAAAAAAACATTGAAAAAAACACTATCAAAGCAGCAACATCATGTTGCTACTTTGATAGTTATCTTGTCCGAACACTGCGAAACGTGGTTGTCGGTGTATGCTCTGTAATTTACCAGATTCCTTGTAGCATAACACCAATTACACTGCTCACCCCGTACGTTGGGATACGTGTGGTATGTATGTATTTAAAAAATATCTCGTATTTTTTGTTTGTTATAAATATAACTTTTTATGTAATCCGATATGGGTGCCTGAGTCAGAGGGACCAAAGTACATGCTCCGACCAGCCAATATCACCTCCGAGAAGGTAAGTGCCAAATCGGAGACTTCCTTTGGGTTGCTGGTTATATAGCTGGCTATTAGAAGAGAGATAGAACACAGCCGAGGCTGCTCGGGTCGCTGCGTGACTTTCGACTCCGTAAAACCACAGATTACTTAATAGTGGTAAAACGCACACACGCGAACACGGTGTGCGTCACTACTGTTCGAAAACAACTGGAGTTAGTTAATTTTTTGTTCTAGGTTGGTAACAAAGTGAATCAGATCAAGTAGGGCATATCTTCACCTTTTCTTAGAAGTATAAATTGAGCCTTATCCCCATATTCAAAGAGCGTGTATTTTATGCCGAAAGTCAGCGACGCCGCCGTCGGGACACATTCGACCTGCCGACGTTTCGAGCACTAATAGGTTTTGAATTGATTTGAGTGAGTTCATGCGAATATCAAAACTGACATTAATAGCCGTATCCTTTGATTGCGTTGATTTAGAAGCTTACATTTACTATACCTCAAAGAGATCGTAGACTTTAGTATTTCGTATTAATTTGAATGTGATATCTTGATCCGATTCTGAGAAAAAAAGGGTCTTGACATGCAAAACAAACATAATTTGTTTCATGTTAAATAACTACAAATTTACAATATTCGGATTTCTCCCTTTAAGTGTGCTTGTTTCTTACCAAATTTCATGATTCTAGGTTAACGGGAAGTACTCTATAGGTTTCGATTTGATTTGCCAGTAGCAAAATATGTGATATAAATTGCCGTACCTATATTGTTTGTGCGTTCACTTAGAAGCTTACAATTTCTACACCTCCGAGGAAACGTAGACGTATTTGATATTAATTTCAACTTAACTTGACGTCTACCTGTTCCTGAGAAAAAGGACCTTTACAGACCGACAGCCAGCCAGCCAGCCAGCCAGTCAGCCAGACGGACAACAAAGTGATCCTATAAGGGTTCCGTTTTTTCCTCCTTTGAGGCACGGAACCCTAAAACAAGTAATATAAAAGACATATATAAAAGAGTACCGTGTGGGGCCGGTACTTAAAAAGAATATCCCCACTGCATCTCTCCCCATGCATGTCGTAAAAGGCGACTAGGGATAAGGACAAGATGCCGTGCTAAAGGGCTATAGGCTCGCCACCTCTCACCTTGGCACGGTACTTCCACCGAGTCATTCAGCAGGTGTGTCTTCGTGCCTTACTTGCTGCTTGATCGATTGAATCTTGTTCGAATAGGTACTTTGCGAAACGTGGTGGTCGGTGTTGTGCTGTAATTTACCATATTTCTTGCAGTACAACACCGATTACTCTGCTTATCCCGAGTGTCGGGATTCAGCGTGTGTGATATGTATGTATATGTATGTATAAAAGAAAATATATGTTTTTTTACATAAACATTTTAAATAAAATTCACCAAACGCCTTTGCAATAATAATCACCTTCGGCATCATACCAGTCCACCAACTTCTTATCGAACCACACATACTTTCCCTGGAGGCTTTGCGGCGCGTCGAGCGCGAGGTACAGAGATGCGGCCGCGCCCTCGTCCTGCTCGACCGCTCCGAGGCCCTTCGTCATGTCGGTCTGCACGAAGCCCGGGTGCACCGAGTTGATGCTGATGTCCCTCGATGCATACTTCCGTTGCTGGATCGTTGTCAGCGCCGACATCGCAACTTTCGATACACGGTATTCGGCGTGCTTGCCTTCATCTGCGAAGTCGTTCTTGCTGAAGGTCCCTTTCTTCACCGACTCCACCTAGCTATCGACGAACTCGTCCAGTTGGCTCACGGTCAAGTTCTTACTGGTTGCGAGCAAGGTTGCGAGCCATGCCTTACTTCGCACGTTGGAAAGATGACCGCAGTCGCTGGAGATGTTGACGACTCGCGCGTTATCCCTCAGCAGCGGGTACACCAGCTCCTCCAGTGTCAGAAGACTCTTGTAGTTGACGTCGATCACCTGCTTGACTTCCTCGTAGATCGGATATACATTGTCGTAGTCGAGCAACGCCGCGTTGTTCACTAGAAGGTCGAAGCCCCCGTGATTCTCCTTTATGACGTCCCGAAACCGGATCACGCTATCACGGTCGCCGACATCGAGCTGCTGAAATACTGGCTTGTATCCCAATTTATTCAGTTCCTCGACGGCCTTCAGCCCTCTGGTCTTGTCTCTAGCTGTCAGGTACACCACACCGTCAAACTTGGCGCAGAGTCCTTTTACAACAGAGAACCCGATGCCTTTATTGGCTCCGGTGACTACGGCGACTTTCGTAGACATGTTGCTTCAGACAACTTTGTCAAGTGACTGAGCAATATTCGCAAAGTTAAGCATATACAGGGTGTTAAAACGGCGAGTGCATTAATTTCGCCAGCGCAGTCCTCATGTTTTTCCTAGACAAAAAAGTAATTAAAGTTTTTTTCTAAAGTGTCTAGTTTTCGAGATATGAATATTTGAAATGTATGTTTTCGTCTAGTGTAATTTAACGCGTGGTTGCCGCTCCGCACCCTCCGCCTGCCGACCTCCAGTCCTCCAATCACAAAGCTAACCCCCGCCCCTCCCGCCAACATCTCCGTCCTAGGCGCTCACATCTCACCCTTTCTTCTCCCCTCCGCGCCGCCCTGTTGTCATTAGATCATTTTTACACTAAAATAATCAATTAGTTTGTATGAAAACTGTAACTTTTTATTTAAAGTGAATTCATAAAAAAGTTATTTGACTTTTTTGTTACTCTTGATCCCAATAATCATTTCCTAAATTTAATGTACTCGCCGTTTTTACACCCTGTATACAGGGTGTCCCAGAAACCGACGATAATCCTTTAACAGGAGATAGGGCTGCTAATTACCTCTCAGAATATCTAATTTTAGGTTTAGTAAAAATGGCTTAGTTTTTGAGATATTGTCATTTTTGTAAAAATCCAAAATTTTCTCCCTCAGCTAATTTTTTTAAATGCCACGAGTACAAATGTAAGATTTTCTTAAATCTAGTTTTTGTCAAATATTCCCGAAAAGTAAGGCTTTCACACGGTATAATTTATTTTTTTATGTTTAATCCTGTTTAGCTGAAAAACGACTTAAGAGCCACATGTTAAAAAATGTTCAGCCTCATCCTTTGAGTTTGGCCCTTCGCGGTGAAAAAAAAAATTACTACACTAAAGTGGCATTATGCAAAAAAAATACGCCCATCTAATGAAGTTTTTAAAATGGTACATCACTTACCGCTTTGCCCAATAATTTATGAGATATTGTTATTTAACTGCAAAAAGACCTCGGAATTTGATAACTGTTCTACCAACTACGAATTGGAATAAAATAAACATTTGAAGTAATTGGTCTTTATTAACCTGTTAAAGTAGATGTTCAAATTGTTTACAACCTGCACAAATGCTAGCTCGACATCTTCTCACAAATAATGTAGTCAACGAGGAGTTGGACCCATACATTAATTCCTCAGTCAATGAAACTTTGATAATATCTTGGAGTAATGTTCGGAATTACTACTGACAAATAATCCAACATTTTTTTTTACGGGAAGTTGGGTATATTCAAAGAAAAGTGAAAATTTAATATAACTCCTATAGACAAATTGCTCCGTCCAAAGTTACTTCGCCATAGGGTAGGTATTATTTATATGAATAAGTACGTAAATAAATCCAACATTTTTTGTATATGGAAATAGTGAATTAAAAACAAAATGTGTTTTTTTACTATATTTTTCTCGGCAAAATTGCTCAGTCGGTTCTTTAATCGGAATATACCTTAGTATTATTATGTACATCAATAAGCATAAGAATCCAACAACTTTTTTATATGCATCATTTTTTTTCAAGGTGACGACCGAAACTCTGTTCCGCAAAATTCCTCCGTCCGTTTTTATTGTACAATTATGATTAAGAATTTTGAAGAAAATTATTTGCAAAAGAATCCAACAAAAAATCCATCGGCAAGTTTAAAAAACAAGCGGGCCAAGACGGGCGCGGTGCGCAGAGGAGCGGCCGGCCGCGGGAGGCGAGAGACGCGGCATTTTCCCCTCCTCTGCGTCCATGCTGCGCCGCGCCGCCCCTGGCGCGCCGCTGAAGTTGGCGTGCGGTGTGTGCTAACCAGGGACTGAAAACCGGTTCGAAATGGGGTTCGGGTTCTCCGAACCGGTTCGAAGAACCTTTTTAACGAGCGAACCAGTTTGGTCGCGAACCGGTTCAAAAAAACCCGAACCTGAAGCCTAAAAATCGGTTCAGAACCGGTTTGGACCTCTAATATTAACCGGTTCGCAGCAGGGTACGAAATGGGGTGGAAACCTTTATACATTTTTTTGGACTTTGGGCTTCTTTTTTAATGTAAAATATTGTTGTTTTATGTATTTAATAAAATAAAAAAATAGGTGGTTGATTTTTATAGCCTAATCGATTCAGTTTCATAACAGTAACAAAAAAGTCTTAATTATCATTATGACATAACACGTGTAAGTTGGTAAAAAAAATCAAATTCTTTCATATTCAATTCATACTAATAAAACTAAAATTGTGGTTTTTCACAATTTCTGAAAGAAAGGGATCTATGTGTTGGAAGACTTTTTTGTTCCTGGCATGAAACTGAAATGATTAAGAAATTTTTTTTTTACATTTTACATAGAAAAAATGTTTTTGTGCGAACAAAAATTATTTGTTCTTCAAAAGTGATCTATTTCCGATACAGAACCCTCTCTTAGCGTACTATTAACTAATTTTGAAAGAAATTATATAAGGTGCTTCGTTATTCATCTCAAGTAAACACGTTACGCAAAAAAAAATTATATGTTTTTAGCATAATTTTACGAGAAATTTTCAAACGCAGAACAGCTGTTTATTGTAAGTAAGTCACAAGGTCACTAGACCTGTGTGTAACAGTAGGTAGCTTGCATTGTACGGGGTCAATGACCGTTGTATGTCCAAACGCAGAACAGCTGTTTGTTGTAAGTAAGTCACAAGGTAACTAGACCTGTGTGTAACAGTAGGTAGCTTGCATTGTACGGGGTCAATGACCGTACTATGTTCAAACGCAGAACAGCTATTGTTGTAAGTAAGTCACAAGGTCACTAGGCCGCCGCCGCTCTAAAACTAGCTACCTACCTACCTACCTACCTACGTGTGCGGTGTGTGTGCCTACGTTTCTTGTTTGCAAGGGTCTATAGCCTTGATTGGTTTTTACAGCTATTTGATTTAATTTTTTTGTTAGGAGATGTTAGGAGAAACAATGCTCCTATAAACATGTTTTTTTTTGCGTAAAGTGTTGAGCTGAACGGGACATGACAAAAAAAAAAATAATAATGATAATGATAATGACGAACCATACTGAATATGCATATGTCTCAATGAAATATTGTTATTGTTGTGTGTTCTTTATGGCGAAATAAATATCTGAATCTGAATCTGTTTGTTTGAGCGCGTATGTAACCCTCCCGAAGTTATTGACATAAATAATGAAGCACCTTATATAGGGAGTTAAAGCTGTTCGCGTCTGTGACACCTCATGGTCCTTAAGTCACACGTGCCTCCTGGGTGGTGCCAAATGAACAGCAGTTAGCGTGTGGGAGATCTTCGGATCGACTGGGTTCGCGACCACACCCTGGGAGAATCAATTATTTGTTTAATTTTTATTTTATTTTTATTTATCTCTTTATTTCAGCCAACTAGGGCCATATTGACAATACATATTAAATGTCTTAACCTAAGAACTAAAATTACTTTTTCTCCACTTGTGTCTGTACGGGTCCCAATAGAGACCCGTATGCGTCATATTAGTCTGCTGACGCGGTGAATCAGGTGCGCGTAGAGTGGGCGCAGATTGCGTCCGCGGCACGGGCGTCGGCAGCGGCGCGGGCGTCGGCAGCGGCGCGGGCGTCGTCGGCGGCGGCGCGGGTTGCATCTCCTGAATGTGCAGGACGGCAGTTGTAGACAGCTCCGGCGCGGCCTCAGCATACTTATGGCGCGCGACCTCACGATGAAGGTCGCGATTGTAGCGCCGGAACACCACCCCGGAGGGCCAAAACTCACTGCGACGGAATGTCTTCACCTTCTCGGCAGGAATGCACAGCTTGAAAGCGCAAAAGTTCGTGTCAGCCCAGTGAGAAGGAAGAGCCTCGACACTCTCAACTCGCTCACCCTTATCCTGGACGTGGCGGATGAGGTCCTCGATCTTCATGTCCTTTCGCAGGCGAGACACGTAGATGAGAGCCGTGCGGGGAGCTGCCTTGAAACAGCTCTCTTCAGGGGGCGCAGATCCGCGCTTATTGCACCTCTTCCTTCTCTTCTTCCTGCTCTCGACGAGTACGAACCC
Source organism: Nematopogon swammerdamellus (assembly GCA_946902875.1). NCBI lineage: Eukaryota > Metazoa > Arthropoda > Insecta > Lepidoptera > Adelidae > Nematopogon > Nematopogon swammerdamellus. The sequence goes on from OX336340.1 coordinate 2,145,187, forward strand.
GTCTTTGTCACGTGCAGCCTCCTGCCGACAGTCGGGACGCGGTTCCAAGCGCGGGGATACCATTGTTGTTTTCTCCACCGTTTTACTGATACGCTTCGTCATAGATCCGCGTCGCCTTTTCGGACGAGCGGCAACGGGGCGGGTGGGCAGAGGAGCGGGAGGGGTGCGCAGTGTAGAAGTCGAGGCATCAACAGCACCATCAGCGCTTACGTAGCATACCGGCGTCGATGTGCAATCGCTGGGCACCTCGCCTGCGCATATTGATGTTGCGTACACTCAGCGTTTCGTTCAATGTTCCCACTTGCGGAATGCGATCAGGCTGCAGAGACGGGGTTATCGGCCGGAGTGACTCGGAACATGACAATTTCTCAACTGCCTGTTTCAGCTGTTGAACTTCCGGGACGAGAGATGTTGGCCCCTACGCCGCTGTCGCTCCACAGTTTCCCTTCAGTTGAGCTATGTCCGCTTTTATGATCACCAAATCTTTCAGGAAGGCCGTAACGTCGACGTGGTCGAAGGACACAGGCGGCAACTTATTGAGGTCGTACGCCACGAACCTTGGCACGTCGTCGGGGTCTGTCTGCTTTAAGATGGTGACGATGTCCTGGATAGTCTTCTTCTTCCGATTTTCTCCCTTGCGAGTCGGCCTTCTTGACGGAATGCACGCACAAAGCAGAACTCTCGCGGTCTCAACGTCATCTTCGTTGAAGGCGGACTCACAAATCCGGATGATGCTGAAGGCTGATCTTCGGTGAAGGCTAGTACTTCGTTAACAACCATATTGCATTTATCGCACGCCATTTTCGCTTACTTCGCAGGTGCGTCTAGAGTGCATCGTGTGCGCGTCCGTCGCCGACCGATGCAAGCTCAGTACTATTATACCGCCATAACAGTTCACTGTGTTCCGGTGCACCTCCCGGGGACCCAAAAGCAGGTGGGGATGGCTGTGGTGAGGAGTAGGTCAGTAATCCCGACGCGGATTCGCTGTTCCGACGTGATGCATCGACACGGTTGACAGGGAGACTCGGTGAGACGGTTATTCCGCTGGCCGCCCGCCGGTGGTACAGGGGCCCAATCGCGTCTAACCAACGCGAGAGGCTGCCCTGGTAAACCGGCGCATAATCCCGGAGTGGTCCGTCGTGCCGGTTGGTGAACGGAGTAGGGGTCCCGGCGGCCACTTCCGGGGGGAGGGGAGGGGGGGCGGGGACCGGGGGCCCTTCCGTCTTCCGTGTCGGCGCACCACTAACCTGAGCAGTAAGCGATGGTCCACGCTTTGCCCGTGAATCACCACAGCCACCCTTCACGCTCTTTCCCCCCCCTCTTACTACAACCATGGCAGTACAAAGAAAGAACAACTTTCAATCAGCTGTGCACACCCCTACACCACTATTTAGCGTTGACTTGACCAACGTGCGGGGGTTGCACACCAATCTTAATGCCGTCAATCACCACGTGAAGAGGATGAAGCCGGCCTTGCTTTCTCGACGAAAACGCAAATATCTCGCCCTGCCGACACTTCTTACCTGCACCACCCCGGCTACACCCTGGATGAAGCCTTCCGCTGGCGAGCCGGAGTCTGCCTGTTTGTCAGGGCTGATATTTCCTGTCGTCGCCTGCGCTGCATTGAGGACTCCGAGCTCTCAATACTCTGGCCCCACGTGGATCTGGGAACGGTGTCGGGGGTCCCAATAGGTCGCACTCTGGCAATGCGGATACAGCTCGGTTATTCGAGTACCTGAGTGGAGCGGTAGACAAAGTCCAAGAGCGGTTCCCCACCGCGGATTTGGGTTTCCTTGGAGACTTCAATGCCCATCACAAGGCATGGCTAGGCTCCAGGAGTACTGACTTTGCGGGGAGAGCCGCCTACGACTTCGCCCTGACGCATGGCCTGTCTCAACTGGTGGACCAGCCCACCAGGCTGCCAGATATAGACGGTCATGGACCCTCTCTGCTGGATCTTCCGCTGACGACAAACCCCACTGGATATAAAGTCTCAGTGAGAGCCCCGCCGGGTTCTTCTGATCATTGTTTAGTGGGGTCCAAGGTGTCATCTTCGCCTCCTCAGTCCCGTACTGGAGGAACGCGTCGAATTTGGCACTACGCGTCAGCAGATTAAGATGAGATGCGAGAACACTTCGCATCCTACCCTTGGAGAGAGATCTGCTTCAGTTCGGACGATCCGTCAAAATGCGGTAATACCGTTGCCGATGTGGTTCTGGGGGCAAAGGAAAGGTTTATTCCCAGCGCCTCTGTACACCTCGGTGGTAAAAGCCAACCATCGTACAGCCGCGACTGTGCTGATGCTGTCGCAGCTAAATGCACAGCTTATCGGGCATGGTCGCGTGCCCGTGCCGGACGTGAATCAAACGTATCCGAACAGACGATGGAATACAACCGCCTCTCCAGATCCTGCAAAAGGGTTATTGCCAGGGCCAAATTTGACTACATCGGCGACAGACTGAACCAGCACCCAACTGGGAGCTGTGAGTTCTGGTCTCTCGCCAAATCTGTCGAGTCGAATTTCTGCCGCTCCTCTCTTCCACCTCTGCAGTGTCCTGGAGGCTGACTTGCCCACTCCGCAAAGGAGAAAGCCGACTTTTTTTTTTTTTTTTTTTTTTTTTTTTTTTTTTATTGCTACCGAACTGGGTGGCTCTGTCCGAGGTCGCAACCTCAGGCGCAGCCAATTTCACCCCCGAGGAGGTGCCAGTCCGGCTTGGAGGTGGACTAATGTTGCTGGGGAAAGGCTATTAACCCGCGATTTGAAGATCTGTGGATTGTAGGAGTGGGGGAAGATATTTCCTGGGAGCCCGTTCCACACCTTTGCAGTGCGGCACAAGAACGATTTAGAGAATCCTGCAGTTCGAAGAACTCTTCTGTCGACTACAAACGGGTGTTCCGCGAGAGTATGGCGGGTTTGGCGAAGGCGAACAGGAGGAGGAGGGATAAGGGAAGCAAGTTCGTCAGAGCAGCGGCCATAGTAGTACCGATAAAACAGGCTCAATGACCCAACGATACGTCTGTGCTTTAGAGGTTGAAGGTCCTTTGTGAGTACGGAGTCACCAATGAGGCGAATGGCTCGTCGCTGAATAGAATCCAAGGCTGAAAGAAGGTACTCAGGGGAACCCTCCCAAAGATGACTGCAATATTCCATCACCGGTCTTACTTGTGCTTTGTAGAGTGTAAGCAGTTGGACCGGCGTGAAAAATCGCCGACAGCGGTAAAGGACTCCTAATTTTCGAGACGCTAGTTTCGCCTTGGACTCTATGAACGATCGAAACCCAACGTCCCTGGACACCTCCATACCCAGGACGCCCAGACTACCATCGTTGGGGACTTGGCTGCCCTGAAAAGTGGCTTGGAGAGGAAACGGATCAGCCTTAGTAGAGAAGGCACAAGCTTGCGTCTTGGCTACGTTGAAGTTGACCAAGTTCTTCTTCCCCCAAGAGGATACTTTTTCGAGAACCTGGTCAACCCGAGCAACAGTTTCGCGTCTCGCGTTTGCTGCTGAGGCCTCTCTACCCTTCCAGTCCTTGATGAACCCTTCGTGCACCGTGCTGTCGTCCGCGTAACAGTGTATTTCGCCGAGCGAGAGCATGTCGTTGATGAACAATAAAAACAGCGTAGGCGACAGCACGGATCCTTGTGGAACACCAGCATTGATTGAGTAGTCGGCCGAGCAGGCACCATCTAGGGTGACAAATATCGACCGGCCACTCAAAAAGCTGGAGATCCAGGTGCACAGTTTTGTAGGGACACCGTAGGCCGGAAGCTTGCTTAAGAGTCCCCGGTGCCAGACGCGATCGAATGCTTTGGATATGTCCAGAGCGACCGCCAGCGATTCCCCAAAACCATCGAGCCTTTCAGCCCATAAATGCGTGACGTACGCTAGAAGATCTCCAGTCGACCTTTGCTTGCGAAAGCCGTATTGTTTGTCGTCGAGGAGTTTAGAGTCTTCTAGGTACGTCAGGAGCGCTGAGTTGACAATACGCTCCATAACCTTACTCAAAAGTGAGGTTATCGCAATAGGGCGATAGTTCGATGGGTTCGCTGGGTCCCCCTTCTTGGGGACCGGCTGGACCGAAGCTCTCTTCCAGCAAGAAGGCATTGATCCGGAGGAATAGGAGCGTTTGAATAGGCGGGTGAGGACTGGCGCCAATTCCAGAGCACAATTTTTCAAGACGATCGCCGGGACGCCGTCAGGCCCACTACTCTTCGAAATATCCAACTCACGTAGTGTTTTATGGACGACTCTGGGGTGGAACCTAATATTTGCCATCATACGCCCGCAATGGGGTAATGAAGGGGGGTTGGCGCCCAGGTCGTCCATGTTTGAGTTGGATGCGAAAAGGCGTGCAAAGATATTCGCCTTTTCTTTCGCGAGTATAGCGAGCGAGCCATCCGGACGTTCCAGCGGAGGTGTAGCAGGACGGCAGAAATTCCGACCGATGGATTTGGCGAGAGACCAGAAGGCGCGGCTACCCGAAGGGCTACGTGCAAGTTTCGCGCCAATTCCACGGTCGTGCCTGAACTTGGCCAAGTTTTGCGTTCGTTTGCAGGACCTAGCAACGACGTTGAGCTCTCGTCTGTTCTCGACAGACCTATTCTGCAGCCATTTCCTATAAGCCTTGTTCTTAGTGTCAATAGCCAGTCTGCATTGACAATCAAACCAAGGCTTATGGCGGCCGCCGATGGGAACGGTGGAGGTAGGTATGAAGAAATTCATACCCTGTGCGATCACATCGACGACCGATTGGGCACACAGGGATGGGTCTGGAGAAGAGAAGCAAACGTCGTGCCAAGGGTAGGCTCCCAGGAAGGAACGGAAGTCATCCCATTGTGCTGACCGGTAGTGCCAAACTGTTCGCGTACTACATTCACGTGCTTCCGCGAAGTGTACAGTTGGCACAGTTGAGCGTACAAGGCAATGGTCGGAGTTTCCGAGGGGAGCTTCGACCCTCACCTTGTAACCATTTGGCTCGGTAGTCAGCACAAGGTCCAACAAACTAGGTCGATGGGCAGGGTTATCAGGTATCCGAGTGGTTCCGGATACCAACTGCGTCAACCCGTGCGCAATGGCCAAGTTGTAAGCCTCCCTGCCGGCATGGTCAGTGATGGGGGAGCCCAACCAGTCTTGGTGTTTAGCATTGAAGTCACCCAGCATCACTAACTCCGCCGTAGGGAACTCGCAAAGCAGTTTGTCTGCCGTACTGCTGAGATGCTCATAAAATGCCTCTGTTCTTGACGCACTGAGGTTAGGGGATCTGTATGCACCCGCGTAAATCCTCACCACGTGGGGAAGATTCACGCGGATCCATAACACAGGAAAAGCAGGGTCTTCAAATCGGGTGAGCCGGGTATAGGAGACACCAGATCCAACGTACAAGCAGACACCACCCTTCGCCATGAAACGTTCCTGAAGATTGTAATCAGGAACGTCCAGGTAGGATGCGTCCGCAGGACGCCCGATCTGGGTCTCCGTAAGAAAGAGGAGGTGAGGCCTCGCCGTCTGCAGATGGCAGGCGACGGATGAGAAATTTGTGTGTAGACCTCTTATATTGGCGAGGTCTACCTTAAATTTTGAGGGAGAACGGGCCGCTGAAGGTTTATACAGTTTTCTATTTTTTGTTCGGCTCATAATTTAGATGGGTGATTGATTCGTGGAGTGTATCGGAATGTGCCCAGGGCGCGGTGATGCCTTGTGCAACTCGGATAGACTCAACCAACTGACAGTCGCAGAGAGCGAGAGGACCCCCGGGCCCCCCCTCCCAGAAAACATGTGGTCTCCCATGGTCACCAGCCCCACAATGCTCTCTGACAGGGATTTTCGCGTGTTGATAGGGCAGCCAGCACACGGGTTGGTGAGGGCCGTGTGCCGGGCCCCTGTACTACCACGCAGGCAGGCAGCGGTCACCTGTTTCCACCGGCTCTCCCTGACCCCTGCGGCTGTCAGTCGGTTAAAAGGAGTCTGGAGTGCGAGCGACACTAGCATCCACAACCCAGGACACCCCCGACACACTCAAGTCCACCGACCGGCTAGTCGCAGGCTGGCCTCCAAGTGTAGCAGAGCCACATCAGGAGTTTTTCGCCTACGACCTGTGGTACCAACCCGGACGACATAGTGGAGGACTTGTCTACCACATAGTGAGGCTGAAAATAAATCCTGTTTAGGCGCAGGATGATCGCCTGCGTCCGACATTCCTCAGCTGTTGCGACTCTGGGACGGTGGTAATGCCAAAGGCATCGTCGCAACATTGCCCAGGGAGCACGACGAGGACGTGAATGTCGGACTTGCTGGGCTCTACTTTAGTGTGACCCACCGCTGGCACAGTAGATTGCTAGATTGGTAATTTGGTGAACTCCATACAGCTCCAGAGAACACTACCAATGCTTAACCCAGCGAACCCCCTAAAACCCGACTTACTGGTATCTCCCTTTGCGGGGAACTTCAACCTGGACGATGGGGGTGCCACTCCCCCAGCCATACCTAGGTGTGAGAACTCCATGCCGGAAGTACAGTTTCGATAACAGACTGTACTGGCGGAGTTTCTCTCCCTATACGTCAGGAAAGCGTGTGGGCCGGAATGGATTCCTGCATTGGTGTTAAAATAGTGTGCTCCCGAGCTGGCTCCAGTGCTGACGCGCCTATTCCGTATCTCCTACTCCAATGGCTGTGTGCCGGCGGTCTGGAAATCTGCGTTTGTGCAAGCGGACCCCAAAAAGGTTTTTTTTATTGACAGCGCGTCGTATGGCGCCGAGCCACCCATAAGGTGTCTAACGACGCCCATGGACATTCGGTCGTATGCGGGGGTTCCGAATGCCATGCCGAGCATTGCTTATGGTGCCCATTCACGGCCCTTTTGAAGGACCCGAGACTGTACTTGGGGGGAAATATATGTGCAGGGAGAGCGTTCCAGAGTTTACCGGTTCTGTAGAGGAAAGATCTGCAGAATCGATTGGTACGCATCCGCGGTAAGTCCAGCGTGTAGGAATGCAATCCCTGCCCAGTGCGCGTGGTGCGAAGGTGGAAAGGGGACGGCGGGATCACATTAAACGGCCCCTCCGAGTACTCCTCACGGAATAAGCGATAGAATACACTTAGGGAGCCGACATCCCTACGGTGTTGCAGTGGTTTTAGATCGCAGGACACTTCGGGGTCACCTACTAGTCGCACGGTTCGACGCTGGATTGAGTCCAGAGGCGCAAGCTGGTATTTGGCAGAGCCATCCCACAGGTGCGAGCAGTACTCCAAGCAGGACCTGATCTGCGATTTATAGAGAAGCAGCTTTTGGTGTGAAGTACCGTCGCACCTTATTGAGTACGCCCAGCTTTTTAGAAGCCAGCTTGGCCTTCCCCTCGATATGGCGACGAAAGTTCAGGTCGTGCGACAGTTCGACTCCGAGGGCCCCGAGGTGTTCACTTAATTTAAGCGACGTGCCTTGGAATGAAGGAACCGGTGTGAACGCCGCTCTCTTCGCACTGAACACGCGAACTTGTGTCTTGGAAGCGTTGAACTCGACCAAATTACTACGGCCCTATTCGGAAATAGAGTCGAGTGTGTGTTCGAGCTCAGACACAAGTCTTCGCCTCTTCTCATCCACAACATCCCGACTGGCTGAAGGGTGACTGGTGTAGGATCCGTGTGCCGTACTGTCATCAATGTATGTTGTCCAGAGACAGCATATCATTGATATGCAGAAGAAACAGCGTGGGTGACAACACAGATCCTTGGGGTATGCCGGCGTTCACTGACATGTCCGACGAGCAACCGTAGTGCACGGTTGCTGAATGAATGCTACGCCCATGCAGGAAGTCGGCGAAGAAACAAGAAACAAGAAACGTAGGCACACACACCGCACACGTAGGTAGGTAGGTAGGTAGGTAGCTAGTTTTAGAGCGGCGGCGGCCTCGTGACCTTGTGACTTTCTTACAACAATAGCTGTTCTGCGTTTGAACATAGTACGGTCATTGACCCCGTACAATGCAAGCTACCTACTGTTACACACAGGTCTAGTTACTTTGTGACTTACTTACAACAAACAGCTGTTCTGCGTTTGGACATACAACGGTCATTGACCCCGTACAATGCAAGCTACCTACTGTTACACACAGGTCTAGTGACCTTGTGACTTACTTACAATAAACAGCTGTTCTGCGTTTGAAAATTTCTCGTAAAATTATGCTAAAAACATATAATTTTTTTTTTTGCGTAACGTGTTTACTTGAGATGAATAACGAAGCACCTTATATAATGTCTTTCAAAATTAGTTAATAGTACGCTAAGAGAGGGTTCTGTATCGGAAATAGATCACTTTTGAAGAACAAATAATTTTTGTTCGCACAAAAACATTTTTTCTATGTAAAATGTAAAAAAAAAAATTTCTTAATCATTTCAGTTTCATGCCAGGAACAAAAAAGTCTTCCAACACATAGATCCCTTTCTTTCAGAAATTGTGAAAAACCACAATTTTAGTTTTATTAGTATGAATTGAATATGAAAGAATTTGATTTTTTTTACCAACTTACACGTGTTATGTCATAATGATAATTAAGACTTTTTTGTTACTGGTATGAAACTGAATCGATTAGGCTATAAAAATCAACCACCTATTTTTTTATTTTATTAAATACATAAAACAACAATATTTTACATTAAAAAAGAAGCCCAAAGTCCAAAAAAATGTATATAGGTTTCCACCCCATTTCGTACCCTGCTGCGAACCGGTTAATATTAGAGGTCCAAACCGGTTCTGAACCGGTTTTTAGGCTTCAGGTTCGGGTTTTTTTGAACCGGTTCGCGACCAAACTGGTTCGCTCGTTAAAAAGGTTCTTCGAACCGGTTCGGAGAACCCGAACCCCATTTCGAACCGGTTTTCAGTCCCTGGTTAGCACACACCGCACGCCAACTTCAGCGGCGCGCCAGGGGCGGCGCGGCGCAGCATGGACGCAGAGGAGGGGAAAATGCCGCGTCTCTCGCCTCCCGCGGCCGGCCGCTCCTCTGCGCACCGCGCCCGTCTTGGCCCGCTTGTTTTTTAAACTTGCCGATGGATTTTTTGTTGGATTCTTTTGCAAATAATTTTCTTCAAAATTCTTAATCATAATTGTACAATAAAAACGGACGGAGGAATTTTGCGGAACAGAGTTTCGGTCGTCACCTTGAAAAAAAATGATGCATATAAAAAAGTTGTTGGATTCTTATGCTTATTGATGTACATAATAATACTAAGGTATATTCCGATTAAAGAACCGACTGAGCAATTTTGCCGAGAAAAATATAGTAAAAAAACACATTTTGTTTTTAATTCACTATTTCCATATACAAAAAATGTTGGATTTATTTACGTACTTATTCATATAAATAATACCTACCCTATGGCGAAGTAACTTTGGACGGAGCAATTTGTCTATAGGAGTTATATTAAATTTTCACTTTTCTTTGAATATACCCAACTTCCCGTAAAAAAAAATGTTGGATTATTTGTCAGTCGTAATTCCGAACATTACTCCAAGATATTATCAAAGTTTCATTGACTGAGGAATTAATGTATGGGTCTCCATACATCAAAACTCCTGGTTGACTAGTGTAAAATGCCCGGTTCATGCGTCGAGCAAGTACTCGATGCAAGTGCAGATACGTCCACCTCCGATCCATCTGTGGGGAAATGCTTGGTCTAAAAAATTACGCACTTCTCTAGCGTAATGGGTTGGGCAGCCATCATTTTACAACCACCTCCGTATGGCCAATAGGTACATCTTCTAAAAGGCTCTGAAGCTCCTGTTTCAGAAACTCAAGATAATTCGCCCGTTTAAAGTCTCTACTATTCAACGGACGTCTTCTCGCCTCCTAGCCACTTGCATCCCCACAGATAGACCGGACGTCTAGATCACCGGATTTAAATCCGTTAGATCTTTATTATTGGGGCTATTTAAAAGAAAAAGTTTACGGGAAACCGGTGGAAAACTTGATAGAGCTCAAAGAAAGAATTACAGAAAGTTTTTTTTTATGTAAACTAACATGGTTGGCTACATCACCTACAACATCCGTGATGTCAGCCCATAACACCGGGTGAACTTGGTGCCACGTCAGTGCTTCCCTTCGCTCGTGCCGACTATAGTCAACTGGACGGAAAATACAAACTATTTACATAGCATAGGTGGATGTATCTGCACTTGCATCGAGTACATGCTCGACGCATCAACCGGGCATTTGTGAGAAGATGTCGAGCTAGCATTTGTGCAGGTGTTAAACAATTTGAAAATCTACTTTAACAGGTTAATAAAGACCAATTTACTTCAAGTGTTTATTTTATTCCAATTCGTAGTTGGTAGAACAGTTATCAAATTCCGAGGTCCTTTTGCAGTTAAATAACAATATCTCATAAATTATTCGGCAAATCGGTAAGTGATGTACCATTTTAAAAACTACATTAGATGAGCATATTTTTGTTGCATAATGCCACTTTAGTATAGTAATTTTTTTTTTCACCGCGAAGGGCCAAACTCAAGGGATGAGGCTGAAATTTTTTTAACATGTGGCTCTTAAGTCATTTTTCAGCTAAACAGGATTAAACATAAAAAAATAATTTTTACCGTGTGAAAGCCTTACTTTTAGGGAATATTTGACAAAAACTAGATTTAAGAAAATCTTACATTTGTACATGTGGCATTTAAAAAAATGAGCTGAGAGAGAAAATTTTGGATTTTTACAAAAATGACAATATCTCAAAAACTAAGCCATTTTTACTAAACCTAAAATTAGATATTTTGAGAGGTAATTAGCAGCCCTATCTCCTGTTAAAGGATTATCGTCGGTTTCTGGGACACCCTGTATATATAAACTTGTCTACGTGCAGATAATAAAAGATGTAGGACATCTAAACCTAAGAATTTTTGGGCGCGTTTTCCGGCCGGCCGTAAATTGTATGGAAATTTGCCACCGCGCGTAGAGCCCATATCATTCAGCACCGGCCGGGAAATTTCGGCCGCAAATTCCGGCGAGTGTGTCTTCGGGCTGATTCAGCATGATTGACAATGACCAATCATTGACAGAAAATGACAAAAATAAACTGCGCCAGCAGATAATAATAATTGCACGAGGTGCTTAGACGTGTTTCGTCACGTGCTGCGACGATGAGATAGCATTTTTAAGCAGATTGTGTTAACAAATCGCAACTCACGGCAACATAAGTACTTAGTTTGGATTTTGTTTTTGTAGAGTTTTTTTTTTATTTTTTTTTTTTTATAAAAAAATATGTCTACATGCATCAGGAAACAACTGTTCAATGATATACACCAGATTTATCATTTAAAAATACATATATTTTCAGTCACAGGCGGACAATGAAATCTGACTGATGGTTAATTTTTCACAATTTTGGTGCGTACCCCTAATTTAATGCCGGTGTCGTACCTGCCCCCGAAATCTTTGGAATTTCAAAAATTCCTTGAACCTTGCCGCCGCCGCAGCCGTCGCGTCGCCGTCGACATCTTATAAGTAGATTCTACTTATTAGATTGAAATTGTAAGTAAAATGTATTTTTAAAATATCTTTGCAAGAATTATGTGGTTTTATTTCATTCAACGTCGTAGTAATAATAAAGACAAATACAATAATATAATCATTGTGTGAGAAGTAAGGTTAAACTTTCTTAAAATTTCAAATTTCTTTTACAATTTTTTTTATTTTTTCACAAATAGAAAGGTTACAATGTTACCAATGTTACCCCCCAATTACACAGGCCTAGGGCGGCCAGATATTAGGGGCGGCCAACCTGTACCTGCTGCTGGAAGCAGTGAGCGCAGGTACAGAATAGAAAGGGTGCCGGCCGGAGCAAGTGCGTGCGACGTGCGGGAGTGGTGAGCGCGGCGGGGGAGACGATGCGGGTCATTCTTGAGCCCCTCGATTTTCACTGTCCTGAAGCAAAATTGCTACTTATTACAAAAATTTGCACATGAAGTATTTTTTTCCTTGAAATTTTAACTATAAACTAACTGGGCAAATACTGAAATAGCGTAAAATATAAAATTAAATAAGGCAAAAAAATTATCAAACCCCCAAAAATTGATCTCACTGGCGCGTCCACGGCCCAGATTGTTACACAAAACCATCTATATTTTTTTTTCTGTGCAATTAACTGATATGATATTATTTACCGTGCAAGGTGATTAGTTGTTCATTTCCTAAAAAAGGTTTTATAAAGCGTATTTTATATATATTTTATTTTATTTAGTTTTAAAATTTTGTCCGAGACCTAACAATGATTTCACTGGCGCATCACAAAATCGCGCGTACATCACTAGCGGAACGGTTAAAAGACGCGTGATCGACCCTTTGCCGAAGAACGTCAGTCGTGTTTCAAGCTGCGGGGAGTGGTTGAGCGACTCCTCGCTGCGTTCCCGAAATACGAAGGTAAGAAATTGATTCCACTGGCTTGGTTCTGGTACATCGTTGATTACTCTGGCTGAATTTTATTTATAGTGGCTTGTTCCAAAATCAATTAAATGATCTATATACAATACTCAATGTAGCCATTATCTACTGTGTTAACCTCATTACTCTGATTTTAGTACATTCGCGGTAAATGACAAATTTTCATTAAAAAATGATTCCCTTGGCATTGATTCCACTGGTTTTATAGCCTGGGTAATCAATATTTGCTTAGTTTATCCCAGAAAAAACGTTTGAATTGTGCGGAAAGGCATCTATTACAATTCATTATTATTTTAAAGCAATGTCTATAATCTGACATATATTTATTTATTAAAATTCTTTATTTTTACACCAATACACGGGACAAAAAGGTCAGCTTAACGCTAAACAGCATTTTATTTTAGCCAACCTATGGGTATGATGAAGGTATTGTAGGTGTACAGCAGTGATAGTGCAATGGGCTTGTATGTACAATACAGTTATATTACGTAAATATAATATGAATACATGAGTACTGTCACATCACACATTACATACACATCAAGGAATCCACTTTTTGCGTCGCATATATAAGGTGCTTCGTTATTCATGTCAAAAACTTCGGGAGGGCTACACACACACTCAAACAAACACGTTACGCAAAAAAAAAATGTTTTTAGCATTACTTTTTGGGAAATTTAACAAAACATGTTTGCTACCTAAACATTAAATAGATCAACCTGTGTGTACTAGTAGGTAACTTACAATGTACGGGGTCAATGACCGTACTATGTTCAAACGCAAAACAGCTGTTTGTTGTGTTTTTGAATGGGTGTGCGTGTGTCAGTGTGAGTATGTGTGGGTGAGTACCCACACATACTTACAATGACACACTTCACTTACACTAGTCTAGTAGTTAGGAACTTACATTTTTGTTTTTTAATTTTTTTTATATAGAAAGCGCGACATGTGGCATCGTTTCACTTACGAGTAGGTGACTTACGATGCCCATGGACATTCTGTGATGCACGCGGATTGCAAATGCCATGCCGGCCTGACAGGAGCCTTTTCACGCCCCTTTTGAAAAACCCCAGGCTGTACTTGGGAGGAAATAGATGAGCTCCCTGCTCATCTATTTCCACGCACTAGTTCCACATTTTCCCGGTATGTCGATCATCGCGCATCCACGGTAGGTCGATTGTATAGTGGTGCATACCCTGCCCAGTACGCGTAGTGCGGAGGTGGAATGGGGACGATGGAATCGCCTTAAAGAGCTCCTCCGAACACTCCCCGTGAAATAGATGATAGAACACACTTAGGGAGCCGACGTCCCTACGGAGTTGCAGCGGTTCTAAGTCGCGGGACACCACAGGGTCATCCACAAGTCGCACGGCACAACGCAAGCTGGTATTTAGCTGAGCCATTCTACAGGCGCGAGCAGTACTCCAAGCAAGACCTAACCTGCGTATTATACAACGTCAGTTTTTGGCTCGCCGTGAAGTACCGCTTCACCTTGTTGAGTACACCCAGCTTTTTTGAGGCCAGCTTGGCCTTGCCCTCAATGTGACGTCGGAAGTTTAAGTCGTGCGGCAGTTCGACACCGAAGACCCCGAGGTGGTCGCTTAATTTCAGCGACGTGTTTTGGAAGGAAGGAGCTGGTGTGAACGCCGTTCTTTTCGCACTAAAAGCGCACACTTGTGTCTTCGATGCGTTGAACACGACCAAGTTGCTCCGGCCCCATTCGGCAATCGACTTTTTTTTTTATATAATCCGGTATGGGTGGCTGAGTTGGAGGGGCTAAAGCGCATGCCCCGACCAGCCAATATCACCTCCGAGAAGGTAGATGCCGGAGACTTCCCTGGATTGCTGGCTATACTGGACTAGAGGAGAACACAACCGAGGCTGCTATGCGGCCATCTTACATCCAGTACGGTGGTACCAACCCAGTCGGCCACAATTTGAGCCTACCACCTAGTAAGGGGCAAGGGAAGGGACCTACAGTTTTACACCGGTTCCGAAAGGTGAAGCAGCAGGTGTAGTTATGCACGTAATTTTTTCGTCAGAAAAAACTCATTGGTACACGCCGACGGGATTAGAACCGCGGACCTCTCGCATGAGAAGCCGATGCCCAAACCACTCGGCCACCCGCCTCTAAAAGGCTAAAACCCGACTCGAGGGTTTGCTCGAGTTCGGACACAAGTGTTCGCCTCTTCTCGTCCACATCACTCCGTCTGGCTGAAAGGTGACTAGTGTAGGATCCATGCGCCGTACTGTCGTCTGCATAAAAATGTATGTTGCCGAGTGGCAGCATATCATTGATATGCAGAAGAAACAGTGTGGGAGACAACACAGATCCCTGTGGTACACCGGCATTCACTGACATGGCGTCCGACGAGCATCCGTCCACGAGGACCTAAATGTTACGCCCATGTAGGAAGTCGATTACCCAGTCACAAAGGCCAGAAGGAATTCCGTACGCCGGCAGCTTACCCAAAAGCGCCTTATGCCAGACCCGGTCAAATGCCTTGGCAATATCAAGTCCAATTGCCAAGGATTTACCATACCCTTCAAGCGCTTCCCCCCAAAGGTGAGTAACGTACGCTAGGAGATCACCAGCTGACCGGTTTGGCAGGAAGCCGTATTGCCGATCGCTGATGATATTATTCGTCTCCAGGTACGTCATGAGCTGCGTATTGATAACGCGCTCAATCACCTTGCAGAGGAGGGAGGTAATTGCTATGGGTCGGTAGTTTGACGGGTCAGAGCGATCGCCCTTTTTAGGGACAGACTGAACGAAAGCTGATTTCCAAGCTGCCGGCACGCGGCCAGTAGAGTACGAGAGGCGAAAGAGGCGCGTCAGTACTGGAGCCAGCTCGGGAGCACACTTTTTCAACACCAATGTAGGCACTCTGTCCGGCCCACTCGCTTTCCTGACGTCTAGGGCAAGAAGCTCCTTCCGCACAGTTCTCTGTCGGAACTATACTTCGGGCATGGAGTTCTCGCACCGGATTGGGGAGAAGCTCCCCCATCATCCAGGTGGGAGTTCTCCCCAAAAAGAGATACCAGAAGGTCGGCTTTATCTTTTGCGGAGTGAGTCAGTGATCCTCTAGTGCGCTGCAGAGGTGGAAGTGAGGAGCGGCAGAAATTCGACTCGACAGATTTGGCGAGAGACCAGAACTCACGGCTCCCAGTTGGGTACCGGTTCAGCCTATCGCCAATTCTGCCCATATGCTCGAATTTAGCCCTATAGGGCTTACCTACATTTAGGTACTTACCTACATTTACAAAAATTGCTGGAAATAGCCACCTTGCACTCGGATGCAAAGAGTGGCCTTCCTCACGATGCTCTGATTCACACGAACTAGAGTGTCACTGTCATATACCGAATGTGTTTACGATCCGAACACGCAACTCTTCTTCATTCTCCACGGTGGTGTGACCATGCTGGCCATAAACTAGGTCCTTGGCCCGTCTGCAGAGTCCCCACACATGAAAATCTAGCGGCCGTACATACGTCATAGTATCTTGCTCATACATCGTCACACACAGCACCAACTAAGCTCCAGTTTGAGTCTCGGTAACCGGTATTTTGAAATTGCTTGCTATTTTCCTGTAATCGTTTCAGAGATAGTTTATTCATTTCAGGCAATCACCGCACCTCGAAAAAAACAGACTCGGGAAGAGAGACTAGAAAAAAAAGGAATAGCTGAGCGTCTCTACGTGATTGTTATGAGAGTGTGTCGTTTTTAATAATTCTTTAATTTCTTTTTAAATGATTTAATGTTAATGTTGTTATAGCAATGCGCATAAAAAGATAAAATGAGGAGAAGACAGGTAATTATTGTTTTAATCAACCTACAAGTAGGTAATTATTACTAGTGAGTGAGAATCAGCGTTTAAGTGCATTATTGAATATTTGAATTGTGTTAATATGTTCGAAAAGATTTGTTGGAGGCGATTATTTGCTAAAAATAAAAGCCAAACAATTAAAAATTAACTTTTATTGATTCCCTTGTCACTCTGTATTGATTCCCCTGGACATGAAATTTTCATATCAAATATCTTTGCATACATACGTTAGAATTTGGTGCCTAATCGAAATTTATGTTTCTTATGCATCTAACTTTAATGTTTGATCACAGGTTTTATAAAATTTTAAGATTTAAAAACTGCCAGTGGAATCAACTGAATACGCCCAATCTCAAGAATGACCCGCACTATTTACGCGGACAAAATAATTTAGCTATGACGATAAGGTCAATATTGCTGCAAAACTTATAAAAAATACTTTTGCTGTATTTGAAATAAACCGAGAAATAATATATTTCTGGCAGGTTGAACCGAGCGCAATACTGATTTTCGTACAACTTCGCATTTGTATCTATGCTGTAAACTTGAAAGGGGCGGCTGCATTGAATTGGGGCGGCTGGTACTAAACGGCCTCGGGCGGCTAAGGCTGCTAGTCCGCCTCTGCCTGGCTACGCGCCTGCGGAACTGTACTTAGGTACTACCTTATTTCGCTGGCGATTAAAGTGTGTCAAATTTCTACGAGTGAATTTTCCCTTTGACGTGGACTCTAACCAGATCTCACAGATGATAAAACTAATCAGTTCCAATTTCTCAAACCTTCCGGCAGTTAACGTTCAGAGGCGATATTACTAATTAGGCGAATCTTTGAGATAATCTCCAGTACTCGCTTCCGCTTAATTGAAGCAAAGTGTATAAGATAAACAGATTTATGGAGGTCGCTTTTTCCCCGGCTATGCTGATTCTTTCTGTCTATTTATGTAGTTAAGGCGACTAGTAACGCCACATGTGGATTTTTGAAGAAGTAGCCCGTGATAACCAGTCTAATCAAAGTTTGATAAAGGCTCTTTCAAGGCTCTTTACACCTGATTCACTTAATTAATAAGTCTTTGTAGTCAGAACTCTCAGCAAAATTGTTAATCTTGCTCTCAAGCTGTGTTTTCGATAGACTATGGGCGGTGTGGCTAGTCACTAAATACTTGTAAAAACATGTATAAAAAAATACGCTGCGAAGTTTCTTGTCGGTTCTTCTTTGTGGGTGTAATCGAACCGGATAGAACAAATTATGACAAGTTCTATTGCTTGACAAGTTCGAGTGGCGAACAATTTAAAGGGTAAAAACTACTGCAAAAGCGTGAACTTTGAACACTTGATCACAGAAACTAAAGATAATTTGAATGAAATTTTAATGGAAAAATGACGCCATTTGTTATATCTATCGATCACACGCTTTTCAAAGTTTCTAATGCGAAGGATTGCAATTTATGAAAAAACCTTATGAAAACTACTACGCGCTGCGACCTTTACGTTACTAGGCGCCTTAAGGACCTTAAATAACGTAGCACCTGCCTAGGTGGTATGGTAGGCTCAAATTGTATCCGACTGGGTTAATAACACCGTACTGAATATAGGATGGCCGCATAGCAGCCTCGGCTATGTTCCCCTCTAGTCCAGTATCGCCAGCAATCCAAAAGGAATGTCTCCGTTATGGCACCTACCTTCACGGAGGTGATATTGGCTGGTCGGAGCATGTGATTTGGCCCCTCTGACTCAGCCACCCATACCATTACTTATTTATTCGAGTTGGTATGGTCAAATCGGTCCGAATTGGTACTGCATCGATCGAAACATTAGTGAATATATTTCGTGTTGTCCGTCCAGTTCAGTGCACCCGGGACTACTACGTACTTTTACAGAGATAATATTCCCATTCATATTGTGCAAGGGTCAATTCGTTCTCTCTAGGAAAATGTGGGCCCTGTCAAAACGTCCCCCATTATCCGCTCTCAGTGTCATAAATCCGAAGAAGCCATTACTTTCTAGGGGTCACGAAGACCCGAGACAAACACACGGACGCTGATAGTCGAACTTGCCCTCGTAAAATCGGCATAATCATGGAAATAATTAAATAGAAACGCTATTGCATATATTTATTGCATCGTGTACTGCGTACCGTTTTCAAATTTCGAATTTCCTTCATCGTATTGCTGTCGCCGTGGGCCGCGCCGCCGCTGCGCACGCTCGTGAAAAGCACAAATGCAGCTCAGAAGCAAACTGCCTACAAAATATTTTGTGAATCATCCATCATTCGGGCGGTCTTTTTTCATGTCTTTATTCTTCCTCAATTTAAGTGATATATATTTTGCTATGAACAATTAAAGCCTAGTGGATGTCCATAATATGTCTTAATTTAATTATTTTTTATAGTTTTCTATAAAAAAAAATTTTAAGTTACGTCTAAAATTGCTATATTTTCACATTTTTATAATCAAATATATTTAATTTAAAATGAAATAACGAAAAAGGGACGACATTGATATTGATGATATCTTTTACACACAACAATTTTAAAATGGTAGTGCAAGATTTACGGGTTGGAAACAGACTTCCCCTGGTGTATGAGAAAAGTGGACTTCCCGGTTCTCTTGATGCCCCTAGGCATTTTCTACCAGTATACCTTTGGTGTATAACTGCTAGGTGAGTAGCGGAAAGAATTATGCAAAGCATAAAATACACTTAAACATTATCGTTCGGTTTGCGGTATTTTTATTAGAACGACTTACACTTGTCGACGTTTCGTCCCTCGCTCCGGGGACATCGTCAGTACCCTTATCACGAGATTTAACCTACACCGCGTACTAAACTACTCCGCGCTGCGCGCCGTGTTCCCCGCATCATTTTGTATGGAGAAACGGAGCAGCGCCTCTAGTGATAGATTTGCGAACTTCGTTTCTCCATACAAATTGATGCGGAGAACACGGCGGCGTAGCGTAGTACGCGGTGTAGGTTAAATCTCGTGATAAGGGTACAGGACTCGCGGAATTGCGACGACTTGGAGGACACCCGACACGTCGTCCAGTCAGATGTCAACTACAGCGGCGACCGGCAGTTGACATCTTGCTCAATAAACAATAAACATCAATACCAATAATAAATCTGTAAGGGATGGTCATGGAGTAAGTTATACTTTGTATTATGGGATAGATACTGAATTTGTAGACTCTATGTATGATAATAAAACTAAGTAAATTGACGATTTTTAGAAATATTTTCTGTATGTATGTATGTTCCTCCATAACTCTTAAACCGATTATACGAATTCGATAAAACTACCGCCTTCTAAATATAAATCTCCATGGGGCATAATGAATATCAATTTTCAATATCTAAATGTGTGCCCGGCCCGGGACGCCTCGTCGTGACGGACGGATAGGGCTCCGTATGGACAAGGGAATATTGTACACACACAATATTGGCAACATTTTAGATTTTACGAGACCATGGTTAGGAAGGATGCATGGTGTTGATAGAGGTGAAAATTATTATGATATACCTACTTAGCCCTTTGCGCAAAAACATTATAGGCCTTTATGCCTCTTTATAAAATTATATTATTTGTCGGCCGGTATGTCCGCTTGTAGTTCGAGAACGGCTCATTCGATTTAGATGCCACAATTAGGAGTCGGATTGGATATTATCAAATAATTTGAGGATTCGCGTGTTCGGATTTTTTTTACTATTAAATGTATTGTTTAAGGCGAGTGGATGGCGCTGTATCGACGTCGGACTCTTGATCTTAATGTGCGTGGTTCGAATCCGGCCGACGTGAACCAAATTATTTTTCTGAATGAATCGCTTACCTGGTACTTCACCATACACCATACAATACCGGTTAACGGAAGTTAACTTTCTCCATACAAAATCGTCTTTCGGAATTTATGTTTTTTACCCCCCTAAACCTTAACCGATTTTTACAATTATTTTGTTGTTGTAATAAGGACAGCCGAATCTACGTTCCTGTCTTTTTATTTTTTTAATATCTAAATTGATGACTCAATAAAGCTTAATGAACTTCATGACATCAAAAAATTCAATATTAAAATGTTTTCGGTCGAAATACAAATTTTTAACTCCGATGTTGTAGGTATATTTCATCTAAACAAAAAATAACGGGAACGTAGATTGTACTGTCCTTAAGACAAGTAAAAACAATTGTAAAAATCGGATAAGGTTTAGGGGGTTAGAAAACATAAATGACGAAAGAAGATTTTGTATGGAGAAAGTTAACTTCCGTATCGTCTTAACCTGTATGCTCCTATGGTAAACCAACCCGCCTTCGTGAAATAAAATAACTGTACCGGATTACGTATAAAAAATAGGCATTTCAGACTCGATACACCGAAATATTGAGTGGAAAATGTATGCCGTATCCCTAAATTCCGTCTTCTGACTCCATTTTTCCCGTGATATTGTTTGAAGTGAGCTCACCGGCGACTATTACATAAAGTGGCTCGAACGGCGCCCTTAATGCCCGCTCATAAAGTTTTACTAGCACCCTCCGTCGGGGGAGGGTCTAGCGATATGTTATAGATGGAGACAACCAGCTATCATATTGCAGTATAACTAGTAACGACTACTTCAGTTTATAGATTTTAATAAAAAAAATTCACAGATCTCATGCATTACATGACCTTCGGGTACATTGAAAATGATTCTTAGGGAGTATTCAAATATAAGCGTACAGCGAGTCGCCGACTGTGAGCGTTAAAATATCCTGGCATGGCTGAAGCGACGAACTCGACGAGCGAACGCGCTCCAGATTGAACAGCGCGCACCTGTTAACTATATAAATTACTTCTACTCCTCTAAATACTAACATGTATTCATATTTAAAAAAATATTATAATTTACTTGCTTTTTCATACTGAAATATGTCAATTTTGAAAAATACACAAAAATTGTCAAAAACAAATAATAATTAAATAAATAAATAAAAATTCTTAATTTTCAAGCAATGGATACACGAAACCATTTTAAGTACTCACACTGCAAGATAAAGACGACTCGTTACTCGTGTAACGGAAAATAAAAAAATAATCATAACTCCCAAATTTTTTTTTTTTCAATAAATCAAAAAAACATCCCCAGATGAGTCAGTCTAGAATATAAAAATATAAACGTTTAAAATACATATTTAGAAATATGTTTAAAAGTGCCCTTTTTAAACCCCCTAAAAACAGCAATTTTAAGCGGTTATGTGCGATTTTCTTAAAAACTCTCAAACTTCTTTAATTTTGTTTTCACCATCTTGTAGCCCTCGTCCATACGCGTCATTTGGCATCCTAAATATTCAGGTAGCCTTAAAAGTCACGACACCAGGGCGAATTCGCACTCTCGCTGGAAATCGAGGACTATACTGAAGCGATCGAAAATACATTTTCAATGTCAAAAAGCAGCCAAGTGCGAGTCGGACTCGCACCGAGGGTTCCGTACCACCAACAAATTGGCCGGTTATTATTGTTTTTTTTAATCTTTTTATTTTAGAGCTTGCACTATAATTACACCAAGTTTGACGTTTGTATGTATGACTGTTTTTATGATAGACCAAAAACAAACAAAAATACGTTGAAACTGTTACTTGTATGGGGATCCCTTATTTTTTACTTTTAGTTTTTTTATTATTTTGTTTGCATGTCCGTCATAATAACACATATTCTGTGAAAATTTCAACTGGCTACTTAATATGGTACAGTCCTTCCTTCCACATAAACACATACACACACACGTTAAACTTATAACACCCCTCTTTTTTTGTCGGGGGTTAAAAATACTTTAATTCATTTTGTTGTTGAATTCGTTGTCCTAATACTATGTTTAGATTTTTACTTAAATAAAATCCTTACATGTCCGGTATTGTATTGTATTGTTTATTGATCATTCATATGGCAGTTAGACTGCACTCGAACTTTTCACAATTTGTTCTATCCGGTTCGATTACACCCACGAAGAAGAACCGACAAGAAACTTCGCAGGGTATTTTTTTCATACATATTATTACAAGTATTTAGTGACTAGCCACGTAATAACACCGCCCATAGTCTATCGAAAACACAGCCCGAGAGCAAGATTAACAATTTTGCTGAGAGTTCTGACTACATGTTCACCGGTATGGCACCTACCTTCTCAGAGGTGATATTGGCTGGTCGGAGCATGCGCTTTAGCCCCTCCAACTCAGCCACCCATACCGGATTACATAAAAAAAAAACTTACCTATTCAAACTTTGATACGTAATTTGTACTAAGGGACTAAGAGACCTTCCACTAAATAACATACTATACATAACAATATACCTAACAGACGAAAATATAACCTCCTTATGTCGAAATTCTTACCCACCATAATACTCCAAATTCCACCGCGACACCTTCAAGTTTAGACGGCGGCGCGCGGGTGCGGAACGCGAAATCTCCAAAAGCTTTCACGGGCAAAAAATTATTTCCATTTAGCACTCGAGCCGAGCCCATTTCTCATCTTGAAACTCAATCAAACACTCTTTCGCAAGTGGGTGGGTGTGCGCGCTTTGTTTTCAATAGTTTACAGCGTCCCGCCGAGTTGAGATTTACATATTAGGACTCGTCCCGCCCGCCCGCCTAAGTAACGCGTAGGAGGGGCGGGGAAATTTTCACACGCGGAACAATGCGCGGCGGGCGGGCGGTGTGGCGACGCGGGCGGATACGTATGATGTGTTGTTTTTGACATTGAAATTGTCTTTTCGATCGCTTCAGTAAACCGTCCCCGATTTCCAACGAGAGTACGAATTCGCCCTGGTGTCGTGAGTTTAAGTCTACGTTAATATTTAGGATCGACGAGGGCTACAAGATTGTGAAAAAAAAGTTTGAGAGTTTTTGAGAAAATCGCAAAACAACGCTTAAAATTTCTGTTTTTAGGGGGTTTAAACTTTTAAACATATTTCTAAATATATATTCTAAACTTTTTTATTTTCATATTGTACACTGACTCAATATCTGGGGATGTTTTTTTGGTTGTTTGAAAAAAAGTGAAAAATTTGAGAGTTATGATTTTTTTAAATGTTTCCTTACGCGAGTTACGAGTTGTCTTTATCTTGCAGTGTGAATAGTTAAAATTGTTTTCGTGTATGCATTATATACGTGAAAATAAAAATTTGAATGTTTAATTTGTTTTTTTTTTGACAATTTTTGTCTATTTTTCAAAAAACATATTTCAGTATGAAAAAGCAAGTAAATTATATTAAAATTTTTAAATATGAACACATTTAGAGTAATAGAAGTAATTATTTAGTGAACAGGTGCGCGCTGTTAAAATATGGAATGTGTTCGCTCGTTGAGCCCGTCCTTCAGCTACATCAGGATATTTTCACGCTCACAGTCGGCGACTCGCTATACGCTTATATTTGAATATGCACTAAAAGTAATTTTAAATGTACCCGAAGGTCATGTAATGCATGAGATCTGTGAATTTTTTAACTCCCAACGAAAAAAAGGGGTGTTATAAGTTTAACGTGTGTGTGTATGTGTGTACGGGTGTATGCGTGTATGGGTGTGTCTGTCTGTGGCATCGTAGCTCCCAAACTGATGGACAATTTGGATGCGATTTTTTTTATTAGAAAGCTGGTCGGGTTATTTAGTCGGGATGGTTGTTAGCTATGTTCCTAACCATGTAATCAAGCAACTAAGTAATAAAAAATTTTTTTAAAAGTGAACCGATTTGCATACGTTTTTTTTTAAAAGCTTGAAATAAAAGTTAAATTATAAATTAAAAAAAACGCCGACCCTAAAAAAGTCAAATATAATTTCCGTTTACTTACTTAAAGGAGTCGGGGGACCGCTAAGAAAATATAATATAAAAACTCAGAGCAGCGCGGGAATTTACTTAGCGGTCCCCCGACTCCTGAACTCCCCCGAATGTGTGCACTCTGCTTATTTACATTACCTACATCTAGTGTATAGTGTCATCTTAAATTTTGATAATTAAATGCAATAATTATGCATTTAATGGTTTCTGCAGATCTTTCATCCACAGAACTGGTAAACTCTGGAACGCTCTCCCTGCTCACATGTTTCCCCCCAAGTATAGTCTCGGGTCCTTCAAGAGAGGCGTGAATAGGCACCTGTCAGGTCGGCATGGCATTCGCAACCCCCGCGTACGACTGAATGTGCGTATGGGCGTCGTTAGACACCTTATGGGTGGATCGGCGCCACAGGACGCGCTTTATATAAAAAAAATTAAGTCAACAATAATTAATATAAGTTTATTATTAAAAGTAAGTATATACAATAAAATACAAAATAGCCGATTGTTAATCAGTTTATTTGAACTTGTCCATGTTAAAAGTCCATATTAGTGTTGACAAAACAAAATATGCGAATGAACGCCTGCGAAATTTTGAAAATATCACAAAATATTTGTCTTAGTCACAGATTAGAGAAAGAGAGGTTAGGATGTACCATGAAGAGTGCTCCGAGTTTTCACCAATCAACTACAGTGCTTCGGGGGCATATTTTATTGGAGAAAAACTTCGAGGGCATATTTTATTGGAGAAAAACTTGGAGGGCATATTTTATTGGAGAAAAACTTCGAGGGCAATATGCCCTTATGCTATTGGAGAGTAACCAAACTGGAATCAAAACACGACCAATGGCGGATCCCCTCACGTCGCGGGCACCCTTTCTCCCCTCCCCACGCCGCGCCCGCCCCTGCCGGTTCCCGCATGAAACAAACCCATTACATTAACCTTAGAGGGGCCCCACCCATGAATCACTGTCGCCCCCGCAACGACGAGACGCCGAAGTGATTTCTAAAGGCGAAACGTCCGCATCGTGACGGGATTTTTAACGAGGATCACCGGAAGAAGACGAATATTTATTTTAGGGACACTCGCTTCCGGATTTAGGGGATTGCGAGATGCATAATTCGGAAATATTCGCACAGATCTCATGCATTACATGACCTTCGGGTACATTGAAAATGGCTTTTAGCGTGTATTCAAATATACCTAGGTATAGCGATTCGCCGACTGTGAGCGTAAAAATATCCTGGTGTGTCCGAAGTGAAGCTCAAACAATAAAAAAAAGCATACCCAGATATTGAGTCAATCAAAATATAAAAGTTTAAAACATATATTTAGAAACATGTTTAAAAGTGCCCTTTTTAAACCCCCTAAAACGGCTATTTTAAGCGTTTTTTTGCGATTTTCTCAAAAACTCTCGAACTTTTAAAATTTTTGTTTTCACCATTTTGTAGCCCTCATCGATATGCGTCATTTGACACCCTAAATATTTACGTAGCCTTAAAACTCACGACACCAGGGCGAATTCGCACTCTCGCTGAAAATCGGAGACTATACTGAAGCGATCGAAAATACATTTTCAATGTCAATACATAATAAACACCGCTCACGCTGCATCACGGCAATATTGGTAAGCAGAGTAATCTTTATTCTTTATTCATCATCCATAGACACTGCATTCGGATTCGTCATTATTTTAACATTTAACATTTAGCATTTTGTCAGTTCGATTATCACAGTGAAGAAGAACTGGCAAGAAACTTCGCTGGATACTTTTTTTTTACGACCACTTAGTCTATTACATAGTACGAGTCATCACTATTTCTAAAAATGTATCACAGTAATCGGTGTTGTGTTGCAAGAACTCTGGTAAATTACAGCGCAACACAACACAACATATCTGAACCGACTAGACAATATTTACACAAATATTAAATGTAAGCGTAGATGTACTTAACTAAAAGTGAGCTAACGTGAAGACTATATCCTGTAAACAAACTGTCAAACATTTTGACAGATTATTATTAAAATTGAAGCGGCGGGTGGCCGAGTGGTCCGCGCTTCGGCTTCTCTTGCGAGAGGTCCAAAGTTCGAATCGAACCGGCGGCGTGTACCAATGAGTTTTTTCTGATTTCAAAAAAATTACTTGCATACCTTCACCATGAAAAAACCGCCTAAGTGCGAGTCGAACTCGCGCACCGAAGGTTCCGTATCGCCATGTCATGGCCAGCGCCACTCACGCCATCTATGGATTAGTTAAAATGCTGTTTTCGGTAGATGGCGCACATACACTTTTTAGTTTCTTGTAACCCCCGTGAATCTTTTACTTTTTCTCATTTTTATATTTGTTGTTATATCGACCATAATAAATAACATATATTCTGTGAAAATTTCAACGGGCTATCTATTACGGTTAAAGAGATACAGCCCTCGGACTGACAGACGGACAGACAGACAGACGGCGTAGGCTTAGTAATAGGGTTCCGTACGACGGATACAGATACCTAAAAATGTACGTCCACCGGGTTGACTGGAGAAAATTGCCTAAGGCAATAAGCCCGCCCTTGCCGCACATTAAGAGGCATTAAGAGACTATGAAATAATTTTTTTTTGTTATTATTTATCCCTATCTCGCCTATTTCCTTTATCCTTCCTTTACCTTTAATAAAATCCAACGTCTGCTTTCTGTATGTATGTATGTATAATAATAATAAATAATAATAAAATCTTCTTTATTCAGGCACTTGGTCCCATGATACAAATGATACACGCAAAAACACACACAAAAAAATTAATAAACAATGTAAACAAAAGTATGTCTGTCTGTCCGCTTATAACTCGAGAACCACTGAACCGATTTTAATAAAAAAATCTTGCCATCAACTATAGGCTACTTACTATCACGCTAAATGGCTTATGAGGTTAGCAGAGAGGTCAAATATGAGAGTAGGCGGAGCCGCGGGCGCAGCTAGTCTATACTAAATTTAATATTGTACACGAACACTATACAAAGTAGGTATTGTTAAAAGCACACAATGCCCCGGAGAATGAAATTACAAAAAAATCGAAACTAGCGGACAATTTTTAGGTCGCTGGTCTTTTGCATCCGGAATCGAATCCGGAACATTCCGGAACTGTTCCGGCTGGCTCGTTCGCTCGAGATCGTTCCGTCTGGACAGTTTCCTAGCATTGCGTCCAGCGAGTTGTGTACTGTAAGTAAAACGAGTCTTTGGTTGTAAAACATATTACAAAGAAAACAAGACGCGACAACAACTTGTTTTTTAATTTAATGAAATAGAGCAGAGCAGAGCAGAGCAGAGCAGAGCAGAGCAGAGCAGAGCAGAGCAGAGCAGAGCAGAGCAGAGCAGAGCAGAGCAGAGCAGAGCAGAGCAGAGCAGAATAGAATAGAAAAAATTGTATTACATTGCATATGTTACCGTAAATAGCAGAAACCAGTGGCGAAAATGGCAAGTAACTTGGCTGTTACATTTTTTTTTTTATGGAAACTGACACGCTTGGCTACATCACCTACAACGTCCGTGATGTCAGCCGATAACACCGGGTGAACTAGGTGCCATGTCAGTGCTTCCCCCTTTGATCGTGCCGGCTACACTGAACTGGTCGGAAAACACAAACTATTTACATAGCCGTTTAGACCGACGTTTCATTCAGTGCGGTGGTACCAACCCGGGCGGGTTAAACCCTACCACCAAGTAAGATTAGGAGGGAAGGGACCTACAGTTTTACGAGGATTCCGAACCTCGGTCAGCCTCCAACGGTCTGCGGTCACCCATCCAAGTACTGACCGCGCCCAGCGTTGCTTAACATTCAATAGCGACAGTTGACTGTCTGCACCACTGAGCTATCGAGGCTGACCTCTTTTCCCCCTCTGTTTCCCCTTTATGGCCTCACTGAGGTCACGCGAAATAACTACTAAGGAGCGAATTTCCCAGCAGCTACTAGCGTCATCGGTTACTTTGGGTTCTTACTGATTTGGACTATTTACGATAATGCATGTTATTAAAAAAAAAACCAAACACCGTGTGAGGCCGGTACTTTAAAAGAATAGCCCCACTGCATCTCTCCCCGTGCATGTCGTAAAAGGCGACTAAGGGATATGACTCCCTTCTTATATTACTAGGTGGTAGGGTTTACCCGCCCGGGTTGGTACCACCGCACTGAATGAAAGATCGGTCGAAACGGCTATGTAAATAGTTTGTGTTTTCCGTCCAGTTCAGTGTAGCCGGCACGACCGAAGGGAACCACTGACGTGGCACAAGTACACCCGGTGTTATGGGCTGACATCACGGATGTTGTAGATGATGTAGCCAACCGTGTCAGTTTCAATAAAAAAAAAAAAAAAAAAAACAAAAACCCGTGCAAGGAAACAAAGAAATTATTAAATTAAATTATCTAAATATTTTGGAAATTGTCATCCGAAGGTGAACCTGAAGAAATTAATCATTTTATAGCTTTTCGCTGAGTTTACATGGTGAAGACAGCGCACTTATAAAAAATCTGTCAAGTGCGAGTTTTACTCGCGCACGGAGGTTTCCGTATCTATCCACTATCAATAATATCCGCCTATCTTTTATCTTCCAACAATGCAATGTATAAAAACCTGTGGCGCCATTTATTATTCAGTAGCATGGCTAATTGATTTTTCGCACGTTTGTTGTACAGGAGCCCCCCTTAATTTTTTATTATTTTTTTTTATTAGGTATTTGTTGTTATATCCGCCATAGTAACACATATTCTGTGAAAGTTTCAACGGGCTACCTATTACGGTTCAAGAGATATAGCCCTCGGACAGACGGGATACGGAAACCTAAGAAACTAGCGGTTACTCTTGTGATTGAATTTACCGCTGGACACAGCGTTATCCGGATCGCTCCACGCGACATTCGGAAACGGAACATGCCGGGAGATGCCATTTTACTATCAATTAGGACTTCCGTTCTTTACTTAGCAACAAAGTTTCATCATGTCGATCCGATCGCTAAGTCCCAACTGAAAATGCGTATCCAACGAACCCAGCCTCAAAGACGTTTTGTAATAACGTTCTAAGTTGTACGATCGATATGTGCAGTGTTAGGACCTTTTGAATTTAACAAAGGATAAGTTTAAGTTCACGTTAGACTACGTGGACGGGAAAGGAACAGAGTAAAAACGAACTTAGAAATAGATCGTACAGAAGATGGGAAAGAGAATTGAAAATAATATCAAGAATATAATAGCTCACGTTATTACAGACGTAGGACAGGAGGACATACGTACAGACTTTGTTCTGTGGATTAACACATTTTGTTCTGTGGATTAACATATTTTTGTTCTGTGGATTAACGTATTTTGTTCTGTGTATTAACATATTTCGTTCTGTGGATTAACATATTTTGTTCTGTGGATTAACATATTTTGTTCTGTGGATTAACATATTTTGTTCTGTGGATTAACATATTTTGTTCTGTGTATTAACATATTTTGTTCTGTGGATTAACATATTTTGTTCTGTGGATTAACATATTTTGTTCTGTGGATTGACATATTTTGTTCTGTGGATTGACATATTTTGTTCTGTGGATTGACATATTTTGTTCTGTGGATTGACATATTTTGTTCTGTGGATTAACATATTTTGTTCTGTGGATTAACATATTTTGTTCTGTGGATTGACATATTTTGTTCTGTGGATTGACATATTTTGTTCTGTGGATTCGGTAGGAACCAGTCTGAGCAATCGAGCCCTTTCCCGCCTATCCTGGCGCTTCTTGTTCTCGTACGTGGGCGGAATTATCCGAAGTAGGGAAGTAAACCTACATGGGTGGCTGTGCCGCGAGACCAATGTTCCAGTCGACAAAGCCAAAATCATCTCTCGCCGCGATAATATGCTCAGTTAGGCGTCATGCCAGCAGATTTGCACTGTTGCTGGGCTGTGGCAGGTTAAAGGATTCGGGAAATACAGACAGACGGACGACAGATGACTTGATTGATTGTGCTGTGTGAGAATATATCGACACCATACAACCAAAACCCAATAACTTGGCTTTTTAGCGAAACTGAGTTAAATATACAGAAATGATTATTTTGAAACGTTCTTTCGACAGATAAAACCCAATTTCTTCTATCACGCGTAATTACAAAGATATGGGTTACCATAATCCAATAAACCCACAAAATGACACGTATTATTCAATCAAAAACCAATAACCTTAACTTAATGTATGATTTACACAGGCTGTACAGCGAAAACCCAATAAATAAGAAATGTTGGATTTTTGTTGGTAATATCAGCTGTCTGTAAATCAAAATGTTATTCTGCTAAAACCAAATAAGATTGATAATGCGATTTTGGTTATATTTTTAGGGTGTTTTCTTTTTTATTTATCTACAACAAAAATCAAATAAGTACAGTCATAGGATTTTGGCTATACTTATGACGGCTGTTAGTTGAATTTTTTCTACGAATAAAATCAAATAAATACTATTATAGATTTTTTGCTGTAGTCTTGGAAACCCACTTAATTCATTTAGATAACACGAAAATCAAATAAAAAAAAAAACTAAATTGAAACGGCCTTTTTTCAATTTAATTATTCGTAATCGTATTCCATATTTATTTCAAATTTGTAGCATATTTTTGCAAATAAAATGGTCTGGAATATATACAAAGATTGCATTGTGGTTGTTAAATCAGCCGTCTGTACATCAAAATGTTATTCTGCTAAAACCAAATAAAATTGATAATGCGATTTTTGCAATATTTTTAGGCTCTTGTTTTTAATTTATCTAAGTAAAGCAAAAATCAAATAAATAGAGTCATACGATTTTCGCTGTACTTATGACGGTTGTTCGTTGAATTTTTCTAACAATAAAACGAAATAAATACTATCATAGAATTTTTGCTGTAGTCTTAGAAACCCACTTAATTAATTTATCTATCACGAAAATCAAATATTCTCAATCCAGCATCAGGACAAATTATAGGCGTATTTTGGAAATGGATGCAGGAGCTCTTTCTTTGTTCCAAAGAAATATCAATGTTCAAAGTGTATATTCTATCTAAATGACCAAGGAGACCAAAATCTGTTGTTAGAATCGAGTCATTCAGAACACTTTAAAACGGGTCAAAGAATTCCTTGCAGCAAAGAACACGGATAAAGAAAAAAACAACAGAGAACAATCCTTTCTATCCGTCACATTTGATCTGCAATCTGTCCTGCTGATTCCATGCAGCGAAGCTAGTCCACTGTATTACAGTCGGAAATTAAATGCTTATAATCTTACAGTGTATGAAGCATACCTCCCAAACAATGCAAAATGCATTGTTTGGGAGGTATGCTGTTGTTTTAATTGTTTCTCTTGGAGAGATAAATGGGAAGAAAGGAAGCTCGGAAATCGGCAGTTGTATCCTGTTTTACTTATAAAACTGCATAGGAAAAAATACAGTTTTCCGATACTGGCTGGCTATTTTCCGATTAGCCCGGAACAAATGCATCTATGGAAGAAAAAAATTAGAAAATAAAGAAAGATGCATACAACGTCAAAGAGTTCAAGTATTGGTACTTTTATGATCTGAAAAATATGGCAAGCAATATTATAAACAACAAAAATATTGATATTGAAGGTGAACGTTTTTTTTTTTTTTTTTTTTATGGAACCTGACACGGTTGGCTACATCACCTACAACATCCGTGATGTCAGCCCATAACACAGGGTGAACTAGGTGCCATGTCAGTGCTTCCCTTCATTTCATGTCGGCTACAATAAACTGGACGGAAAACACGAACTATTTACATAGCCGTTTCGACCGACGTTTCGTTCAGTGCGGTGGTACCAACCCGGCCGGGATAAACCCTACCACCTAGTAAAGTAAGAAGGGAAGGGACCTACAGTTTAACGTGGAATCCGAACCACGGTCAGCCTCCAACGGTCGAGCGGTCACCCATCCAATCACTGACCGCGCTCAGCGTTGCTTAATAACAGTTGACTAACCAACCGCGCCACTGAGCTAACGAGGCTGACGAATTTTCTTATCCCTTAGTCGACTTTTACGACATGCGACGGGGAGAGATGCAGTGGGGCTATTCTTTTTACGTACC
Source organism: Nematopogon swammerdamellus (assembly GCA_946902875.1). Classification (NCBI taxonomy): domain Eukaryota; kingdom Metazoa; phylum Arthropoda; class Insecta; order Lepidoptera; family Adelidae; genus Nematopogon; species Nematopogon swammerdamellus. The sequence continues at coordinate 2,177,328 of OX336340.1, forward strand.
GACCCCACACGGTACAGCGTCGGTACAACGGTACGTGTCATGTGGATGAAAATAAAAAATATCTAATTCGTAAAAGGTGCAATAGATCAAATACAACCATAACGATGAATATAAGAGCATAACTTTCAAAATAAGCCAAAAACGTCAAAGGCAATCAGAACAACAAGGAAAGTTCCAACGGGAAGCCCCAGCACATCAAGTCAGAGCTCCAGTAATCCATTAGTACTTCTAGAATTAATTTTTTTTTAAAACCCTGACCCTTAAATAGTCAAAAATAAATTATGTTTACTTACTTAAAGGAGTCGGGGGACCGGGCAGTAAGTAAACGAAAATTATTTCTGATTTTTTAAGGGTCGGGGGCTTTTATCTTTGTAATTTAACGTTTATTTCAAGCTTTTAAAAAAACCGTATCCAACTCGGTCCACTTTTTAAGATAATACATTTTTTGTTTACTTAATTACTTGATTAATTGATGATTGACACCCTCACACACGCACACGTTAAACTTATAACTACCCTCTTTTTCGTCGGGGGTATAATGAAAAAAAAAAGGATCTGATAAAACTTTGCAAAAGCGGTATCACACCTTGTGAATTTCATGGATGGTACGAGAACCTGCCTAAATCTAAAGATGCTATTGATGGTGCACCTGAACCTGCGAGGCGAATCGAGTGATGATGACTCTGACTAATAAATAAATTTGGATAAAATGTATGAATACCAATAAATCTGGACCTCTTATTTCTTTCGTTCAGCATTTCGTTATAAATTATAGTTGTCGAGTTTCGACCGTAGTATAAATATCTGTAAAGTAACTGTTTCATTGCATTCAAATTATGGCAAAATAAGAGTAATCTTAATTTTTCTTGAAAGTTACCATACAACTTAATGTATTTGAAACTAAAAGTACTTCAGCGAAAACCCAATAAGTGTGATTTTTCGCCTACCCCGGTACCATTTTTATTTTTTTACTTGCTTCTGTTTCACAGTTTTCTTGAATTTTTCCAGTGGGCATGTAGAATATGAATGGGTTAAACATAATAAAATAGTTTAAACACATTATATTGTTTTATTCATGGTCTTCTGGATGTCTAAACTTTCAAATTGAAATATCTCGAAACTAGGTTTTCCTAAGTTATTGGGTTTTGGTTGTATGGTGTCGATATACGCCATTTCGCGGCGCAACTCTTGGGCCAGTAGATATAGTGAATTATTTACCGACAAGACAACCAAAGAGCTACATGACCCAACTATTGGAGAATGTTTTTTTGTCAAAACACTTCCAAAATGTTAACATTAGCACCGTACTACCATCTAAACTTATTTTCTGTCTATGGAAAGGGTCTTTAGCGAAGGACTTTGAATCTGGAATCAATTCAATTAATGTGACTATCAGCAGTATGTTCGTGCTGGCCGTTGGGGGGGAGGAAGGCTGTAGTGTGTGGGGTGAGAGCCTTAATGGCGGTCATTCGTATTCGTAATTCGGTTGTCGATACACGAACTTACCCCCCTAACCCCTACTCCCCCCTCGGCAAATAGTTAGGGGTAAATACGGACATGTGGGGGTGCTTTACGTGAAATAGGTGCGTTTCCGGAACCATTTAGGAATAAAGCTAATGGCTCCTATAATTTAGTAATGTAAAACACGTACAATTCGCTGGAAATATATTTTGGACCTTAGATTTTTAACGAGTGGCGTACGACATTGATGGAAGAACAAAGGAAAATTACAGTGCAACACCGCACGTTCAGCAATTGGGACAGGATAGATACTTGGATGAGCACTTGTCAGGTCGTCATGGCTTTCGCAACCCCCGCATACGACTCGACGACGACCATTCTGTGGGTAGGCGGCAAGTAAGTCTAACAAAATATCCTCCACATAATAACTTAATAAACTAATCAATTGGATAATTCGACAATCTAACACGACAAAATCATTACCGAAGTCGCCTAGAAGGAGTACGAGTGTGGGTACCTCTATGACCTAGCTCAGTCCTCAATATTGTTGTATATTGTTTATTAAGCATTCATTAGACAGCATGACTGTACTCGAATTTGTCACAATTTGTTCTATCCGATTCGATTACACCCACGAAGAAGAACCGGTAAGAAACTTCGCAGGGCTTTTTTTCATAATAATTTTTACAAGCATTTAGTGACTATCCACATAATAACACCGCCTACAGTCGATTGCAAATACAGCTTGAGAGCAAGATCAAAAACAGATTTTTGTTTTGTTTTTGAAGTTCTGACTGCAAGGACTTAATTTAATGGATCAGGTGTAAAGAGCCTTTGTCAAATTTTTGATACGTCATTTGTATATAGCACCCCGTCAGCACTATCTCATACTAACACACACACATTACACTGTCACACGACGCGATGGCCCAGCCCGATTCTCCTCTGCAAGCTGGAGGATTCCTTTAGCCGTGGCCTGAGCCACAGATTACTTAAGCCTCTTCCACTCATAGTGACGTCATGCGCCCAGCGGAATGGGGAGCGGGGACAGAGGCGCCGCCACCCCGTTTCCTCTGTAGGCTGTTTCCTATTTACTAGAGCGAGATGGAATCGTCACAAGGCGCTTACGATAAAACAAAGCGAAGGCGAATAACGCGCAAATCTTTTTTATTTTAATAAGTATGAAATATTTTAGCCTTGTGACTTTTTAAAATTATTGTTCACTAAAGAATATAAAATTTAATTTGGAGAAAAATGATAAAAAATGTACATTAATTCTTTATATTTTTACAACAGAAATTTCTGTAAAAATAGAGGAATATTTGCATTTTTTTTCTATCGAGCGAAGTTAAAAAACTTGCTGTTTCAACATTTTGGTTCACTAAAGATAATCCTGTATTGAAAACCTAGAACATTCCCTATACTTATCTTTAACTTTTAATATATCTGCATCATCCTACGGTACAGGTGACCCGAGGAGTAGAGGCTTAATATTTCCTTCCTGAGCTCCTTCGGCGCGCGGCTCGACACCGCGGCGAGCGCCGCAGAACACTCTGAGCCCTCTGCTGCAGCGACGCAGGCATCGTCCCTGTCAATAAAAAAAAAAAAACTTATCAAGCGGCAAGTAAGGCACGAAGACTAACCTGTGAACGACTTTGGAAGGACCATGGCAGTATGATGTAGCTAACCGTGTCAGTTTCCTTTAAAAAATATCTATTACAATTTCGTAGCAACACACACATAATCTTCAACACTAAAGGCTTCAAAATCCAGTTAGATGTTATAAAATTTTACAAACAATTAAACATTATTTATTAAGATTAATAACTATTTACTAAAATATCACGATTGGTTTATCATTATTATTTCTTTGAAGTACCGGACGCGGATCGTACCAAGCGGTTCAATTCACTATTAAGTGAAAAAAAAAGGTTCGCCTCCAATCGCCCGGCCCACTAAGAAATAATTTTATATTAAGTTTTCGTCGACTCATGATGGATGATAATAAAAAGTCCCAAATACATTTTTAAAACAAAATTTCGCACCAACAATTTCTAAAAAAAAACACTCCCCCGAGTCGTGGCGAATATCCGAAACAAAAAAAACCGGTGAACCCTCCGCCCTGCGTCGCAGGCTCGACAGCGGCACAGCCTCCGATATAACAAATTACTTTAGCGGTTCAGCCCTACAACACTTCACGCGCCTGCACTATGCAATATCGACTGGTGGCACCGCCGAACTTTAAGACGAGACGGAAGTTAACTTTCTCCATACAAAATCGTCTTTCGGCATTTATGTTTTTAGGTTTCCGTATCCCGTACGGAAGCGTTGAATTTGTTGAAGCCGCGTGCAAAAGCTATGATGAAATATGTTAAACACTTATCCCACTATCGACCTACACGAGTCGATCTAAACGAGTCGACCTACATGAGTCGACCTACACGAGTCGATCTAAACGAGTCGATCTACACGAGTCGACCTACACGAGTCGACCTACACGAGTAGACCTACACGTGTCGACCTACACGAGTCGACCTACACGAGTCGACCTACAGTGGATCCTATAAACCGGGAGGAGAGAAAAAAAAGTTTTAAAAAACATAAAACCGACTTCCTAAAAAAAGTAAAACTAAAAAACTATTTAAAATAAAAATATAAAAACCGCCTTCAAAAATATATGAAATAAAAACCTAAAAAAAAAAACGAACCCTAGAGTTGAAGGCGGTGCTAAAAAGGCTACACAAATCACAAAGGATATTATCATCCGCTCATGTTTTCTTTCATGCATCATTTTTGCTTGCTTTAGCACCGCCTTCAACTCTAGGGTTCGTTTTTTTTTTTAGGTTTTTATTTCATATATTTTTGAAGGCGGTTTTTATATTTTTATTTTAAATAGTTTTTTAGTTTTACTTTTTTTAGGAAGTCGGTTTTATGTTTTTTAAAACTTTTTTTTTATTTCACAGTTTTTTTTAGTAATTTTTTGCTATTAATGTACTCGGCGGAATCGCTCGGCCTTCGGCCTCGCGATTCCGCCTCGCTTTCCAATCCGATCTTGACCCAATTAAAATAGGACCACGTCAGCTTCGATAGCTCAGTGGTGCAGACAGTCAACTGTCGCTATTGAATTTTAAGCAACGCTGGGTGCGGTCAGTACTTAGATGGGTGACCGCTGACCGTTGGAGGCTGACCAAGGTTCGGATTCCTCGTGAAACTGTAAGTCCCTTCCCTCGTAATTTTACTTGGTGGTAGGGTTTAACCTTCCCGGGTTGGTACCACCGCACTGAATTAAACGTCGGTCGAAACGGCTATGTAAATAGTTGTGTTTTCCGACCAGTTCAGTGTAGTCAGCACGATCAAAGGGGGAAGCACTGACATGGCACTGGTGTTATGGGCTGACATCACGGACGTTGTAGGTGATGTTGCAGAACTTAGTAGAATGGACAGACATAAACGTGTTACGGAAGCCTACTTTTATTATAAAATAACCGTCGGAGGACCTTGGTTGAAAATTGTAAAATTTAGTAGAACGGATAGACATGCATATGTTACGGAACCCTACATTCATTTTGCAGAACTTAGTAGAATGGACAGACATAAACGTGTTACGGAACCCTACTTAACAGTTGCACTCCGGGAGTGCCGGCAGATCCCGTGCCACTCTAACTTAACCCTTAACGCAATGACTTAAGGTTTCATTTTAAAAATGACGCTGACGCGATGTCGCGAGTTATACATTTTTACCCACCTAAAAAAGTGCCAAGAGCCGCTAAAGAAGTTTTCACTTCAAAAACCTCAGGGTTATCCCCTTTCAAATAAAAAAAAAAAGAATTTTCAAAATCGGCCCACAATTGACGGAGTAATCGCGTAACAAACATCCAAAAAAAGAAAACATACCGTCGAATTGAGAATCTTTTAGGTCTAAAGTAAATTTCTCGTGAAGACAAATGCAACGAGCCCAAACACGATGGGTTTATCATGTGTAGTTTAGGAGTTCCTATGGCCACCTTCTGTCTCCATCATCAAACCAGCTCGATGGTACTCGGTACAGTAGGTACTGGCCAGGTACCATAATAAATTAAACGCCGGTCGGAAAAAATAAAAAAATTTCAAATTTAGAATATTCATGAAACAAGGGTCCGAATATGTATCACTAGTATATCGATTCATGTATTTCAACAGGACAGAGAAAATTTCAAAATATTAGGTATTTAATACTTTTTAGTTTTTTTTTTTTTGTTTTTTGGAAATCGGTTTAATATTTTTTAAAACAGTTTTTATTTCATTCTTTTTAGTAATATTACATAAAAAAGAATAATCGAAATCGAATAATCGAAATCGATTGAAGTGGTACAGAATTATTCGCCATATGTGTCAGACTGCAAATTGCTGAATAAGTCCACATCACAAATGTTTTGCTGAAGGTAACCACACACCATACTAATTTATCAAACTGAAAATTGCCGAAAACGACCACATCACAAGTTTTGCTGAAGGTAACCACACACCATAGTATTATGCTGATTTTTCGAAAACCACTGAACCAATTTCGATAAAATTGAAATGGGACCACCTCGGAAGTATGACCTAACTAACAAAAAAAGAATTTTCTAAATCGGCCCTCAATTGACGGAGAAATCGTGTTACAAACATACAAAAAAATAAAAATAAAAAAAAAAATAAAAAAAAAAAAAAACATACAGACGAATTGAGAACCTCCTCCTTTTTTGGAAGTCGGTTAAAAATGAAGCACTAACATTGTGTAATTAAGTGATATTAAATTTTGTGCTCGGAAATTTTAATAACAAGAATGGCGTTCTCAGACCGCGGAGGAAGGAAAAATGCAATAAAAGAAATCCTGAAAAGGAATATTCAAAAATATTTTTGGTTAAATAATTTTCATTTTCATTCAACCTCCGGGACTTCGTAATCTTTAGAGGGAGAGACCCACTCGCTGCTTTTAGAATTGTATTTTCTCGGAGAAAAAAAAAAAACGATTTCATTTAAGAATTACTGAAAAGATCTCACAGCGAAATTATGTTTGTCCGTCCATCTCTGAGCTAGCGGAAAAGTATATGAATAATTTTAAGAATTTGTATGAATTAAAAAAAATTCAATAATAATAAAATCACACCTTACTATTAAAGGGCTGTATCTTTTGAAACCAAAAATGTTATATTTTAACATAATAATAAATAATTAAAAAAAATATTAAGGCAGATAAAATACAGAAAACGTGCTTTTTACAACGTTTCGAGGTTTCCGTATCAGTACGGAAGCCTTATATGCTATTTGGTATGAAGCGTAGTATACATTTAGTATTTTTTTTTTATTTGTTAGAAAACAGCCTAATTACGTATGTAGGTACTGATTGAGTACCAAAATGATTATTGAATTTAAATTAGAAATCTATTTTTTTTATGTAATCCGGTATGGGTGGCTGAGTCGGAGGGGCCAAAGCACATCCGACCAGCCAATATCACTTACGAGAAGATTGGTGCCATACCGGAGATTTCCCTTAATTGCTTGCTATACTGGACTAGAGGAGAACACAACCGAGGCTGCTATGGGGCCATCTTACATCCAGTACTGTGGTACCAACGCAGTCGGCTACAATTTGAGCCTACCACCCTAGTTAAGGGGCAAGGGAATGCGAAGATGCGCGTGGTTATATGAAAAAAACCGGCCAAGTGTGAGTCGAACTCGCGCACCGAGGGTTCCTTATCGCCATGTCATGGTTAGCGCCACTCACGCCATCTATGGCGTGTTATGAATTGCTTCATATTTTTTTTTTTATGTAATCCGCTATGGGTGGCTGAGTTGAAGGGGCCAAAGCGCATGCTCTGACCAGCCAATATCACCTCCGAGAAGGTAGGTGCCATACCGGAGACTTCCCTGGATTGCTGGCTATACTGGACTAGATGAGAACACATCCGAGGTTGCTATGCGGCCATCTTACATCCAGTACGGTGGTACCAACCCAGTCGGCTACAAATTGAGCCTACCACCTAGTAAGGGGCAAGGGAAGGGACCTACAGTTTTTCACCGGTTCCGAACGGTGAAGCAGCAGGTGTAGGTATGCACGTAAATTTTTTCGTCAGAAAAAACTCATTGGTACACGCCGACGGGATTCGAACCGCGAACCTCTCGCATGAGAAGCCGATGCCCAAACCACTCGGCCACCCGCCGCTCGAGTTAAATGTCATGATTAGTTAAAATGCTTCATAATCTATTCGGTAGATGGCGCGCGCGCATACACTTTTTGGTTTCTTCTATGGCAACCCCCAAGAATTTTTTAATTTTTCTTATTTTTTGTTATATCCGCCATAATAACACATATTCTGTGAAAATTTCAACGGGCTACCTGTATACTACCTATTACGGTTCAAGACATACAGCCCTCGCACGGACAGACAGACAGACAGATAGACGGCGTAGGCTTAGTAATAGGGTCCCGTACCGGATACGGAAACCTAAAAATGAACGTCTCCTTAATTTTGGTGTCTAGACAGGAATTAGTCTAGCTAGACTAGCGCGAGGCTGCTGGCTCAACTCCGCTAAACAGTGCGTCTGTACACAAGCGTGCGTGCCGGGCCGGTAGGTGGGCGGGCCTAAGGGCTTTGGATTTACTTTCCTCTGCGTACTCGGGCGCGCGGCGGAGCGGGGTCGCGGCGAGGCGCGGCGCGCCCGGAGCTCGGGGTCCGTGATGCGGACTCATTCTGAGGGATTTCCGAGGCGATTGTTTGCCTTCGAAGCGGACGTCTCCTTCGCGCTGAAAAAATAAACCGATTTTGGAATCTAACCACAGGTCTGTTGTTATAGGCACCGCCGTTCGGAGGAAGCGGTTGGGGCGGAGGCCGCAAGGAACATGGAGAAGAAAGATGAGAGGAGTTCGCTTAAGCAGACTGGGTACGTAGTCACCAACTGGGGGCATACGTCATTTTTTTTATGGATAGCGCGACATGTGGCATAGTTTCACCTACAAGTAGGTGTCTAACGATGCCCATGGACATTCTGTGATGCACGGGGATTGCGAATGCCATACCGGCCTGACAGGAGCCTTTTCACGCCCCTTTTGAAAAACCCCAGGCTGTACTTGGGAGGAAATAGATGGGCAGGGAGTGCGTTCCACATTTTCCCGGTTCTGTGAATAAAAGACCTACAGAACCGGTTGATGCGGTACCGTGGTAGGTCGATTGAATAGGGGTGCATCCCCTGCCCAGTACGCGTAGTTAGTGCGGATTTGTGTTTTGTATTTTCAACTTTTAGCGAAACATACAGTGCAACTTTTATTATTAAACAAGGTACACAAAGTGGTTAAGGTCTACTGAGATCTGGACCGGTAAAGTTTCCACATTTTAACAATATGGTGTTTGGCACATTGACCGATAATTATTTTTTTTAGGTAAGTGGGGTCATTTGCAACGTTTTGACGCATAATACCTTTTGTTAGATATCACGTGGTATCGAGATACAATTTTTTTACTTTATTTTTGAAATAAAGTCAGCTTGTAACTTTTTTGTTTATGATTGTATCAGCACGAAATAAAATTTATTGAATTTTACGATGTATCCTTGTTCTAGAAAAAATATGATTTGATAAAGTTAATACCATGAAAAGGTCTTATGACCTCCTAAAGTCCCGAGAACGAGTAAAAATATGACAGAATCTTAATTTCTTAATTCATTAAAAATTTCTTTTAAAAAGTTCGCTAGTTTACGCCCATTCCAACGGTTTACCACATGTCATACAAATAATTCACTATGTGGTCATAAATTAGGGTATTTGAAATTTAATTTAATTTAATGTATTTGCTTACGAATGATAATAATAAAACCTAAACCTAAACCTCCTCTCACCTCTCTTTTCCGTGGGCTCGCCTAGAGCGGGCACCGGAACGCGAAGGTAAACAAAGTACGGGGCTGTCCGAGCGGAGTGATGGGCTCAGGTTTGACGGGGGCCTCGCGATCTGATCGTGATCATGATCTGTTATAAAAAAATATAAAAACCGCCTTCAAAAATGGAAGAAATAAAAAAAAATCTAACCCTAGAGTTGAAGGCGGTGCTAAAGAAGGCTACACAAATCACAAAGGATATCATCCACTTATGTTTTCTTTCATGCATCATTTTTGCTTGCTTTAGCACCGCCTTCAACTCTAGGGTTAGATTTTTTTTATTTCATAAATTTTTGAAGGCGGTTTTTATATTTTTTTAAATAGTTTTTTATTTCACAGTTTTTTTAGTAATTTTTTGCTATTAATTCGCGTTTCCAATCCGATCTTGACCAATTGAAATGGGACCACACGGGAACCACCAGCTTTCAAATAAAAAAAGAATCATCAAAATCGGTTCACACAGTCGATAGTTCTGAGGGGACAAAAAAACAGTCGAATTGAGAACCTCCTCCTTTTTTTTAAGTCGGTTAAAAGTATTTAATTTCGGAATAACTGCAATTCTCAAACCGGAATGTTTGCGGACTAAAACAGTAATGCAATGCAGTAAAAAAATCTGTTGCGCATAAATCGGCGATGGCTGAAAAATACACTGACGTGATAGGACCATTGGGTCCTATCACGTCAGTGTATTTTTCCCAAGTTGTACGAAAATGTTCCTCATAAAATTAAATCTATAAATAGTGACAATGTGTTCCAGAGTCAGCTGAAAATATTTCTTCCATTTTACAAGCCAAGTTAATTTTTTCTTATTGTAAATATAAATTCTGCTGACCGATGGATGATTCAAATTGTTTAAAAAGTTACTCTCTAAACTCAACTTTTATTAATGACTTGTCTGATCCCTATGTTTTTTGTATTTTACTATCTTTTATTTTCTTCTTTACTTAGACATAGTATGTTACATTTTAACATAACTTAAAACTTAGTATTTAAGTTATATTAAAAAAAAAGCTCAATAAGATTTCTTACCCGGTTAAAAAAATGATGACGAACAATATTCAAAATATGCGTATTATGTCTCAATGAAATATTGTTAATGTTGTGTGTTCTTTAAGGCGAAATAAATATCTGAATCTGAATCTAACAGTCGAGCGAATGCTTCTATCACAATTTAAGATTCAAATGTAAGCAGATAAAAAGTTACAAGGATACTTAAATAGAAATGGACTTACACAAAATACCTTATTCATAAACCGGCTAAAATGCTTAAAAGCAGAATTAAATCGTCAGATAAGCGCAAATTTAGTAAACAGTTGTGGATGATTTAGTTGCGGTGAGCTTGGCGGGAAGTGAGGCGCGGTCGAGTCGAGTACGGATCTAGATGGGGGTAGGGGGCGAATGTTTTGTATAATTATAATTTTTTTTTTTTTGGGCAGATTGTTTTATAAATATATTTTGATATTTTTTTTACAGACAACGGCACTTGCCGGCTTTGCCCAGACGCCCAATGGAAGAACATATACAGCCAATAACATCACTCCTCGCACCGCACTCAGAGAGGTGCCATGACAGCTAATAAGTCGGCCTAAAAGGTCGTCGTCGAATTGATTAACACGCCTCTTGAAGATTCCCAGCTCATATGGAAATGTGTCTGTGTCCAGGAGTCCATCGGACAATCAGAGACAGCCAATAACGCCACTCCTCGGCGAAACAACATTCAGTGCAGTGATGTGCCATGCCAGCGACAAGGCGGACAGAAAGGGGTATGGTGGTATGGACTGACATCACGGCTGGTGTAAGTTTTTTTCATGTAATCCGATATGGGTGGAGAGTCGGAGGGGCCAAAGCATATTATGCTCCGACCAGCCAATATCACCTCCGAGTAGGTAGGTGCCATACCGGAGCCTCCCTGGATTGCTGGCCATACTGGACTAAAGGAGAACACAACCGAGGCTGCTATGTCGCCATCTTACATCCAGTACGGCTACCAACCCAGTCGGTTACAATTTGAGCCTACAACCTAATAAGGGGCAAGGGAAGGGACCTACAGTTTTACACCGGTTCCGAATGGTGAAGCAGCAGGTGTGTAGGTATGCTAAATTTTTTCGTCAGAAAAAACGCATTGGTACACGCCGACGGGATTCGAACATCGGACCTCTCGCATGAGAAGCCGATGCCCAAACCACTCGGCCCGGCCACCCGCCGCTTGGATACGTGGCCAACTATGTAAATTTCCATAAACAGGTTAAAAACTTGAGAATTCCCCTCATCTACAACCCCCCCCCCCCCCCCCCCCCCCCGCCCCCTCCCACACACCCCTCTTAAAAACATCTGGATCCATTCCTGGGTCGAGTTTGGTTTAAATGTTGGTTGGCGGATGGAGTTGTGGAGCGGTCGGGAAGCGGGAAGGGGGAGGGGGGGGGGGGGGGAGAGAGCGAGGCGGAGTTTTCCAAGTTCCATATCCCTAAATCATGGCGGGAAAGTAGCACGCGTGGTGCTGGAGTCGCATGGGGCTTACTTACCATGTGCGGGTAATAAGACTTGCAACTGTTGGGGCGATGTAAAATGAAATTTCATATTTAACATACATATCTACCTAGGTCTACATACATACATAGCGTCACGCCGGTTTCCCGGTGGGGTAGGCAGAGACAACGGATCTCCGCGTGCCACGATCCTGCCTGACACACCTCTGCCCCCTCTTCCACTCCCATAATGTTCTTCATGCATGCTCGTCGGTTACGGTTACGGTTACGAGCACATACCCGATCTGGTCCAGGTACGTGCGTTATGTATCTAGGGTCTACCTAGGTACATAACGTCACGCCTGTTTTCTACATGGGTGCGGAATGGATAACGGATCTCTATGTGCCACAATCCTGAAACATGGTGGAATATTTTAATGAAATAGATTTTTTTTACCTTAAACGCAATTTACCTTGACCGGAAGAAGATAATCAGACACAGGAAAGTATTTTCTGAAGATATTACAAGACATCGCACATCCGGCCGACCGTGACCTTCAAACCGACTACACCCGCAACGCTACCGCTATTTGCTCTGAGATGAGCAGCAACCGCTATCGCCCCTTGGAGTGGTTTCACACAACCCCTAAACTGCTTACTACTTAATACTGTAATACGCATATTTATATATATAACAGACTTACATATTATGTATATTAATCAGTGGTACTGTTGTACTGTACCACTGATTAATATACATAATACTACTATACATAATACTGAATTTAGTTGTAAAAACGTATTTAAGGCAACGCGACAAAATCAAGGCTTTTTAAAAAATCTATTTTATTTGTTGAATTTATATCTAAATCCGCAGCTTTTACCTTTTTGTTTCGATCGGTAGTTTTGGAATAAAAAAATAAAAACCAAATTTTTGATTGATTTATTGTGTTGCATCATCATTGAGTACGGGTGAATACGGGTGAACAAGGCCTAAAGACATGTATGAAATATAAATGTATTTACTTCTTTAACATATGTACGGGTATTTACAGTGTGCAGTGTCAGTTTATACGCGAACCCGCAAAAAACAAAGACATCCAGCTCTTTCGGTCGCACAGAGTCGGCGCGGGGGGCGCGCTGTGATATACGCGCGCGTCATGGAGATTCAACGCCATAAAATTAGCAATTACAATGACATAGGGGGACTAAGAGGGGGGGAGACAGAGCGACTCGTGTGACAATGTTTTTGTGAAAGCAGATAATGCCGAGACGAATGTATTATTCTCAGAATGTAACGTGCTGAAATTGATTACGCCAAAAAAGGAGATAATAATAAGGCGTAATTCTCCTTTTTTTTTTTATTTAATCCGGTATGGGTGGCTGAGTTGGAGGGGCCAAAGCGCATGCTCCGACCAGCCAATATCACCTCCGAGAAGGTAGGTGCCATACCGGAGACTTCCCTGGATTGCTGGCTATACTGGACTAGAGGAGAACACAACCGAGGTTGCTATGCGGCCATCTTACATCCAGTACGGTGGTAACAACCCAGTCGGCTACAAATTGAGCCTACCACCTAGTAAGGGGCAAGGGAAGGACCTACAGTTTTACACCGGTTCCGAACGGTGAAGCAGCAGGTATGCACGTAAATTTTTTCGTCAGAAAAAACTCATTGGTACACGCCGACGGGATTCGAACCGCGGACCTCTCGCATGAGAAGCCGATGCCCAAACCACTCGGCCACCCGCCGCTGTCCTTTAATTCTTCAACGGTTGCTTTTGGCGGCTTTGTGCCGCTTTATGGTTTACTAGCTTTTACCAGCGGCTTCGCTCGCGTGAAATTCGTATTTGAAAAGAATAAAGTAAGTAATTGTTAATTCGTTATTATTTTCTTTTTTATGTAATGTGTCTTTGAGTTACCTACCATAATGTTTTTAAATATTTTTGTGTTTATATTTTGTTTTTGGTTGTTAAATTTGATTTTCAGTTTATAATTTGATGAAATCTAAATTGTTTGTTACGTAATAATGTAAGGGGGCAGACTTAAAACCAGCCGCAACTACCTACTTGTTAGGTTTTGCATCGTGCTGTGTCTGCTCCCTTTCAGCTAAAAAAAATATTTTTACATTTTTATTTTTATAATCTTGTTTTGTTATTTTATAGTTTTGGCTGAATAAACGTTTTTCTTTCTTTCTTTCTTTCAAAAGTAAGCCCGCTACCGTATCTTTATTTCCGCTCGCGAAACAATATGGTTTCTATGAGAGCCACATCTTAGCGCAACCGGAACTGAGATTTATTTAGCCTATCCTGTGTCACTTATAATAAAACGTGCTTGTACCAAGTTTAATCGAATTCGGATGATCTGTTTAAGAGTTATGGAAGAACCTACATGCACACAGAAAATATTTCTAAAAATCATCAATTTAGTTTTAGTATCATACATAGACAAAGTAACTTACTCCATGACCATCCCTTACAGATGTATTTATTAGTATTGATTGTTTATTTAGCATCTCTTGGCAGTAGCCTGCGCTCAGTTTTATCATATTTACATTGTAACATTCTGATAGTTCGATTATCACAACGAAGAAGAACTGGCAAGAAGCTTCACTTGATTTTGTTTCAATGTGCACTTAGTCTACTTTACAAAAAATGTTTTCCACTACCTAAAAACGCATATATGCTGATTTATGTATCAGCAATTCAAGTCAAAGTCAAAGTCAAAGTCAAAATTTCTTTATTTCAACGAGCACATTTTCTGGGCTCAACGCCTACAATGCTATAGAAATAGTCAACACTTTGTTAATTTCTTAGTATTTACTACATCGTCAAGTAAAATAACAAATTTAACATACATAAAGTGGCAGATACAATAATTGTAATGACTTATATATAAATAATACAAAACTATCCGGTGTATAAAAAAAAAATCCTTTATATTAGTTTCAATTCAAAATATTCATTCAGTGAGTAAATTGTACTATCAATTAGTATTTTCTTAAGTATACATTTAAATTTAGGCAGCTGCAGACACTTTATACCGTCCGGTATTTTATTGTACAACTTAATCTTTGTCTGATCCCCGTGGCGATCTGCTTTCCTGAGTCTATTATACGTTAACTGGATATTCGTCTTTGACCTCGTGTTGTAATAGTGTTGGGGAGAGGTGGGCTGTAACTTGTCAGCGTTGTTATCAAGACAAAGTGATTTTTTTTTTATATGAAATTGTTTACTGCCACATGAAGCAAGCCAGTCTCCACAAACAGCACCCGTTCACGAGCACCACACCTGGGCCATCATCGTCTCCCGCAACCATATTATAATATAGTGTAGGAAACGACCCGGACCAAGTATCACCGTAAGCAAAGACCTTAAAGCGATGCACTACCCCGTTTGCAACATGAAATGAAATACTTGGGGCCAGCCGGACCCAAGATGGGGAACCCAGCGAACCCATCGAACTATCGCCCTATTGCGATAACCTCACTTTTGAGTAAGGTCATGGAGCGTATTGCCAATTCAGCGCTCCTGACGTATCTAGAAGACTCTAAACTCCTCGACGACAAGCAATACGGCTTCCACAAGCAAAGGTCGACTGGAGATCTTCTAGTGTACGTCACGCATTTGTGGGCTGAAAGGCTCGATGGTTTTGGGGAATCGCTGGCGGTCGCTCTGGACATATCCAAAGCATTCGATCGCGTCTGGCACCGGGGACTATTAAGCAAGCTTCCGGCCTACGGTGTACCTACAAAACTGTGCACTTGGATCTCCAGCTTTTTGAGTGGTCGGTCGATCTTTGTCACCCTACTTAGTGCCTGCTCGCCCGACTACTCAATCAATGCTGGTGTTCCACAAGGATCCGTGCTGTCGCCTATGCTGTTTTTTTTGTTTATCAACGACATGCTCTCGCTCGGCGAAATGCATTGTTACACGGACTTGTTGCACGGTGCACGAAGGGTTTATCAAGGACTGGAAGGGTAGAGAAGCCTCAGCAGCAAACGCGAGACGCGAAACTGTTGCTCGGGTTCACCAGGTTCTCGAAAAAGTATCCTCTTGGGGGAAGAAGGACTTGGTCAACTTCAACGTAGCCAAGACGGAAGTTTGTGCCTTCTCTGATGATTTTGGCTGATCCAATCTGAGCCAAGTCCCCAACGATGATAGTCTAGGCGCCCTGGGTATGGAAGTGTCCAGGGACGTTGGGTTTCGATCGTTCATAGAGTCCAAGGCGAAATATTCGCCTCATTGGTGACTCTGTAGGTACTCACAAAGGATCTTCAACCTCTAAAGCACAGACGTATCGTTGGTTCATTTAGCCTGTTTCGGTACTACTATGGCCGCTGATCTGACGAACTTGCTTCCCTTATCCCTCCTTCTCCTGTTCGCCTTCGCCAAATCCGCCATGTGTCGTGTCGGATGGCGAATGACGCCGACTGAGTGTGGGTGTGGCGGAACTGCAATACAGCGGATCGGCGCGTCACAGCGCGTAACGGCGGCGCGTCTCAGCGCCTAACGGCACGTCAAAATAAATTTGTATGAAATGCACCGCACTACGCAGCGCGATAATCTTTGCGCCGCGCCGCGCCGCTCCGCTGCAGTGCGGTTTTACCTTTACAGGATCCAGGATTCCGAAACATTAATCCTACTCTGATTTGTTGTAAGTCACAAATACGACATAAAATGTAAAATTCATGGTAAAATATTTCAAATATTTTTTCCGCGCGATCGACAAACATATCCTCGGAATACTCACTCCAATATAACCGCGTGAACGGCGAAATAACATTTTATTATTTACACAACAATACCAATTTTTCCGTACGAGTGGGTTCATTACATCTGACAAGCGAGTACCGATCGCGGGCAGCGGCGGCGGCGGGGTTAGCGGGGCCGGGGGGTAGCGGGGGCGGCGGGTGGTGGGGGGAAACAACGGGACCATTATTCACGGGAACTCCATTAATCAAATATGATAAAAATGTTATCAAAATACGACTGAGTCGGTAGCGAGTTCAACGCGACCCCACATCGCTGGCGTTGTGTTTCTGTTTCACTCCTGCCTGCTTCACTGTTTGACCGCGGTTCAAATAACACGTTAAACTGTAGGTGGTAGGGTTTAACGCATCCGGGATGGTAGAGAGCGTTTCAACTAAAAATTCCCTTCGCCGTTATGTTGGCTCAACTGTCTGTCAAAACAGCGTTGAGGGTTGCTATGTGTACAGATGTACCCGTAATTATCGGTATTTATAGGTATTCTGTGGTATTTACCGTATTTACTATACGGTAAACACCGATTAAATTATTAGGTAATATAATCTTCACAATCTGGCAACGCGAAATTAAGCACTGACAGTGACACTGACAGTGGATCCAACATAACGGCGAAGGGAACTTTTAGTTGAAACGCTCTCTAAAGCCGCACTGAAGGTCGGTCACTGAATATATGTATGGCGGATATGCCAAAAAAAATGCCCTGGTATTCGTGGGACTACCGGACTACGGGATCTACTAGACATAGACATGGAATCATGGGCAGCCATAGGTGCTGCCATCAGCAAAAGACAACAAAAAAACAAAAACTCTCGTCGAGACCTATCACTTCCTCTAGCGGGTGAGTAGTCTGGGATCAGGAGTTTCAGAGATATGCCCTAAAAAAACAAAGTTTTATCTCGTCGAGACTTATAATTTTCCATATTGGAATGAGTAGGCTGGGATCAGTAGTTTTGGAGATTATGCCCTCTCTCAGTCTTTTTCCCTTTTTTTGCGAAACGGTTGAACCGATTTTGAACAAAGAAAATATTAATAATTTTGCTGAGAGTTCTGACTACAAAGACTTATTAATTAAGTGTATCAGGTGTAAAGAGCCTTCGTCAAACTTTGATAGGTACGTAATTTGTATCAACATAATAATGTTAGTATATTAAAAACATACTATAAATTATACATGAATATTAAGATACTTGAAGTCTCAAGTTGCTAGTGGGTTAATAAAATTGTCGGGATACAGCGTCGGCGGCATGTACCTACTTAAAATATGTATTAAAATGATCATGACAAGAAAATGGAGAGGAGAAGTCCTGTACAATAACAGTATGAATGCCATTTCGTCTTTTTCGTTCTAACAGCACAGTCAAATTACATATAACGCCTTAGGCATACGATTGCAAACAATGTCACGGCCGAAATTTATCACCCGTACCTCAAGTCGCCAGTTTGCTCTGCCGAAACGTGAGCCAACTATACCTGAGCTCGGTTCACACGAGGCGAGTAAGCGCGATAGTTGTTGGTCGGACTCGTTCTCCGCGCACTCCATTGTGGGACTTTTGCGCGTCCAACGGGCTTACTCCAACCAGCCGAGTTCTTCCAGGAACCGGCACATTCTCTTTGGATCTTGGCACGCCTTTCGAAGTGTAGTCGCGCCTTCCAGCTCCTTCGCCCTTCCTGCTACCTCCTCTCACTCTAGCATCACGTGGGTGGCCGTCTCGTCTGCCTGCAGACATGCGTGATAGTAGCCAATACGGAGATAGTAGCACGCCTAGCCTAGTGTGAACGTTTGATAGTAGAAGATTAGTCATTGGGCTAGGAGAGTGTGAAAACACGGTGTGGCATGCGTCGGCGTTCGATCCTCGATGTCCGCTTTAATTGGATTCATACCATCTCATTGAATGAAGGCACGAGTCAATGAAGGTCGTTCCAAGCGGTTATGCTTCGCGTTACATAGTCGACCAAGGTGTTTTGGGCTGCCACCACGGCTGTAGTATACGATGTGGCCAACCATGACCTGTGTTCCATAAAAAAAGTGTTCCCGGAATAACTTTAGCTACAATCTACAGCTACAATCTTCGAAAAAGAGCAGTTTGACGTCTGGTACAACGGACACCAGACGTCGGCTCCAGGAACTCCCGCAGTTCCTGATGAAGCCCGTGATGTAGCGGGCGAAACGTCGACTTATGTAAGTCTTTAAACCTACTGTTAATCCGGAAACTTAAAAATGAATAATATAACTTTAGCTAGTAGCTACTCGTATGTGTATGTTTTCAGTTAATAAGTATGTATACCTATATTTTCAGCTAGTAAGTGTGTGTATATTTTCAGCTAGCGCAGTTGCTTTCACGAGTCATGAGCACACTTTTCATTGGTCGGTTTGACGGGGCGTGACGTCGACGGCGCGGCGTCGACGCTTCACGCGACTGGTTCGTCAGTCAGCGTTAGTCGACGGTGGTCGACGCTCGCTATTGGGCTCACACGCGTCGTTCGACTACTATACACTGGCGTGCAATGTTAGTCCACTTTCCATCTGTGCTCATGACTCGTGAAAGCAACTGTAAGCATGTGTATATTTTCAGCTACTAAGTATGTGTATGTTTTCAGATAGTAAGTATGTGTTTGTTTTCAGCTAGTAAGTGTATGTATATTTTCAGTTAGTACGTATGTATATTATGTATATTTTCAGCTAGTAAGTATGTGTATATTTTCAGATAGTATGTGTATATTTTCAGCTAGTATCTAAGTATGTGTATATTTTAAGCTAGTAAGTATGTTTATATTTTCAGCTAGTAAGTATGTGTGTGTTTTCAGCTAGTAAGTGTGTGTATATTTTCAGCTATAATTATGTAACTGCAGCTATATTATAGTAAGCCTCTATACTATAGTGCACTAGCCCGTTTACTGACCTAATGTGAACGAGGCTTATCTCGAATGTCACAACGGACGGACGCAAACGCTCGCGTTCGTGTGTATACTGCGCGGTGGGGCGGGGCGGGGCGGGTAAGAGGCACTCAGGTGCATGAAGCGAGCTTGTGAAAGCAAATATAACGCGCCGATAAATCAGTGGGCGGACGTAGACTTAGATCGTTTCAGACTGGCTGTCGAAATTCATAGACAAGATATTTTTTTTTATGGATAGCACATCATGTGCAGCGGCGCGGGCGGTCTGGTCTACTGGGAATTCCCAGCCGGGGGCCCGGGCGGGACCCGGAGCCGCAACGCCCCGGCTTGCTGAAGTCCATTCATTAATATCATCATAACATACATTTACTTCCTGCCTATTTAATTTATTTGATTATTAAATAAACATACTATTTGAAAAATCTAGGACCGTGAGGGGGGGAGCCCCATGTCAAATTTTTCGGGTAGGCTCCAGGCCCGCCAGACCGCCTTTTTCAAAACTTAAATCTACCGAAAATTTATATAAAATTTCACAAAGTTCGCGGCTGCTAATTTTGAATTTGATGTAGGTATTGATATATCTAATAGGGTGGGTGGATCAGAAGAGCGGGAGACCACGTTTAGTAGCGTGCCTTGGAAGAGGCTTATGTTCAGCAGTGTGGACCGATACGGACGTTATATGAACTCTCTACTATAGGTATGCAGCTATAAACTTCAAAATTCCACCTATCAACCCTGTTTACATCGTGGTAGGTAGCTGAGATCAAAATAATATTAGTTATCTGTGGTTGAGATGCCGAATCAACGAATCGGCTATATTTTCACACCAAACATCTCGTTAGTCAAAACTCATTATTATATTGTCTCGCACCAGCAGTAGCTCATGTCCTGTTACCCTTAGTCTTTGGTACTAACGGCATTGTCGCGGCGTTACTGCGGATAGCAGTCGCGTCGCACGGTGACTACGACACTCTACGCCGCCGGGGGCCACCCGGTCAGTTACGAATCGCATTATCGAATTCGTTCGAAATAACTGCTGTTACAGTAAGGCCGTTTATAATATTGTTTCATAGTTTGTGTAACTTTAGAATCTATTGCTTAGTTCATATTTAGAATAGCGTAATGTTATACACTCTCTATAACAATAACGAGATATTTTGTCACATTCTATTGGTGAATATTGCATGAACTTTAGATCCTTTCAATTTTATAATACTTGGGTACTTTTTAGTCTGCTTCGGAGCGCCCATCCTTGTGCTGTGCGATACGTAAATAATATCAAAATTAATATTAAAAAATTCAACGGAGTTAGTGGCTCGACGTTTTGGGCCGAATCTACGGCCCATCTTCATGTCATGTGTAGATGTGTATCATAATGTAGTACCATCGCTCCAGCAGTGCTCATGAAGGAGACCTATATGTTTGGCCTGAAACGTCGAGCCAAATAACTCGCAGACTATCGCGAGTAAAGCCGTTAAAATTGTTAATAATGTTTACCAACCACTGTAATCTAAATACCCATATTAGAATCAGACATTGATTGAAATATATGGATGATAAATTGAATATACATACATATTATGCATTCTTAAGAGTTTTATTTAATCGTTTCAAAGACATTTTAAATACAATAAAATCGAAATTAGTTTAATGTTTAAATTTACGAAATAGTGGATTATTTATTACTTTTTAGGTACCCTGACAAACTGTGTGCAATGAATCGTTTCTATTCGATTCTATTTCTTAATCTGAACAGATATTCGAATAGCTATTTACCCCTGTTGTGTGAAGCCAGAAGGAACTCGGGCCGCCATCGGAGCGTGTTGACTGAGAAAAATAACGTCGCCGAAGAGGAGAACAGAGTAGTGTGGAATCGTATCGACGACGTGGGGTTTATGTAAGATGTATGTGGGGACGGTTTCTGATGGCTATATCAAGTGCTGCATACGACCGCTTCGATAGTGGTCACGTTAGTGTCGTTAGTTTCAGAAAGGATGATATAAGGCATTTTCTTGATGCTGTCTATTAATCTGCAATAACAAACAGACATACAAACAACACTGAGACCATTGGCCATCAATGTTTAGTAAAGCAGTTTGGTTGAAAGGCTAACAAAGTGGTTTCTAACTAAAATGTTCGTATGTTAAGAAATTCCTCTGGTTAATAATAATAAGAACTTAACTATACATTCCACGCTCTCGTTGAGTGGTTGGGTCAAAGGCCATATCGAAAATGCAGCCCTGCTCGACACTGCGCGCATAGTCCGGAGGTTTCTCTCTTTGGGACCTGACCATATCGGTAGCCCGGGCTAAAAGTCGGTAAGAATTCTGCGGGATTGACCCAGGTTAAATCACAATAATTTGATTTTCACGTAATGGTAGAAAATCGATGAAAAATTGCTCCCGTTAAATTTCGTCTCTCGTGTTTGTATATATTTACCACTCCCATATAACAATGGTAGGGTAGTAAGTTTTTTAAATGTAAACCAAAATGGGTGACTGTGCCGAGATACCAAATGGTGCAGTCGACAGAGCCTACATCACCTCTCCTCGCTAAACTACACTCAGTTAGGTGCCATGCTTGCAGATTGGCGGACTGTTGCTAGGCTGTCTAGCCTGTTAAAACGACGTTTGGAAACAACCAGGTTAAGGGATTCGAGGAACACACTCGCTGGAAGACAGTTCCACACCTTAGCGGTGCTAAGGTATAATTAAGAGAACCGATGGGTTCTCAAAAGCCCAATGTCAATAACAAAAGGGTGCTGAGTATAAAGTATATAAAAGGGTGAGAGTTATAAATAAGTTTTATGGAAAAGTATTCTTATATTATGGAGAAGTATTCTTATATTATGGAGAAGTAGTCTTATATTATGAAAAAGTAGTCTTATATTATGGAGAAGTATTCTTATATTATGGAGAAGTAGTCTTATATTATGAAAAAGTAGTCTTATATTATGGAGAAGTATTCTTATATTATGGAGAAGTAGTCTTATATTATGAAAATGTAGTTTTATATTATGGAGAAGTAGTCTTATATTATGAAAAAGTAGTCTTATATTATGGAGAAGTATTCTTATATTATGGAGAAGTAGTCTTTTATTATGAAAAAGTAGTCTTATATTATGGAGAAGTATTCTTATATTATGCAGAAGTAGTCTTATAATATGAAAAAGTAGTCTTATATTTTGGAGAAGTATTCTTATATTATGGAGAAGTAGTCTTATATTATGAAAATGTAGTTTTATATTATGGAGAAGTAGTCTTATATTATGGAGAAGTATTCTTACAGTATGGAGAAGTAGTCTTATATTATGGATAAGTATACTTGTGGTATGGAGAAGTAGTCTTATATCATCGAGAAGTATACTTATAGTATGGAGAAGTAATCTTATAGTATGGAACGATTGTAAATAAATAGGTCCTATTTTCAGAACACAAGAGCCAGCTTCAGCTGTAACGCAAAGCCTTTGTCAATTGAAACTGCTATGTATATACCTACGTGGGCTGTAAGAGATGGCTTTTGTCGGAATCCGACTGCGTGACCCGCGACCTTTCAGTCTCCACAGCGAGATAAGTTTTTCACGCTCGGCAGCTTATACGTACGGGAAGCATATTTCCAAAGTCTAGTATGCGAGTTGCTCTGATTGGTCGTTCTCAACTTTGGCGGGAAATATAAATTTCGGAAGTATTCCGAAAATAAAGTTTTCTAAGGTGGTTATAAAAAAAATAACCATAACCTAATATTAACAGCCTAACATTGCTTAAAAAATAAAAGTTATAAAAACTAAAACCCGACTACGTAAAAGCTAATTATGAAAATCGCTTAAATAAAAAATTTTTTTTATAAAAAACTAAAACCCGGCTACGAAAAAGCAAATTATGAAAATAGTTTAACTATAACTAAAAATAACAAAATAATGTTTTCCATATAATTTATCAGATACAGCAATTCTCTTTTTATATTGATTCTACCTTAGCACTAACTCTATAAATTTTGATAAATTTATTATTTTTAACGTTCTAAATATAGAGCCGTGGTCGGGCGTTCTTCGTTCAACAAGACAAGTGAGACCGTCGTTGTGCATTACAGCCGTTGACGTTCGGTATTTACCTATGTATCTACTTATAATAATTTTAGATTGGCTCTGACTGATCTTACAAAAAGATGCCAGTATGACACAATGGCGATGGCCGTCCTAAGTTCCGCGCTCTAATAATGCACGACGACGGCCTCACTTGTCTTGTTGAACGAAGAACGCCCGACCACGGCTCTATATTTAGAACGTTAAAAATAATAAATTTATCAAAATTTATAGAGTTAGTGCTAAGGTAGAATCAATATAAAAAGAGAATTGCTGTATCTGATAAATTATATGGAAAACATTATTTTGTTATTTTTAGTTATAGTTAAACTATTTTCATAATTTGCTTTTTCGTAGCCGGGTTTTAGTTTTTTATAAAAAAAATTTTTTATTTAAGCGATTTTCATAATTAGCTTTTACGTAGTCGGGTTTTAGTTTTTATAACTTTTATTTTTATTTTAGGATTTTTTTAAAACTGTTTGCACACTTTAAATTTTGTATATAACTCGTATATTGATTTTTTTTATGGAATCTGACACATCACCTACAGGCTACAACATCCGTGATGTCAGCCCATAACACCGGGTGAACTTGGTGCCACGTCAGTGCTTCCTTTCGGTCGTACCGGCTACACTAAATACATAGCCGTTTCTACCGACCTTTCATTCAGTGCGGTGCGGTGGTACCAACACGAGCGGGTTAAACCCTACCACCTAGTAATATAAGAAGGAAGTCATATCCCTTAGTCGCCTTTTACGACATACACGGGGAGTGATACAGTGGGGCTATTCTTTTATATAAGTACCGACCCCACACGGTACAAAATTGATACTATCCGTCCGTTTATTTGTCGTCATCTCTATTTGAAACTAAAGTTTTCTGCAAATAGCGCATGAGTGAGTACCTACATATATATACAAATTATGTATAGTTGAACGATGTATATTCTTGAAGTAAAATGAAAAGTCAGTCAGAGCAAGACCGAAGACTGAGCTGTGTAAGTACACGATTTTCTTTGTCTATGTAAGTAAATATATCTGGCTGGGGTGAAGCGGATTCGGGAAGTAAGTAAACCAATCAGTTCAAGGCCGAAGACCGAGGGCGGTTTCAGGTTGTACATAGTTGAATAATGTACTCACTCGAAGCAGGTAAGCCACTAAGGCGAGGCCAAAGCTACTGATATTATTTTTATAGTAAGCGCGACATGTGGCGCCGAGCCACCCATAATGTGTCTAGCGATGCCCATGGACATTCGGTAGCATGCGGAGGCTACGAATGCCATGCCGGCCTGATAGCTGCCCAGGTTGAAGGACCCGAAACTGTACTTGGGGGAAAATATTTCTCTCTGTTTGTATTTCAACAGGCTCTGATTTAGTTATGTATTCCTACGGAGTTGCAGTGGTTTTAAATCGCGGGACATTTGGGAGTCACCTACTATTCGCACGGCTCGACGCTGGATCGAGTCCAGAGGCGCCAGCTGGTATTTGACTGAGCCATCCCATAGGTGCGAGCAGTACCCCAAGCCAGGACCGAATCTGCGATTTATACGGCCTTGCCCTCGATGTCACCCCGGAAGTTTAGATCGTGCGAAAATTCGACTCGGAGGACCCCGAGGTGGTCGCAAAATTTAAGTGACGTACCTTGGTAGGAAGGAGCTGGTGTGAACGCCGCTCTCTTTGCACTGATCGCGCAAACTTGTATCTTGGAGGTATTTAACTTGACCAACTTGCTACGGCCCATTCGGAAATAGAGCCGAGTGTTTGCTCAAGTTCAGACACAAGTCTTCGCCTCTTCTCATCCACATCCCGCCTAGTTGAAGGGTAACTGGTGTAGAACCCGTGTTCCGTACTCTCGTATGCATAACAATGATATGTTGCCCCCTGAATGCTACGCCCACGCCTTCAACGTTAGCAAGGCTCAGTGCTGCGCATTATCTGCGAAGGACGATTTGAAGGTCCTTTTGATTTCCAAGCCAGTTTCTAAGTCAGCGTCATACCTGTCTGGAAGCACCTGAACCTCCTGGGCACCGCCATTTCCAAAGACGTAGGTTTCCGGCAACTAATCGAGTCTAGGGCTAAAACTGCACCCAGAAAATTGGGAATACTTTTCCGCAATCGGCGGTTCTTCTCTTCCAAAATATCCCGCTTAGCTGAAGGGTAACTTGCATCCGAAAATATTGTAGGTATTAGGTATATTTAATGTACCTACCTTTTTTTTTTTTTTTTTTTTATGGAAACTTTACACGGTTGGTTACATCACCTACAACATCCGTGATGTCAGCCCATAACACCGGGTGCCATGTCAGTGCTTCCCTTCATTTCGCGCCGGCTACACTGAACTGGACGGAAAACACGAACTATTTACATAGCCGTTTCGACCGACGTTTCGCTCAGTGCGGTGGTACCAACCCGGCCGGGATAAACCCTACCACCTAGTAAGGTAAGAAGGGAAGGGACCTACAGTTTAACGTGGTATCCGAACCACGGTCAGCCTCCAACAGTCGGGCGGTCATCCATCCAATAACTGACCGCACCATTAAGCTGCCGAGGCTGACGATCCCTTAGTCGACTTTTACGACATGCGACGGGGAGAGATGCAGTGGGGCTATTCTTTTTAAGTACCGACCCCACACTGTACACCTACGCTACATATTATGCTTACACTAGGTACATGGACATTTAATACCAATTTATTTTAGCATAGTACTGTATCTAATAATAATATTATATATCTATATAAAATTTGCGGTAGATCAGTGAGTAAGTATGTAGGTATATTACCAACAATACCATGTCGCTTCTTCGCGTCGCGTCGTCGCATGTCGTCGCGCGTAACGTAACGCGTGTACGCGGGGGGGGGGGGGGGGGGGGGGGGGGGGGGGGGCGCGGCGCGGTGCGCGGGCGACTACGCTTCATCGCGAATAATCGCTATTAATACATGCGCCACACATTTTATTTCTCTGTACACATAAGTTTAATAGATAGCAAATTCGGAATCGTAATTTAATTACCTTTAATTTGATACCCCACTCAAAATATTTTGAAAAACTAATTTGACATTTTGAGGCCGTGCGTCCGCCATTTTGAATTTTGAAAATTGTTATATAGCCTATGACACTCCCGTGAATAAGACAAATCCACTGGCGCAAGAAGTATTCAAATCGGCCCAGTACTTTAGGCTGTAGAGTGGAATATAGATAGTCACATACATACATACATACATACATACATACATACATACATACATACATACACGCCAAACTCATAACCCTTCCTTTTTTGGCTTCGCCGTAGTCGGGTAAAAAAATGTAAAACAAAACAAATTTTGACAAAAGGGGCACGGACCCATGGCCAAATAAAAACCCTACACTCTACCACTGAGCCACCAAAGTACATAGGTGACCAAACGAATATCGGATTAAGTAGGTTCGCTGGGGGTGCCGGAGTCGGAGCCAGACTCGTCTCTCCACAAATCAGAGCAACTCGCATACTAGAATTTGGAAATATGCGTACGGCATGATGGGATTACTAATCTGTGTTCGGGGAAACAATGTGTGGGTATTGTGTGTTTGTATCTATTCTTAGATCGACCTCGAATCATAGGTACAATGGTAATGGTACACATAATATTATGTATTGAAATGTATGTATTTATGTGTCAACTATATAAGTAAACAATTATATAATTTTCATCTTAGCTCAATTCGTACTACCCACCAATTTAAGCATGACTGGTAGAAGAACCCCCTAGGCATTAATTCTACCCTTTCTTTATCCGAAAATAATATTTTGGGTAACGAAAAAATAATTTATGGAAGGTGTTAGGTTAAAAACCGCATCTAAATAGGTTTGTAGGGGTCGTTTTCAAATTATTTATTTTAGGGTCTTCTTGATTTCTTTGTCGCACCGCTAGAGTGTGGAACTGTCTTCAGGCGAGTGTATTTCCTGAATCCTTTAACCTGGGTATCTTCAAGCGTCGTATTAACGGGCTAGACAGCCTAGCAACAGTCCGCGAATCTGCTGGCATGGCACCTAACTGAGCGTGGTTTCGCGAGGAGTGGTGATTTGGCTCTGTCGACTGCACCATATTTGGTCTCTCGGCACAGCCACCCGTGCTGGGTTACATATAAAAAAGCAAAAAAGGCTGTTTTTATTTTTTATTATTATCTTTTTATGGTAGTTAACTGACTTGGTCGGCTACAACCTAAAATAAATATATAATAGATAAATAAATATTAATACTATACACTTTATTTCAGCCCATTATACCAAGTATTTAATAATATGTGCCTTGGTGAACTAGGTGCCATGTCAATGCTTCCCTTTGGCCTTCGAGTAAAACCATACAAACAAGCAGATGACGCAGTATTTTAAAATATATTTTAAGTATTTAGACATTTTGATTAATTCTATCTTGATAAGAAAAGTCGAAAGCCTATGTACAATTGGATACTGAATACTAACAACTTTCAAACTCGAACATCACCTTCGTCCCAATACGGACGATTTTCATTAGCTCCTACAGTAGCTCGATTCCAAGTTTATCACGCACATTGTTCATTATTGCATCATTATTCACTGCTGTTATCTGTGAAGCGCGATGCCTGCGTACGGCGGTGAAGCGCGACGTGATTGGCTAACCTCGCGATCGATGTTTCGCAACGTACGTATTTCCTTTCTCACTCTATGTATGAAGTAAAGATAGGGAGTGACCATCCTTCGATCACTTAGTCTTATTGGCATCTGACATTAACATAATACATACTTGATTTTTAGTGTGAACTTTATTATGTGTGGATTGTAAAACGAGTGGCGCGGGAGGCACGGTTTGTTCACTATACGCACGTCTAAAACAACCAAAGGTTGGCAGAAATAATTATATTTAAGAGGTAAGCTTTCCTTTGTACGACATCTTGTAATTGTGTTTTTTTTTTTTTTTTATGGAAACTTCACACGGTTGGCTACATCACCTACAACATCCGTGATGTCAGCCCATAACACCGGGTGAACTAGGTGCCATGTCAGTGCTTCCCTTCATTTCGCGCCGGCTACACTGAACTGGACGCAAAACACGAACTATTTACATAGCCGTTTCGACCGACGTTTCGCTCAGTGCGGTGGTACCAACCCGGCCGGGATAAACCCTACCACCTAGTAAGGTAAGAAGGGAAGGGACCTACAGTTTAACGTGGTATCCGAACCACGGTCAGCCTCCAACAGTCGGGCGGTCATCCATCCAATAACTGACCGCACCATTAAGCTGCCGAGGCTGACGATCCCTTAGTCGACTTTACGACATGCGACGGGGAAAGATGCAGTGGGACTATTCTTTTTAAGTACCGCCCCACACGGTACAAAGGTGCTTACTTTTATTTGTTAATTTTTTTATTGATCATTCATATGACAGTAAAACTGCAATCGAACTTGTCACAATTTGTTCTGTCCGGTTCGATTACACACACGAAGAAGAACCGTTAAGAAACTTCAGGTTATTTTTTTTCATACATATTATGAGAAGTGACAAGCCACATAATAACATCGCTTACAGTCTATCACAACACAGCTTGAGAGCAAGATTAACAATTATACTGAGAGTTCTGATTACAAAGACTTATTAATTACGTATATCAGTAAAGAGCCTTCGTCAATTTTGATACCTAATTTATATCAACTTAATTATGTTTGTACATTAAATATACTACAATGTAGTATAATTGTAAAAAAATAAAAAATAAATAAAACAATTTAATACATAAATATTAATACATTAATATACTATTATTCTTTGTTAAATGCGTGTAATGTATAAAAAGTTTCAGTTTGTCTTCCTGCATAATCGCGTATAACACGATGCTTTGTTTGCGTCATAGTTGGAATCAAGGTAGAGAACAAAGCTACATCTAGACAATGGCGCGGCAGTCATTGTGCCTTCTGTCGGAAAATGTTCGCAACAATGTGAACAGAGGCGGGAAACTATGCTCCGTCCAGATATTACTTCCGTCGAGGCCAACGGCTTCAGCCGCCTGGATACCAGAAGCTGTATTCCAAGTAAGTACTGCACGAACTTCCGATGCTGACTATCTGCCGCAAAGATGACGGCCGTTGGAGTAAACGCGTATTTTTTCTGGCGACCATGGACGTGGAGGCGTAGGGTCTGAAGGCCGTTCGCCAGATTTGCGACGACTTGAAACAGCCGGTCGTCAGTGGTTTCGGGAAGCCTAGGACAGAAGAGACTGGTGTCGTCTGGGGGAGACATATGTCCAGCAGTGGAATGCGGCAGGGCGATGAAGAAGGAGATGAATTGCACGAAAACTTTACGATATATATATAACGTAATATGACGTCAAACCGGAAGGACCTGCCAGTTATAAAATACAAGCTAAAATGTCATTCCGCCCCCGCGGCCGTGATCACTATCTACTGTGCCAATATTTTTACTTTCCGTTATTTCATACACATACGTATTTGTTGTTTCTTGAATATCAAGTGTATCACCCTAAAGTAAATCACATCACACTCTAAGTGTGACACACTTCACATAACTAACGTGGAATACGTCTAAATTCGTGCGTACAGCGAACATTAAACGAGCACGTACACGCTGTTCGTTCGCACGCACCCTACTCTCCCCGCTCTACGACGTTTACTAACCTACCGTTCAGCGTCGCCGTTACGAAGCTGCGCCTAAGTTGGAATCGGATACCAGAGAACTGATCGATTTGCAAACTAATTTGATGATTTCTGAGAAAGGTTCCCCGAGCTAGCTAGGCGGATTGGGGCCATCCGTCTTATTTACTTGAGCAAACTTAATTTAGTTGAAGGAAAGAAGTGCCCCTTCTGCTACCTAGACGCAAATATTTTTAAATGTTTCGTTAGCTCTGTAAAGGCCTTCCCATCCCCGCGAGACATGAAATCTGTTAAATTGTTTTGCTAAAATTACTGCCTATCTCTGCCGTAATTAAATAAAAACAATTTAAAGTTTTTTACATAGCGTCACGCCTGTTTACCGGTGGGGTAGGCAGAGATAACGGATCTCTGCGCGCCACGATCCCGACACACCTCTGCCGCATCTTCCACTCTCATAATGTTCTTCTTGCATGCTCGTCGGTTACGGGTACTACGCACTTTTTTAGCACATGCCCGATCTGTTGCGCTGACTATGACATGGCGATACGGAACCCTCGGCGCGCAAGTTCGACTCGCACTTGGGCGATTTTTTTTTGTACTTTTATAATATCCCCGCTATAATGTAGCAGTCCCTCAGCTCTAAAGCTCATAAAAGCAATCACACGCCGCACGTCCGCGGCTCACTGGCGCGGCCGCCCCCGCCTCCCGCCCCCCGCCCCCGCGCGGATACACTTAGTTATAAGTGGCAGTTCGGTTAAAGTGCGAGAACCGACGAAATATTACCGCACTATGGCTGTTTTAGTTTACTCCGCGTGACGAGTCGGGGCGGAACGCTGACGCGACAAGAGACAACGGAGAACTGCCCGTGAAATATTTAAGAGAACCGGGAAGTCGACTTTTCTCATACACCAGGCTCACTGGCGCGGCCGCCCCCGCCTCCACCCCCCGCCCCGCGCGGATACACTTAGTTATAAGTGCCAGTTCGGTTAAAGTGCGAGAACCGACGAAATATTACCGCACTATGGCTGTTTTAGTTCACTCCGCGCGGCGAGTCGGGGCGGAACGCTGACGCGACAAGAGACAACGGAGAACTGCCCGTGAAATATTTAAGAGAACCGGGAAGTCGACTTTTCTCATACACCAGGCTCACTGGCGCGGCCGCCCCCGCCTCCGCCCCCCGCCCCGCGCGGATACACTTAGTTATAAGTGCCAGTTCGGTTAAAGTGCGAGAACTGACGAAATATTACCGCACTATGGCTGTGTTAGTTCACTCCGCGTGACGAGTCGGGGCGGAACGCTGACGCGACAAGAGACAACGGAGAACTGCCCGTGAAATATTTAAGAGAACCGGAAAGTTCACTTTTCTCATACACCAGGGGAAGTCTGTTTCCAACCCGTAAATCTTGCACTACCATTGTACAATTTGTTGTCTGTAAAAGATATTATCAATATCTATGTTCCTATGTTGTCCTTTGTTCATTATTTCATTTTAAATGAAATATATTTCATTTTAAAAATGTGAAAATATATCTATTTTAGGTTCAACTTTCATATTTTTTATATGGAAAACTATAAAAAATAATAAATAAAACTAAGGCATAGAGACATCCAGTAGGCTTTTGTTGATAATTAAAAAAAATATCACTTAATTGAGGAAAAATAAAGACATGAAAAAAGACGCCTGAATGATGATTCCCAAATATTTGTAGGCAGTATGCTTCTGAGCTACAGTTGTCCTTTTCACGTACGTGGGCAGCGGCGCGGCCCACAGCGACAGAATTACGATGAAGGAAATTCGAAATTTGAAAACGGTTCGCAATACACGATGCTCTTAATGTGGCATTTCAGTACGGAGCAGAGTGAAGTCGTTATAATTGTCTCTCTTTTGTACCCCCACCTATGGTGTTTTTTAAATTTTTTTTTTTTTATTGAAACTGACACCGGTCGCGTACTTCATGCGTGATGTCAGCCCATAACACCTTGGTGAACTAGGCTAGGAGCCGTGTCAGTGCTTACCTCCGGTCGTGCCGGCTACACTGAACAGGACGGAAAACACGAACTCTCTCGAAGCCGTTTCAACCGAAATTTCATTCAGTGCGGTGGTAACAACCCGGGCGTGTTAAACCCTTCTCTCAGGCCGGCGGAGCATGGGATTGGCAATCCACGTGCAACACAGAATGATCAGGGGCATCTTTAGACATCTAAATTGTAGGTGAAACGATGTCATATATTCCATTAAAAAGCAAAATATTTATTGATATGGGAAGCCAATTTTTTTGTCATTAGAATCATATCATCATTTCATAAGACGTATCGTTGGGTCTTGGGCTGGTTTTATCGGTACTACTATGGCCGCTGCTGACGAACCTTGCTTCCATTATCCTTCCACCTCCTGTCCGCCTTCGCCAAACCCGCCATTCTCTCGCGGAACACCCATTTGTAGTCGACAGAAGAGCTCTTCGAACTGCACGATTCTCTAAATCGTTCTTGTACCGCACTGCAAAGGTGCGGAACGGGCTTCCGGGGAATATCTTTACCCACTTCTACAATCCACGGATCTTCAAATCGCGAGTTAATAGCCTTTCCCCAGCATCAGTCCACATCCAAGCCGGATTGGCAACTCCTTGGGGTGAAATTGGCTGCGCCTGAGGCTTCGACCTCGAGCACAGCCACCCAGTTCGGAAGCAATAAAAAAATACTGGCTAATATTGATCGTGTACGTGCTGGTTGATTTATCTTTAGCCTGTACCATAGTTTACACAGACTAGTTAACCGTCTTCATACAAGCGCGCCGATTTCGCACTCAGACAAGCTCGCGCCAGCGCACGCTGTCCGTACACAACCACTACTTACATTCTCACTTCCCTCCGCTTGTAGTCAGTGAGGGCCGCCCTGCACTCCGTTTTTTGTATGTTTTGTTTTTTTTAGAGAAACTGACACGATTGACTACTTCTCTCTCTCTCTTTCTTTCTATCTCTCTCTCTCTCTTTCTATCCCTCTCTCTCTATATCTCTCTCTCCCTCTTTCTCTCTCTCTATCTATCTCTCTCTTTCTCTATCTATCTCTCTCTTTCTCTCTCTCTCTCTCTCCTCTCTCTCTCTCTCTCTCTCTCTCTCTCTCTCTCTCTCTCTCTCTCTCTCTTTCTGTCTCTCTCTCTCTATAATGGGCTCACTACCTCTCAATTGTGTTAGTGTTGTGAGTTGTGACAGCCCTGCCCTGGTGGCTCGGCGCAGCGTAGGTAGTTATTAAAAAAAACCGGGTTCCAGTTACCTTACTCGTCTCCTTTTACTATGCCTGTACCATTAGCGCTCCACCCGACGTAGGCAGAAGAAAGTTAGCGTTACGCGCAGAGAATAGACAAGTGTCGTAAGTTACAATTACGTGGCGCGTACGTGGCTAGTTGCCCCCTCCCCCCCGCACCCCCCCACCCACCGGCACCGCCCCCGCAAAGCCTCCGACCACCTCCGGCTATTCTGCTGTGCTGTAAAATTAACTATACCCACTTTGTTAGTAAATATAAAACAAGTTATTGGGATAGTTAGATTTTAATCAAGTGTGATATGTTTGTACATTACAGGACAACATGCCGTGCTAAAGGGCGACAGGCTAGCCACTCCTCTCCTTGGCACAGTCCTTTCACCGAGTCATGTAGTAAACTTTGCTAAACGTGGTGGTTGGTGTTGTGCTGTGATTTACAAGAGTATTGGCAGCACAACACCGATTACTCGGCTTACTCCGATTGTCGGGATACAGCGTGCGGTATTTATGTCTGTATTTACGAAGTACATTTTGTACATAAACAGCAATTTTTATTGCAAAAATAAAAAATAATAATCTTAATTTTTTTTAAGAACAAAAATAATTATAAGTACAAATTAATATTGCGAAATGTGCTCAAACAGGGTCAAGTGCGTAGTACTCGTAACAGACGAGCATATTTAAAAAACATTATGAGAGTGGAAGAGGCGGCAGAGGTGCGTCAGGATCGGAGTATATGGAGATCCGTTGTCTCTGCCTACCCCACTGTGAAACAGGCGCGACCCTATGTATTGTAATTTTGGGAAATTTGGAAATATAATTTTTTTGTTAGAGAAAAAAATCTAGCCCTTTTCACCCAGTCAGGTTTACCACCGCGCTTTTTCGGCAACCAAACCGCCTGTAAAAGCCACCACAGACTGCAGAATAGCTTCACTGTTCGTTAAAAAAAAACCCGACCTTTAAAAAGTAAAAAATAATTTGCGTTTACTTACTTAAAGGAGTCGGGGGACCGCTAAGTAAATTCCCGCGCAGCTCTGAGTTTTATATTTTATTTACTTTGCAACGCAACTCTTATATCAAGCATTTTTAAAAACCGCATGCAGATCGGTCCACTTTTTAAGATAATACATTTTTCGATTACTTAATTACTTGATTAATTGATTACAAACATAGCTAACAACCATCCCGATTAAACTAGCTTTCTAATAAAAAAAAAACCGCATTCAAATCGGTCCATTCGTTTGGAAGCTACGATGCCACAGCAGACACACCCATACACCCTTACACACACACGATAAACTTATAACACCCCTCTTTTTCCGTACGGGGTTAAAAAACCAAGGCGGCCTTCACAGTTCAAATTGAGTACCTACCGAGCGAATGTTTATGCCGCTCCGATGCGCAATCAAAACAGAAATAAAGATTGAAAAGCAAAATTTCGCCGACAGAGTCAACATTTACCGAATCAACACATGCACTGGGTATTTACATGTAGCCAACTGAAAGCGCTTTGGGAGGTGCGCTCATGCGTTTTTACTATATTTTTTTATCTGTAAGCCTCGAGGATTTTTGTGGCCTGGAGTAAATTGAGATTTTGCAATGGTAACGCGTAACGGCGACGCACGGTGGGCTCAGAATCGAGCTTAGTAAATTAGGTTCGATTGCAACAACACAGACTTAAATATCTCAAAAGAACCATTAACTAACGACAGCTTAAATCCGTAACTCGCTAAGTGAAAACGCGAATTGTACCAACACAAAATGACTAAATCTAAGATAAATGGATGTTATAGGACGTTATGGGAGTGCGTTCTTTTTTCATCAAATCATATATTTCTACTCTCTGGCAGAATTCTATAACAAGCAATGAGAAATGATATCGTTTCATCTCTATCTTTCATGGATAAAAAAACATAATTGGGCACCGAACTAAATACTAGAGGAGTCAAAGCGCGACAAAACATGTTAGCTGTCTGTAAACAAGTGAGTTTGCCTTCACATGCAATTGTCATCACGAACACATTCAAAGGATGGCAATAAAAGCCATCTCATGGAATGAATGCGCTAACACCCTTCGCTCGCATATTTGCGGACATAAGACGATAAGGCGAGTGTAACACAGGCATCAGCCATTATGAACTAAGCTTATAAGCGGATTTGGCTAGTAACATATTTTATCGGGAGTAATCAATGATAAAGGCTTATCTAGTACTATAGATAAGTGCAATTGGAACCACATTGTTTGTATAAGGAGGCCATAATAGTCCCATACATACGTTTCGAAAGACAGCTGGCCCAAATCTTCGCTCTGCATGGCAGACATCAATTTAATTCATCAATTAATTTTTCTTAAGTGTCTGTTAGAAAGTTAAATGGCCGAACACTCAGACTTAACTTTAAGTCAGTTTATGATTCTAATTAGAGCATTTCACCGTCGTCGGCGCATCTGACTTTTTTCGTAAGTGTTTTTATGAACATAACTGTTAAGTCTGTATGGGCGCAATCTATCCTAAGTCTGTGGCGATGAATCGGCCCTTAGAGGTCGCAATGTTTTGTTAGTAAGTAACCTACCTTATGATTATTAGGTATAGTTAGTTACGAATAACCTAACACCACCGCTCACAAGAACATTATTATTGACAGCATAAACGTGAATGCTTAAGAATCTGACCACACTGCCTCTACATGACATTACCTACGTCTGGTGTTGGTGTGGTTTTCATCATCATCAATATCATCAATACTAATAAATAATCTAAGGGATGGTCATGGAGTAAGTTACTTTGTTTTATGATATAATGCGTTTGTAGACTCTATGTATGATACTAAAACTAAATTGACGATTTTTAGAAATCTTTTCTGTATGTATGTAATGTTCCTGCATAACTCTTAAACCGATCAACCGAATTAGATGAAACTTAGTACTTGTACATTTAACTATACGTGTCACTATATATAGGCTAAATAAAATTCAGCTCCGGTTACGCTAAGATGTGGCTCTCATGAAGCACCGAAATAAAGTTCAAATCAAAGTTAACGCAAGAACGCAGTTCGGCCTTTCTTCTATTGAAATACGAATTTCATGCGAGCGAAGCCGCTGGCAAAAGCTATTAGTAAATTAAGATTAGCGTAACTAAAAATCAGGTGTGCGTTTTCAAATAATATAACTATTCATCGAATCTAGTAATTGTATCATCAATGTACCGTGTGGGGTCGGTACTTAAAAAGAATAGCCCCACTGCATCTCTCCCCGTCGCATGTCGTAAAAGTCGACTAAGGGATAAGAAAATTCGTCAGCCTCGGTAGCTCAGTGGCGCGGTTGGTTAGTCAACTGGTATTAAGCAACGCTGAGCGCGGTCAGTAATTGGATGGGTGACCGCTCGACCGTTGGAGGCTGACCGTGGTTCGGATTCCACGTTAAACTGTAGGTCCCTTCCCTTCTTACCTTACTAGGTGGTAGGGTTTATCCCGGCCGGGTTGGTACCACCGCACTGAACGAAACGTCGGTCGAAACGGCTATGTAAATAGTTCGTGTTTTCCGTCCAGTTTAGTGTAGCCGACATGAAATGAAGGGAAGCACTGACATGGCACCTAGTTCACCCTGTGTTATGGGCTGACATCATGGATGTTGTAGGTGATGTAGCCAACCGTGTCAGGTTCCATAAAAAAAAAAATGTCCGCTAAGTAAATCTGAACAGCGGAAAGCCAACATTACCCTCGACCATAAATCGTTTGGGTCACAGATTTGAGCCCTAAAAGCATGGAGCTGTTCGCTCTAGACAAAGTTAGTTATTTTAGAAAATATGCCGCGTAAACAGCGTATCTCACTCTCGCTAAGAGCCGCCATCCGTCACTCCGCGAGGACCCGGTCGGCCGGGGGGCGCTGAGGGGTCACGGGTGAGGGTAGATTTTTGAGTTAGTCACCTCTAGTTGTGAGTGCACAGCCTCAATAGTTGAGCTCTGTTCTGGGTCTAAGATTCTTTCTATGTTGTATAAATTAACCCATTGGCTTCCCATAATTTAAAATATCGTTTAAGTAAATCTTTATTATTCAAATTGTGAATGTTTTACTCTTTCTTATTTTTAATATTTTTTTGTTATATTGGCCATAATAAGTTAATAACACATATTCTGTGAAAATTTCAACGGGCTACCTATTACGGTTCAAGAGATACACAGCCCTCGGACAGACACACAGACAGACAGACGGCGTAGGCTTAGTAATAGGGTCCCGTACCGGATACGGAACCCTAAAAAGGTAAATTACGTATACATTCTACTTTAAGTTTAGCACTTTAATATATTATGAATTTCGTAACTGGCACTAAATAAGGTTTATGGTTGAAAGTTTTGATCGTATTTTATTACTCACGCCAACCTTTCCCACGTTAATTTTCAAACGTAGGTATGCCTAGCGTTTTTTTAGGGTTCCGTATCCCGAGCGGACCCTATTACTAAGCCTACGCCGCCGTTCATCTGTCTTAGATAATAAAAAATAAAAATAAAACTAAAAGAAAAAAAGTGAGGCCCCATACAAGAAACGTGCTTTATTTAAAGTTTTTTGTTTGTTTTCTTTTTACTCTATCGTAATAAAAACGGGAATTATTATATTATAATAAAATTCAAATCAAATCAAATCAAAAACGTTTATTGAACTAATATAGTACACATTACATTATTGGTCTCTGTCCTCTACACTAGTCTGGGCAGACTGTGCCGTAGAGGACAGCTTACAATAGGTAGTTAGCGGTAATATTTTAGGTATGCAGGTTAGGTTAGGTGTGGTGTGCGTAGTTTTTGGTCGGGCATATTCTAGTGATTGATATATAATATAACAAAATAAAATAAAACTTGTTAGTATGGGTGAATACATGAGGGTGTCAGTGGTGTGTGTGTTTGTGAGAGGGGATTAGGTCTTGTGTGTGAGTGTATGTGTTAGGTTTTGAGGGTGAGGGTGTGTATGTATGTGTCTGTCAGTGTGGGGTGAGTTCTAGTCCCATTATAGGCTAGGGGAACGACGTTAACAGCTGTATCTGACGAAAAGTTTAATAACCAGTACGACCGTCGAATTCCTAGCGGGCAAGTAACGAAAAGTAAGAGAAAGTAAGGTAACGAAAAGACGACATGGATATAATTATTGTTAACGCTTAAATTATTGTTGGGAGTCTTAATATACCGAATGAAATAGATTTCTCACTTACGTTTGCTCCCATGTAGTAAATCACACTATCACATAGCCTGGCGACGACCGCCTCAGTATACACAAGTTCACACATACGGTTGTGTGTATGTATATATAGAGCAAGGTATTTGTTGTTGGGTATGTTGACTGCTGCAGCTGTTGACTGCTGCAGCTGTGTACTGTGGCTACTCACAGTTGGGTATCCTTAACTGCTGCATCTGTGTACTGTGGCTACTCACAGTTGAGCATTGAATTTGTCGGAATTTGTTGTTGAAATTAAGAACATATTATAGGTTATGTAACTATTTCCGTTTTAACAAGCGTTAAACTTGGTGCGATTATAGTGAAAGGATTATACTCCAAAGTTCGACACTCTTCAACCGGATGCTCTCTTTCTAAAGATCGACACGCAATATTTGCTGCGGGGAACTATACTCTTTTTTTTTATGGAAACTGAAACGGTTGGCTACATCACCTACAACATCCGTGATGTCAGCCCATAACACCGGGTGAACTTGGTGCCACGTCAGTGCTTCCCTTCGTCGCGCCGGCTACACTGAACTGGACGGAAAACACAAACTATTTACATAGCCGTTTCGACCGACCTTTCATTCAGTGCGGTGGTATCAACCCGGGCGGGTTAAACCCTGCCACCTAGTAATATATGAAGGGAATGATATCCCTTAGTCGCCTTTTACGACATACACCTAAAAGGTTCGGAGATAAGGGAGGAATTAGGTATAAGTAGCTAGCCTACCTAGTTGAACTTTTGTTTTAGTTAGTAGTTAGGACCATTAGTAAAACTGTAGGTCCCTTCCCTCCTAATCTTACTCGGTGGTAGGGTTTAACCCGCCCGGGTTGGTACCACCGCACTGAATGAAACGTCGGTCCAAACGGCTATAATTAGTCTGTGTTTTCCGACCAGTTCAGTGTAGCCGGCACGATCAAAGGGGGAAGCACTGACATGGTACCTAGTTCACCCGGTGTTATGGGCTGACATCACGGACGTTGTAGGTGATGTAGCCAACAGTCTCAGTTTCCATAAAAAAAAAAAATAGTAGTTAGTCTACATACAATCTACATGTTACATTTTGGACAAACTAAGTATATATATATATCTTACCGTACCGTACCGAGTACCGTGTGGCGCCGGTACTTAAAAAGAATATCCCCACTACATCTCTCCCCGTGCATGTCGTAAAAGGCGACTAAGGGATAAGGAGAAGATGCCGTGATAAAGGGCGACAGGATCGCCACCTCTCACCTTGGCACGGTACTTCCACCGCGAGTCATGCAGCAGGTGGGTCTCCATGCATTACTTGCTGCTTGATCGATTGAATCTTGTTCGAATACTTTGCGAAACGTGGTGGGGGTGTTGTGCTGTAATTGACCTGAATTGAGTTCTTGGACCAGAGTTCTTGCAGCACAACACCGATTATTCTGCTCACCCCGTTTGTCGGGATTCAGCGTGTGTGATATGTAAATTATCTTATGTATATTATCTTAATCGAATAACAGTTGAGGCACAGATTACATAATAGTTACTTCGTAACAGATAAATCACTTCACAGAAAATGTTCCTACATTCGGGCTTTAATAGCCTACTGTTTCACGTCGCCAATCGCTGCGTGCGAAAATGTACCTTAACGATCGAGTGTAAAGTGGTTATTGCTTTGCAGCTGCACGCAGTTGCGTGGGCGAGCGTCTATGTATAATTCGCGCGGCTGACGAATTTCCACTGAAATAGACCGCCGCCGGCGGGCCGTCGGGGCGTAGGTAGTTAGCGCGCGCAAGTACATAGAGTGCGTGAGGCCTCGTTGAGGGTACAACCTCCATAGGCCGGA
The DNA here is from genome assembly GCA_946902875.1 of Nematopogon swammerdamellus. Taxonomy (NCBI): domain Eukaryota; kingdom Metazoa; phylum Arthropoda; class Insecta; order Lepidoptera; family Adelidae; genus Nematopogon; species Nematopogon swammerdamellus. Next base: position 2,217,799 of record OX336340.1, read on the forward strand.
TCTTGTATTAAACTTTGCCTTTCGTGTATGACGTCATATGTTGGCAGTACTTGGCACTCCGCCCGCCCACGACTCGGCCGCCCAACGCAATGCGCCGAAATAAGTCCGCGAGCAATTAGTCACATTTACCCACTTCCTCAGCAGCCTTGGATCGGGAACAAAGTTACAACCAGATAGTGTGGAGGTTTACACTGGAGTAACAATTTTGTGGAATTCATATTTTGCGTATTAGTTTGGCCATTCAACGAGGTAATGCCGCTAGGGTCCTCGGAAACGTGACCACATCGTCTCACCTGGAGGAGGGTTACTAGTTTTCTTTTATAGGTTTTATAGGTGTGTTAGTAGGTTTTATAGGTGCGTTTATTTAATTAATTTATTTATTTTTAGATAGTTACATTTTAGATTTATTTTAAATTTAGCATAGTTTTTAATTAAATGTTATTATTTGTTAGTTGTGTATAATTATGTATATTATGCTATAATTTTTGTAATTTTTATTTATTACATACGCCTTAGGATGTCTGGTTTATGAAGTGGCTAAAGGGTGGCATACTCGAGATTCGCCAAACGGAAGTGACGAATTATTATAATTTTTTTTTTATGGAAACTGCCACGGCCCAACCGTACTTCACCTACAACATCCATGATGGCACCCCATAACACCGGGTGAACTAGGTGCCATGTCAGTGCTTCCCTTCATTTCATGTCGGCTACACTGAAATGGAGGGAAACCACGAACTATTTACGTAGCCGTTTCGACCGACGCGACGTTTCCCTCAGTGCGGTGGTACCAACCCACATAAATGATATAATACTAGCTTTAGCCCGCGGCTTCACTTGCATAGCCTATGTCCATACTGAAGGTCCATACTAAACATAGACCACTAAGTATTGATGGCAGGTCGATTGAATAGAGGTGCATCCCCTGCCCAGTACGCGTAGTGCGGAGGTGGAATGGGGACGGCGGAATCGCGTTAAACAGCTCCTCCGAACACTCCCCATGAAATAGACGATAGAACACACTTAGGTTGCCGAGACGTCCCTAAATAAAGTCTACAAAGAAAAAGAAAATATTCCTCAGCATTATTTCGGAAAACGCTCCAATGGACAAAATTTAATATAATTTGCGAATGCAATCGTATGTCATCCATCGCTCAAGAATGTGTTTCGTTTAATTTTCTCCAATTTTTTCCTGCTTGCGACATCTCTCTTGAAAACTGATACACAAAATTGGCCTAATAGAAATATTTTTGTGAAATTATTAAAAAGTAGGACAGAGAGAGAGAGAGGAAGTGAAGTGTCGTCGCCTGAATTTCGTGTAGCTAAGAAAGCTTTTTAGCAATTGTGATAAAAGCTTAAGGCAGCATAAAAGGTAACATTCCCCATTTTCTGAGAGATACACCATCAACGTTTTTTAGGTTTCCGTACGCCGTACGGAAGCCTATTACTAGCCTACGCCGTCTGTCTGTCTGTCCGAGGGCTGTATCTCTTGAACCGTAATAGGTAGCCCGTTGAAATTTTCACAGAATATGTGTCATTATGGCGGATTTATATCCGTTGTTATCAACAAATAATAAAAAGTAAAATATTAAGGGGGGGTTCCCATACAAGAAACGTGTTATTTTTCAATGTTTTTTTTTGTGGTGCGGAAACCTCGGTGCGCGAGTCCGACTCGCACTTGGCCGGTTTTTTTTTAAATAATCCGGTATGGGTGTCTGAGTCAGAGCGGCCAAAGCACATGCTCCGACTAGCCAATAACATAATATATTTATATTTTAAAACCTTTATTTATAGGTTTTCACAATGATAACGCGTTCTTCTTTTGTCTAGCGCTCCATTTTTAGGGTTCCGTATCCGGTACAGGACCCTATTATTAAGCCTACGCCGCCGTCTGTCTGTCTGTCTGTCCGTCCGTCCGTCTGTCTGTCCGAGGGCTGTATCTCTTGAACCGTAATATGTAGCCCGTTGAAATGCTCACACAATATGTGTTATTATGGCCGATATAACAAGAAATAATAAAAATAAGAAAAAGGAAAAATTCATGGGGGGTTCCCATAGAAAAAACCAAAAAACTGTATGCGCTCGCGCCATCTACCGAATAGAGCGTGAAGCATTTTAACTAATCATAGCATTTACTAATATGAAGAATTTCATAACACGCCATAGATGGCGTGAGTGGCGCTAACCATGACATGGCGATAAGGAACCCTCGGTGCGCGAGTTTGACTCGCACTTGGCCGGTTTTGTTAATAATCGAAACTATCAGAGGTGACAGCTGTCAAATTTCAGAGTTGCCATTTGCACGAGAAAAAAATGCCATAAAATTTAAATAGGCACTCTTATTGAGACTCTCTATAATATAGAGTGTCTCAATAAGTCTCAATAAATATAAAGGTGATTGCGCATGGACTTAATTAAATTTGAGAGATGACTCTATATAATAGCTGTAACATAGTGCTCAAAAAGGCTCAAGTGCGTAGTACCCGTAACCGACGAGCATGTATGAAGAGCATTATAAGAGTGGAAGAGGCGGCAGAGGTGTGTCAGGATCGTGGCGCGTGAAGATCTGTTGTCTCTGCCTACCCCACCGGGAAACAGGCGTGACGCTATGTATGTATGTATGTAATGAAGTAAATAGATAATAGTAAATTGTCAGCCTCGGTACCTCAGTGGTGCAGAGCGCGGTCAGTATTTGGATGGGTGACCGCTCGACCGTCGTGGTAGGGTTTATCCCACCCGGGTTGGTAACACCGCACTGAGCGAAACGTCGGTCGAAAAGGCTATGTTAATAGTTCGTGTTTTCCGTCCAGTTCAGTGTAGCCGACACGAAATGAAGGGAAGCACTGACATGGCGCCTAGTACACCCGGTGTTATGGGCTGACATCACGGATGTTGTAGGTGATATAGCCAACTGTGTCAGTTTCCATAACAAACAAAAACATATTTCGCTTACTTAATCGCAAAGATGCGGATTATCACAGAATTTTTCCTCCCCACGCAAGTGTCTACAATTTTCGATCGTTTTAATGATATCCTATACACATGTTGTTCTAAATCCGTTTTCACTCGCGCAATCCTAAGGTTTTGTGGCAAAACCCATTAAAATCCCTCCACCCCTAATCCTACGGTGAGTGGCCGGGCGCCTCCCAGACATCGCGACCGATTGTACAAATCCTCTCATAAACTCGAGATAATCATATGCAACCTTGTCACACGTATGACATATCCCCGCGTGTTCGGGTCCTAAAGGTGCGCGCAGCTAGACAGTGATTCAGACAAAGTTCTACGGTGATGTCTTGGAATTAATAGGGAATTGTACAAGTCCCAATCGACAGATTCGATTTGGGTGAAGTGGGTACAAAATTATTTCCGAGGGCGGCGGAGGCAGGAGCACGAATAAATTAAAGTGTTGGTCCTCCATCGCACCTGGGGAGCGATTTATGGTTCAAAAAACAAGTCAAGTGCGCACTTCGGGTTCTGCTAAGGGTTGCTCTACCTTGATATTAATGAAATTCGGATTAGTTGCTTTTCCTAGAGATACTACTGTACAATTATTGTAACTTAATTTGTCAGCCTCGATAGCTCAGTGGTGCAGACAGTCAAATGTCGCTATTGAATGTTAAGCAACGCTGGGTGCGGTCAGTACTTGGATGGGTGACCGCTGACCGTTGGAGGCTGACCGAGGTTCGGATTCCTCGTAAAACTGTAGGTCCCTTCCCTCCTAATCTTACTTGGTGGTAGGGTTTAACCCGCCCGGGTTGGTACCACCGCACTGAATGAAACGTCGGTCTAAACGGCTATGTATATAGTTAGTGTTTTCCGACCAGTTCAGTGTAGCCGGCACGATCAAAGGGGGAAGCACTGACATGGCACCTAGTTCACCCGGTGTTATGGGCTGACATCACGGACGTTGTAGGTGATGTAGCCAACCGTGTCAGTATCCATAAAAAAAAAAAAAAACTTCTAATTTAGCGGTGCTCCTGCAGCACAACACCGACTATACTGCTTACCTCGGGTAATAGTGTAATATGTATGTATGTATGTATTGAATCATGAAATTATTATAATATTTGCGTTTAAATCGGATTTGCTATTAAACCGAGTCTACCGCGAGCGAAGCAGCGGGCAAAAGCTGTTGCATATATGTAAGGGGATGAAATTCGACCCACTAGTTAGTGTAATGTACCGTCTCTACAGGCTGTTTCAGGATAAGCTTGAGAAACTTCAGGAATAGAAAGTAGCGAGCGTTCCAACTAAATCTTCCCTTCGCCGTTATGTTGGCTCCACTGTCTATCTGTCAAAACAGCGTTGAGGGTTGCTATGTGTACAGATTTACCCGTAATTATCAGTATTTACCGTATTTATTATCCGGTAAATACCGATTACATTATTAGGTAATATAATCTTCACAATCTGGCAACAGGAATTTAAGCACTGACAGTGACGCCAACATAACGGCGAAGGGAAGATTTAGTTGGAACGCTCTCTACTCATTATTAGAAGAAGAAAAACCTTATCACTCTAATCGAAAATAGGTGTTTTTTTTATCATACAAAAATTGAAAATAATTGTAATAAATACTCGATGGACAGTGAGATTTGGCAACAGTGCTGTCTAGGTCTAGGGAGTGCAATGACCTAGTCCAGTCCCCTTTTTCTTTTGATATCATTCAAATTTAAGTGTTTGCAATTTACCTACATGAAGTTACATTCTACTAGTTAGTCATTTTATGTTTATTTAATAAAGGTGAACGTTAACCGTCCACCAAAGCTCGATGAAATGATTTTCACCAAAAAGTACTATAAAATGATCGAATTTGGGAAAAAGTTCCAGAGCTTTTCGTCTCCAAATATGGACCCCTTTCGAAACCTGAAGTTACGAAACCCTATCCTGGAACATTCTGTATAGTACTGTACCTCTTTGTCTGTGCCATGGTTCCAAAAATATGTCTACTATTTAGAATCCAACTGTATGTCGACTGTGTGAATCAAAATGCCAGCTTCATAAATTACTTAGCAAGCTACATACAAGCACTGGAGCGACTATGTATGAACTTACTTAGCTCAAAGGCAAAGCAAGCCAGAGGGCTTGAAGGCAGTCGGCTGGAGGGGGTCCTACCTAACGAGCCAAATGCTTAGCTAACTTTACTTAGGTATCTACTTAGTTGTGTACATAAACCATGTAGCGATTGGTCGAATTTGATTTAATTTTTTTTTAACTGTACCCTTGATTTTATTAAAATATTTTTAGGATTTTACTATAGAGATTGAAATATATTTTTGTTAACACCAATTGTATGGCTTAGGATTTTTCTATGGAACTCGGCATGTTTGACGTCAGCCCGTAACACCTAGGTGAAATAGGTGCTATGTCATTGCATCCCTTTGGTCGTGCCGGCTACACTGAACTGGACGGAAAATATTATTTACACAGCCGCTTTGACCGACGCGACGTTGCATTCAGTGCCTAGAATAGGATGAATGCAATATTAAATCTTTAGGGGTACCTAACTTCACCTAATTAAAATTGAACACATTTCTTTTTCGATAGGAAAAAAAAAGAACTTGTGTTAAAAACAAATCTTTTCGGTATCATTGGGTGTATAACAAACAAATAAAATTAATGTAACATTTTCAGATATACAATCTCTTCAACCTTCCTCCTATAACTTTAGCTTTAAACATGAAATAGAAAAAAAAAAAAAAACTTCCACCAACAGCGTGCTCAATTTTTTTTTAATTAAAGAAAATTTTTTAAATGCCTAGTGTACTCTTTACTGATATGCCATTACAGCTGTTCGAATTTGTACGCACAAAAAGGTGGATCGAAAAGCAGTGCGACCTTTTATTTCAGTTCAGTGTAGCCTGCACGACCAAAGGGTAGCACTGGCATGGCACCTAGTTGGGTAATCCACCTGTAAGGTGCCGGCTGTCTTCACGGTGTGCATGTAAGCAGACAATAATGTCAGGTTATAAAAAAAAAACTGCGCGCGTGATGGGTCGGGATGACGTCTGAGGTTAGCCGATCTTTAGACACCCTCTTCAAGGCACTTCACTGCATAAAGGGGTGAGATATTCGCCGTCACGTGCAAGGTGCGGGGGAAGAACCGAGGATGCAGGGAAGGGAGGGTAACTCCTTCAGATATCGCTATAGACTGCCGACAAGTGAGGAAGATAGCGGAAGCAACGAGCAATCTCTGAAGATACAGCTACTTGATGGTTGTTCCGTACTAAACCTTGTATCACGATTGCACAACCTAGATTTCATTCTGTTGTCCATTTATTTATCACATATATTGCAAGGAACCTGTGGAGGTTTGAACTTTTCCCTCCTTTCATTCACTAGAAGCGGCAAATTCAGGATTCACTTATTTAGAAGCACAGATGGATTTTTTGAACTCCAGGCAAAACAAAACACGCTCGGCATTTTTTTCCGATTTTTTCTGACCAAAAATGTACAATTTCCCCATACAAGTCATATATCTATACATATAATAAAATCGTAGAGGTAAGAAAGTCTGTACATTGAATGTATTCGGAAAAAAACTAACCAGGGTGGCTTAAAATGAGATACTGAACATGTTAGAACAGTTTTTAAAATTTTTGTTTGTTTGTTTGTTTGTCTGTACGCGCATCACGCAAAAACCACTGAACGGAATTAGACGAAACTTTGTATAGTGGCAGTTTATATGCCGGGTTAACATAATACTTAAAAAAAAATAACAAAAATAAAAAAAAATTAACAATTATAAACATTATTGCGCGTTTAAAATCACGTAGTCCAAAGTGCATAATTATATCTTGAGAACTGTCAGCAAATACAATTTGAATATAATATTCATTCGAAATTTAAAAATAAGTAGATACAACGAAAATGACAGTTCTTCTTTCTTATATTATAACTAAATAAGTAGATACAACGAAAATGACAGTTCTTCTTTTTTATAACTTGAACACAATAGTCTATACATATCTATTCTTTCTATACATATCATAAAATCGTAAATGCAAAAATGTCTATTTGTACGCGCATCTCGCAAAAACCACTGAACGGAATTTGACGAAACTTTTTATAGTGACAGTGTATATCCCGGATGAACATAATAATTAAAAAATATAATAAAAATCACGTAATCCAAAGTAAAGGTAAAAAACTATTTTAAATGTCATGTTGACAACGGAGAACTGTCATCTCGACGTGAGCTGGCCGGTGACAAATTGTTTGATAAATAAAAATAATAATTTAAAGTCGAAGTTATTTCGCTGTCATTGGTGCAATAAAATTTATATATTTGTTGCCCGCGGCTTCGCTCGCGTGAAATTCGTATTTAAAAAAAAAGAAAGTAAGTAACTAAAGGCGGGCCCTAAGGCTGATCTGCGCTCACGTAAACGATATTCTTTCTCGATGAAAGTAACTAAGGGCGACGCGGAAGGCGGAGCTGAGTTCAGGAAGAAGAAAAACATTCTTGAAGAAAGTAAGTAACTAAGAACGAGGTCGAAGGCCGAGCTCTATTCTGGAAGACCATAAACCTTCTCGAAGAAAGTAAGTAACTATGGGCGAGGCCGCAGGCCGAGCTGCGTTCAGGAAGAAGCTAAACCATCTTGAAGAAAGTAAGTAACTAAGGCGAGGCCGAAGGCCGAGCTACGTTCGGATAATTGAAAAACCATCTCGAAGAAAGCAAGTAACTAAGGGCGAGGCCGAAGGCCGAGCTGCGTTCAGGAAGAAGCTAAACCATCTTGAAGAAAGTAAGCAACTAAGGCGAGGCCGAAGGCCTAGCTACGTTCTGACAAATGATAAACCATCTCGAAGAAAGCAAGTAACTAAGGGCGAGGCCGAAGGCCGAGCTGCGTTCAGGAAGAAGCTAAACCATCTCGAATAAAGTTAATTAATATTAAGATTGGGTTAATTTAATTTAAATTTTATTATAAGTCCACGCTTCTAACGGCAAATATACCGTGCATCCTAGAACCTCGCGGTTATTCCCGGCTGGATGGAAAGAGGCCCGATGCTATCACCTTAGTGCCATGGACTAAGGGTAGTTCTTTGATGTGGGACGCCACTTTTGTTCTCACATTGGCTCCAAGTCACGTTAGGATATCTTCAAGAGCGGCTGGCGCGGCCGAGGCTGGGGCGGAGAGCCTCAAACGCAGCAAATATAGAAATATAATTCAAGATTTCGAATTTGTTGCGTTTGCGGTTGAAACCCTCGGTCCGTGGAGCAGTGAAGCCAAAAGAAGCTTGAGCTGGTTGACGCAACTGGTGTCCCGTCATCAAGGGCTTATGTACTTCATTCAAAGGGTAAGCCTTGCCATCCAGCGGGGTAATGCCGCAAGTGCTCTAAGAACATTTGAAAATGCCCGTTTTGATAGTTATTTTAATGTTTGTTAGGTAGGTTTAATTATTTAGTTATTAATATTACTTTTTTATTTTTATGAAATAAATAAATTCAGTAAACGATATTATATTCTATCGAAGAAAGGAAGTCTTTAAGGGCGAGGCCCGAAGGCGGAAGGGGGTTTTTGGTTTACCTGAACGCAGCTCGACCTTCGGCCTCGCACTGAGTTCCTTCCTTTCTTCCAGAAGGTTTATCGTCTTCCTGAACGCAGCTCGGCCTTCGGCCTCGCCCTTACTTACTTCCTTTATTTGAGAAAGATTTATCGTTTACCTGAAAGCAGCTCGGCCTTCGGCCTCGCCCTTAGTTAGTTACTTTCTTTAAGGAGGTTTATCGATTACCTGAACGCAGCTCGGCCTTCGGCCTCGCCCTTAGTTACTTACATTCTTCTTTGGAATACGAATTTCACGCGAGCGGAGCCGCGGGCTCAGCTAGTTATGAAAATAAAGTTAAAGAAACGCACTATCAAATACGGTACACCAATTACATTACTACGATCAGCTCGAAGAAAGGAAGTAACTAAGGGCGTGGCCGAAGGTCGAGCTTCGTTCAGATTAACGCTATTCTTCTCGATGAAAGTAAGTAACTAAGGGCGAGGCCGAAGGCCGACCTGCGTTCAGGCAATCGATATTTCATCTCGATGGAAGTAAGTAACTAAAGGCGACTCCGAAGGCCGAGCCCCGTCCAGGTAAACGAAAGTTATTCACGAAAAACCGGTTTTCTCATAAAATATCGGTATAACCTCCCGACTTCACCCGCTCTCGGCTATTAAGTTATTAGCCTCTGAGCACACCTTTGACGTCCCGAGGGACTACCAACGCTGCATCGCTGTATTCAGTTAGGGCTCCCTCCTCGTTCCCACAACAGGTCTTAAACTAGTTGGAAAGTCGAGAATCGAACGAGATGTTTCGAAAATTTCAATAATATTATGTAGTAATGAAAATTAACGAGCGAATATTAACGTGCACAACATTACACTGTAGAAAAGAGCGGATCACTGCAATTATGAATGTCCATGGGCGTCGTTAGACACCTTATGGATCACTACCAACAAACTGATGTGCGGTTGGGCAGTGTATGTAATTTGATATAAGTGCTGAATGAGTTTATTTAAATAAAGAAGAAATGGAAAATTAAGACATACAAATTTTGTAGCGACATACAAGAGTTTATCGTAAATTACGAATGCACGATTGCCAATTTTAATAATTGGCAACATTTTACTGATCAATATTTGTATCTTTGTAAAAGCTCGTTAGGGCGATTTAATATTTAGATGAATTTACAACCTGGCAATGTTTTTGTAAGAAAAAACCGGACCTATGAAAAAACGATGCTCCAACCAGCCAATATCACCTCCGAGATGGTAGGTGCCATACCGGAGACTTCGCTTTAGATTGATGGCTATACTGAACAAGAGGAGAACACAACCGAGGTTGCTATGCGGCCATCTTACATTCAGTACGGTGGTAGCAACCCAGTGGGCTACAATTTGAGCGGACCACCTAATAAGGGGCAAGGGAAGGGACCTACAGTTTTACACCGGTTCCGAACGGTGAAGCAGCAGGTGTAGGTAATGCACGTAATTTTTTCGTCAGAAAAAACTCCTCAATAACGAGGTGCTACCACACCAGACTTCGGTGTGTTACCTTGGCATGTATCTGGACCGGAAACAGCTTGTAACGGGCATATGGGCACATCTGAAATAACAGCGCTGCGCCATCTGGCGGAAGAGAGCGCAGATAGCTACGAACCGCGGACACGCAGCAAGGAACCTAAGCGACGTAGTGAGCCGGCTTACCGACAGGCCGCGCAGAACACCACGAGTGCAGGTGAGGAAAGGAAACGTGTTCGACCGGGAGACATCTTACCGCCATTGAGAAACGAGGTCGACATATATTAAATCGAGAGTGATACGCGCTGTACCGTCGAGCTAAAGAAGTGAAGCTGAGTCGAACGTCGCACCGGACTAACAAAGATCCAGAGAACAACAGAGAGGGTGAGTGGCCGAATGGCAGCAATATTTATTTCGCCGCGGTCGCCGGGAGCGAACCCACTCCCGCGAAAGGGGCGACGGAAGGTTAAAACAGAACAACGATGTGATTGCAGGCCTTCCGGAACGCCCTCTCTGCTTACGGCCAGCGAACGGAGACGCCGGGTGCACTGCCCCGCGGTCCGGCGGACGAGACTACGTCGCAGATAAGTGAAACAGAGTAATACAAGTATATCTTCGAGTGCGGTACGGCAACCCACGTGCGACGTCTTGTGGCCGAGCGGACGGGCACGGATAGGCGTGCGGTGCCCCCCTCGCGCGTCGGACCCGCCGTCGTGCGGCCACGCGAGCCGACGGAGAAGCGCGGGAACCCGCTTGCCACGTGGTTCTCGAACGTTCGAATAAGTAGATAGCCGTGCCGAGTGGAAGTGCAGAGGACAATAATATCGCACCTCGTCCTAAAACGAATTGTTTAAGGAGCGATAAGACCAGTTCTCCCGAAATTATGCAAGAGAAATAGCGTATTATTTAGTGAAACATATACGTGGTCCGGTACCGACCTTGTCCGTGAACTGGGTAGGTATAATAAATTGGACGTTGAGAAATTTCGTGTGACGGTCGTGTAATATTGGTGTACGAGTACCTTGCGGGATTCGGGCGCAGTGCGCAGCGAGTCAGTCCCACAGTATATTATCGAAAGTTTGATAACGTTATTGTGTACTAAAGTGAACCTTGTTGGGTATAACAAAATATTAGTTAATTTGTGTGTATTACGAAAGAGTAAGGTAAAGGTAAATGGTAGGACCCACGCACAGAGTGCGGCAAGTCCGGGTATTGAAAGTTTGACAACTTTACATTTTGTACTAAAGTGAACCCTGTAAGATTTAGTGAGATTTCTGATAATTCTTGTATATTGTGCAATAGTAACGGGAGAATAAATCGCGAGACCCATGCACAGAGTGCGGCAAGTCCGGGTGTTGAAGGTTTGACAACTTTACATTTTGTACTAAAGTGAACCCTGTTAGATTTAGTGAGATTTCTGATAATTCTTGTATATTGTGCAATAGTAATGAGAGAGTAAATCGTGAGACCCACGCACAGAGTGCGGCAAGTCCGGGTATTGAAAGTTTGACCACTTTACATTTTGTACTAAAGTGAACCCTGTTAGATTTAGCCAGATTTCTGATAATCCTTATACATCGTGTAACAGTAATGAGAGAGTAAATCGTGAGACCCACGCACAGAGTGCGGCAAGTCCAGGTGTCGAAAATTTGATAAAGTTATATTGTGTACTAATGTGAGACAAGTTGATTCATAGTAGATATTGCGTGTAGTGTAGTAAGGAGAAGCGGGCACGTTTAGAAGCGGCCGCGGATCCACCGCCGTGCCCCGCCAATCCGTCATATCGGGAGGGTTATGAAAACTGGAGTGTACTAATCCGATCCAAACACGGATAATAACGAGCTAGCTAGGAAATTACGGGTAGACGCTCACCCGGCAACGAAGAGCGTCTGGCGCCCACTAGATTAGGTATATAAGATAAGACTGTTAGTAAGTAAGATTGTTCTTTGAAATTTAGTGTGTAGTATTAAGGTGTTTAGGGTAAGGTTATTTGATTGGAAATTACGTGTTTAGATATAAGGTGTAATTCGAAGTCCGTGATTGACGTAGCCAAATAGTATTCAATAAATTGTGTGATCTTACTCAGCCGTTTCATTCGACCCACGCCCAGCTTATACCCCATCACAATGGCGCCTAATAAAGGAATGAACGGCTGGGTAGTCTAGTGGGAGATTCCATCAGAATCGAACCGGCATTGGACCACCGCTGAACTTAAAATTTTGGGAAAAAGTAATTCGAGTCATTTGGTAATTTAGAGACATTCAGGCAATACTTCAGCGACCGGAGGGGGGGTTTTCATAATTTTTTTAATTTTTTTTAATAGCTCACCCAGGGATATAAAGTCAAACACGGTTTAGTCATAAGAGTAATATAAGGTAATAGAACATTTAGGATTAAATAAGTAACAGTAAAGTCATCACGACACAGAGTCATTAAGCCACGCATTCGGGAAAACCGAAAATAGGCATAGGTAACCATGGATAGCAAATATTTATTGAAGGACGAGCTAGAATTCGAACTAGCATGTCGAGGAATAGGCCACATCTCAACAGTATCAGCGATGAAAAGTTTACTTCAACAGTTACTAGATCAAGAAAGTCAAGGTCAAATAGAATCAAAACAAGTAACACCGGAAGTATGCACCACCAACCCACTCGCACAGATGAACTTATGCGAACGCAAGGCAGAGGCATTAGCGGCAACAATCGCGGAAATGGAGTCAAACCCAGACTCAGTAGGATTCAGGCGTACATCCGCGAGGTTATTACATCTGCAAAGGCGGACACACGTAATTGTCACGGAGAGTGAGGAGCAGACGAACCGGAAGAAAGAACTCCAAGCAAAAATAAAGAAATGCATGGCAGAGTTGGCAAGACTCAGCGAAATCGAAGAAGAGAAGGACCAAGACCTGACACAAGAAGATATCGAAACAATACAAAAGTCGCTGGGACAGGAAGCAGAACAGATAGTGGGCAGAATAAAAAGCAATATACACCCAACTCGACAGCCGCAAAACGAGCAGCGCCAAACCCAGCAAGAAATATCAGTATCAATGCCCAGACAAGGAAAAATACTACCGAGGACATCGACAGTGGACATAGAAGAACCGTCAAATAAACAGAACTTTAGAAGAAACAAACTCGTACCACTGAAGGACTGGGGAATTAGGTTCACAGGAACAGAATGTCAGAGCATCAACGCATTTATCGAAAGGATAAATGAGCTAAAGGATGCAAGAAACGCAACAGAGGAAGACCTATGGACATACGCAATCGACTTATTCGATAAAGACGCACTAGTGTGGTTCAGAGCGAACAGGAAATACTGCGACTCATGGGAGGAACTACAAGCAATGCTCAAAATAAATTTCCAACGCCCATACTACCAAGAGGAGCTACTAGAAGAAATAAGAAAGCGGACTCAAGGCAAAGAAGAGAAAGTCATATTATACATAGCCATCATGGAAAACCTCTTCAACAGACTGCCGGAAAAGTTACCAGAAAACCAGAAGCTAAACATAATACGGAAAAACCTACAGCCATACTATCAACAAGCCATATGTAGGGACCATTTCGACACAATGTACGAGCTTACAACAGTAGCAAGATTATTGGAAAGAACAAAAATAAACTGCGAGACATTCAAGGAACCAACAAAGACCGAGTCATCTATGGAACCAGACTTAGCATACCAACGACCTAACAGACATGAAATGTGCGAGATCCAACCACCCAGACTGCCAAGCGAAACGACACGATCGAAGTGTTGGAACTGCCGCAAAGAAGGCCACTTGTTTAGACAGTGCAACACCCCTAGACAGAGACTATTCTGCTTCAAATGCGGTAAGTTCGGCATCACGTTCAATGATTGTAAGTGTAATCAGCCGGGAAACGAGAAAGGAGTGACCACAAAACCTGCCATGTAGTCACTCAGACACAAACAACAACAAAAAAAGAATGGCAGGATTGGGTGAAAACGGTTTCGAACTTCTTCAAAAAAATTCCAAAGTTATGCAGCATTGACAAACGAGAAGACAACAGGTACTACTGCAAGGTGGACATTTTAGGCACACAACACGTAGGTCTATTAGACTGCGGAGCGACGGTAACCGCAGTAACAAAAAAGTTCAGTGAACGACTAGTCGCAAAAGGACTAAAAGTTCAGAACAGAAGGTCGGAAAAACTTTCGCTAGCCGACAAGAGTGAGAAATATTCACAGGGAGTTATAGATGTGCCATTCGAATGCTTCGAGCAATACAAGATTATACCAGTCCACGTTTTGGAAGAAATGAACCACGACATCATACTAGGCATGGACTTCCTCGACGCATACGGCATACGCTTGACGAGAAATACAAGTAAAATACAACTAGACATGTGGAAATTACACCGTACGAACGGAGAAGGGATAGAGACACTGGAACAGAAACAAGCAGTAATAGCGAGGAGCGAAATGTCACCAGAACAAGAACGACAACTAGAAGACGTAATAAATAAAATGGCATCAAACATCGGCAAAGGGTTAGGCCGAACGAACATGATGACACACGAAATCGACACGAGTGACAACAAGCCAGTGAAACAAAGGCAGTACCCCTTCTCACCAAATATAATCAAGTTGATGGAAACAGAATTAAAGGACATGATAGACAAAGACGTAATAGAGCCATCCTACAGCTCATGGAGCTCACCAATCCTGCTTGTACAAAAACCGGGAAAAAATCGCCTATGCCTAGACAGCAGACAATTGAACAAAGTCACCAAAACGGATTCATACCCCCTACCACGCGTGACATCCATACTGGATAACTTGAGAAACGCAAAATACCTCTCGACTCTAGACCTGAAATCGGCATTCTGGCAAATACCTCTGGAAGAGAGCAGTAAGGAAAAAACAGCATTTGCAATACAAGGTAAAGGGTTATACCAGTTCAAGGTTATGCCATTCGGACTAGTCAACGCTGCACAAACACAACAACGATTAATGGACAAGATATTTCCCCCGGAACTAGAAGGAAAGGTGTTTACATACCTAGATGACATCGTAATTTGCAACCAAAATTTTGAAGACCATTTAGAAACATTAAAAGACGTAATGAGACGATTGCAAGAAGCTAAACTTACAGTCAACATAGAGAAGTGTCAATTTGGAAGAGAGTCACTAAGGTACCTAGGATACGTAGTAGACAAGGACGGTCTCCGAACAGATACCGAAAAAGTCGAGAGCATAGTCAATTACCCGAGACCGTCAACTTATACAGAACTAAAGAGGTTCATCGGGTTGGCAAGCTGGTATCGGAGATTCGTCCCAAACTTCTCAATGATAGCTGGGCCACTACACGAGTTGACGAAGGGCAATAGCAAAAAACTGACATGGTCCGAGTCAGCCGAGAAATCATTTAGGGAATTGAAAACGGTACTCACGTCGACGCCGGTCCTCACCTGCCCGGATTTCGCGAAACCTTTCACCATCGAATGCGACGCGTCAAATCACGGAACCGGGGCGGTACTAGTACAGGAGATCGAAGGAAAAGAAAAACCGGTGGCGTACACGAGTAAAAAACTATCAGAACGAGAGACAAAGTACTCGGCGTCAGAAAGAGAACTTTTAAGCGTCATTCACGCAATAGAGAAATTTAGACCGTACATCGAAGGGACACAGTTCACAGTCATTACGGACCACAGTGCACTGCAATGGCTCAACAACGCGAAAGATCCACACGGAAGACTAGCAAGATGGTCACTACGCCTGCAACAATTCTCGTTCATAATAAAACATAAAAAAGGAAAGGAGAACATCGTGCCTGACGCGCTGTCAAGAGCAATACCACAACCAGAAGTGAATGCCATAGACATACAAGAATCCGACAAAGATGAGTGGTACAAAAACGTAGAAAACAAAATAGTCAACAAGAAAGCAGGCAACTTATGGCAATTGCACCACGGAAGCGTGTGGAGATACATGAAACTCCGACAATTCCCAAACGAAGACGACTCATGGAAACAAGCTATACCTTCAGACAAAAGGATTGAGGTGCTAAAGAAATGCCATGACGAACCAACAGCAGGCCATTTAGGCATGAAAAAGACCATCAACAGAGTGAAACAACACTTCTACTGGCCGACATTGATAAAGGACACAAAGGAATATGTACGGAAATGCGAGGTATGCGCCCAACAAAAATCTAGCCAGGAAAGACCAATCGGGTTAATGGGTAAACACAGGGACGTAGCGAACCCATTCGAAGTGATATCACTGGACCTATTAGGACCATACCCAAGGTCGAAAAAGGGGAACACCATGTTATTGGTAATATCGGACTGGTTCAGTAAATACACCCTGTTATTCCCAATAAGAAATGCGACGGCGGACACGATAAATAAGATCATAGAGGAACAAATATTTCTAATATACGGGGTACCAAAAGCAATTATAAGTGACAACGGAACACAATTCACAGCAAAAAAGACAAAAGAACTGTGCGAAGAATACAAAACACAGCTATGGTTCACCCCCCATTATCACCCACAAGCGAACCCCACGGAACGCGTGAACAGGGTGCTAGTCACGGCAATAGGGTCCTATATAGAAAAAGATCACAAGGATTGGGACAGAAACATTCCTCAAATAGGTCACGCCATAAGAACCGCCGTACACGAGGTCACGGGGAAAACACCAGCATTCCTAGTCTTCGGTAGAGAGACATCGGTACTGGGTCACAACATAAGCGGAATATCGGAAAATGAGCCGATCACATTCGATCGAACACAAACATCGGAGAAATTGGAAGAAATGCGAAAGATATACGACGACGTCAGAAAGAAAATGAAGGCAGCACATGATAGGAATGAGAAACATTACAATCTGAGACGAAGAGTACACAACTTCAGAGAAGGGCAGATCGTCTGGCGAAAAACTAAATTCTTATCGAACGCCGGCAATAACTTCTGCGCAAAACTAGCACCGAAATTCGAGAAAGCAGTAATCGACAAAACATTGTCAAAAGACGTCTTCCTACTCAGAAACATGAAAGGCAAGGAAATCGGCAAATGGCACGCTTCGGACCTAAAACCGGCAGCGCAATAACCCAAGGAATCCGGGTCGGATTCCAGGAGAGGAGGGGGGATATTGTAACGGGCATATGGGCACATCTGAAATAACAGCGCTGCGCCATCTGGCGGAAGAGAGCGCAGATAGCTACGAACCGCGGACACGCAGCAAGGAACCTAAGCGACGTAGTGAGCCGGCTTACCGACAGGCCGCGCAGAACACCACGAGTGCAGGTGAGGAAAGGAAACGTGTTCGACCGGGAGACATCTTACCGCCATTGAGAAACGAGGTCGACATATATTAAATCGAGAGTGATACGCGCTGTACCGTCGAGCTAAAGAAGTGAAGCTGAGTCGAACGTCGCACCGGACTAACAAAGATCCAGAGAACAACAGAGAGGGTGAGTGGCCGAATGGCAGCAATATTTATTTCGCCGCGGTCGCCGGGAGCGAACCCACTCCCGCGAAAGGGGCGACGGAAGGTTAAAACAGAACAACGATGTGATTGCAGGCCTTCCGGAACGCCCTCTCTGCTTACGGCCAGCGAACGGAGACGCCGGGTGCACTGCCCCGCGGTCCGGCGGACGAGACTACGTCGCAGATAAGTGAAACAGAGTAATACAAGTATATCTTCGAGTGCGGTACGGCAACCCACGTGCGACGTCTTGTGGCCGAGCGGACGGGCACGGATAGGCGTGCGGTGCCCCCCTCGCGCGTCGGACCCGCCGTCGTGCGGCCACGCGAGCCGACGGAGAAGCGCGGGAACCCGCTTGCCACGTGGTTCTCGAACGTTCGAATAAGTAGATAGCCGTGCCGAGTGGAAGTGCAGAGGACAATAATATCGCACCTCGTCCTAAAACGAATTGTTTAAGGAGCGATAAGACCAGTTCTCCCGAAATTATGCAAGAGAAATAGCGTATTATTTAGTGAAACATATACGTGGTCCGGTACCGACCTTGTCCGTGAACTGGGTAGGTATAATAAATTGGACGTTGAGAAATTTCGTGTGACGGTCGTGTAATATTGGTGTACGAGTACCTTGCGGGATTCGGGCGCAGTGCGCAGCGAGTCAGTCCCACAGTATATTATCGAAAGTTTGATAACGTTATTGTGTACTAAAGTGAACCTTGTTGGGTATAACAAAATATTAGTTAATTTGTGTGTATTACGAAAGAGTAAGGTAAAGGTAAATGGTAGGACCCACGCACAGAGTGCGGCAAGTCCGGGTATTGAAAGTTTGACAACTTTACATTTTGTACTAAAGTGAACCCTGTAAGATTTAGTGAGATTTCTGATAATTCTTGTATATTGTGCAATAGTAACGGGAGAATAAATCGCGAGACCCATGCACAGAGTGCGGCAAGTCCGGGTGTTGAAGGTTTGACAACTTTACATTTTGTACTAAAGTGAACCCTGTTAGATTTAGTGAGATTTCTGATAATTCTTGTATATTGTGCAATAGTAATGAGAGAGTAAATCGTGAGACCCACGCACAGAGTGCGGCAAGTCCGGGTATTGAAAGTTTGACCACTTTACATTTTGTACTAAAGTGAACCCTGTTAGATTTAGCCAGATTTCTGATAATCCTTATACATCGTGTAACAGTAATGAGAGAGTAAATCGTGAGACCCACGCACAGAGTGCGGCAAGTCCAGGTGTCGAAAATTTGATAAAGTTATATTGTGTACTAATGTGAGACAAGTTGATTCATAGTAGATATTGCGTGTAGTGTAGTAAGGAGAAGCGGGCACGTTTAGAAGCGGCCGCGGATCCACCGCCGTGCCCCGCCAATCCGTCATATCGGGAGGGTTATGAAAACTGGAGTGTACTAATCCGATCCAAACACGGATAATAACGAGCTAGCTAGGAAATTACGGGTAGACGCTCACCCGGCAACGAAGAGCGTCTGGCGCCCACTAGATTAGGTATATAAGATAAGACTGTTAGTAAGTAAGATTGTTCTTTGAAATTTAGTGTGTAGTATTAAGGTGTTTAGGGTAAGGTTATTTGATTGGAAATTACGTGTTTAGATATAAGGTGTAATTCGAAGTCCGTGATTGACGTAGCCAAATAGTATTCAATAAATTGTGTGATCTTACTCAGCCGTTTCATTCGACCCACGCCCAGCTTATACCCCATCACAAGCTATACAAGGAGCACATAAAAAAGAAGAGAAACGAGCTCGCCATAAGGTACAGCAATCTGAATTGGCTGATGGGCAGGCAATCCAGACTAAGCCTGAACAACAAGCTCCTCCTATACAAGGTGATAATCAAACCAGTATGGACCTACGGGATACAACTGTGGGGTGTCCCCCACAGCCAGCAACAGTATGGAAATCCTTCAGAGATTCCAAAACAAAATTCTAAAGCGCTCGCGCAACGATCAAGCATCAAGCACGTCAAGCACGTCAAGCCTTACGTGATTGATAGGCTTGGCTTGATGTGCTTGACGGAGCTTCAAGCAGAGCGTCAAGCAATTTCATTCATTTGTATGGCAGGCGGCCAGTTGTGAGCAACGAAGGACGAAAAAATAATGTGCTCAAACGCAGGTGGAGATTACGAAGGTCTTTGTCGTATACAAGTAGAGCTTGCAATGCAATATATTAGTCGGAGCCAATGATTTTTCATTTTTGTCATAATACTTACGACTTTGATTTCACATTCCACAGTTCGGGGGCATCTCTATATAAAGATATTAAAAGCAGCAGGAAATCGCGCTCGCTGCGCTCTCTTATTTCTTCTGTGTCGACGCACTCCGAGTCGTCCTCCATTGTCGCTGCGGAGCGTCTGACTGACGCGGCAACGGTCAAGCGGCTTGATCAAGCCGAGACAGCCGCACAAAAAATATAAAAATCCATCAAGCACATCAATCACCGTCAAGCACGTAGTTTTCTTGTCAAGCGCGTCAAGCATCGTCTGGCAACGATCAAGCATTGCTTCAATCACCTTCAATCACGTAAGGCTTGTTCAAGCCGCTTGACCGTTGCGCGCCTGCTTAAGAGACATCGCACGTGGTTAATAAAATAAAATAAACAAAGGAGGAATCCGAAAACAGCAGCAGTATTAAAAGGCATATTTATCGCAAAAAATATCTTTCAGTGTCAATGAGTGAGTGACCACACTCAACCTAAAGACGAAAAATTTCAGCAAAAAAAATAAACTGTTTTGTATATAAGTCAACCTAAATTCCCAGGATCCAATGTCGGGTTTGTATTTCACGAAGACTAACTTGCCACCATAATTTCCCAGCTACCAGTTCAGTTGCGGATAAAACTAATGAGTTATGAACCGAACGAACTTACCGGCTGCCGGCGAAGTGCACAGACGCAGCTGACTGATCACGTGTAAAACGTAGTATCTGCATTCAGGCGCGTATCACAAGAGAGAGAAAACCGGCCAAGTGCAAGTCGAACTCGCGCACCGAGGGTCCCGTATCGCCATGTCACGGCTAGCGCTAGTCACGCCATCTAGATGGCGTGTTATGAAATGCTTCATATTAGTTAATGTCATGCTTCATAATCTATTCGGTAGATGGCGCGCGCGCATACACTTTTTGGCTTCTTCTATGGGAACCCCCGCGATTTTTTTACTTTTTCTTATTTTTATTATTTCTTGTTATATCTGCCATAACAACACATTTTTTGTGAAAATTTCAACGGGCTACCTATTACGGTTCAAGAGATACAGCCCTCGGAGAGACGGACGGACGGACAGACAGACAGACAGACAAACAGACATACAGACAGACAGACGGCGTAGGCTTAGTAATAGGGTCCCGTACCTGATACGGAACCCTAATAACATGAGCCTGACCATGAATCCTCACTATACATGACACTGGTCAAAAAGTCTCAAAAAGGCAATAGCCAAAGGAAATAAAAACAATAAAAAAAAACAGACAAGTGCGAGTCGGACTCGCGTATTAAGGTTCCGTACCTACCACTACACAATATATTACTTTTATGTATCTATTTACCAAAAAAAAGTGTTTTCTTTCATTCAGTTCGGGAACCTTAGCGCGAGCCCAACTCACATTTGATCGATTTTTATTACTTGTTATTTTTTTACTTTAGAGTTGGCATCATAATAGCACCTAGTTATACGCTTGTATATATGTATTAACGTTTTTATGATAGAGCAAAAAACTAAAAAACCTCTTACCAGAGAACACCTCTTAACCAGGGTTCTTGCAGCTCAGCACCGATTGCTCCGACAACGATTGTCGTGATACAGCATGTGGTATGTGTGTATTTAAAAAATCCCAACTATTTTAAAACTTAACTTCTCTTCTCTCTATCTCTATCTCTTCTCTTCTCTATCTATATCTCTACTTCATATAAAAGGGAACGTCTGTCTGTATGTTTGAAGTAAACTCAGGAACCACCAAACAGATTTTGATGCGGTTTGCACCAATGGAAAGAGTAGTTTTTGAGTCTCACTATAGGCCATCACGCTAAATAGCCTTAGGCCTGAGCAGTATCACAGAAAGTAGAGTATGGACGGGACAGAGAGAGAGAGAGAGAGAGAGAATGTAAGATAAGTGATCGTTTATTATAATATTTGCGTTTAAATCGAGTCTCTCCAGCGAAGCCGCGGGCAAAAGCTGGTAAAAACGCAGATACTTGGTTCTTCCTTAGAACAGCGGAACCGCTCGCAAGGCGGGCTAGCTGTCAGCCTGCTTGCCGCCCGCTACTGATTTCCCAAAGGAATATTTCTTAGTAAACTAAGATTTTAAGTGCAACAGGGCTTCATATAACATATTAATGCATGAGCTATGCTCTTTTAGTTTTTATTTTTTATAGCTTTTGCACGCGGCTTCGCTCGCGTGAAATTCGTAAGAAGAAAGCAAGTAAGTAAGAAAAAAGGCCGAGTTGCGTTCCTGCGTTACCTTTATTTCGGCGCGCGGAACAATTCGGTTTGTATCAGAGCCACATATTAGCGTAACTGGACCTGAATTAAGCCTATCCTGCGTCACGTATACTTAAATATACTTGGACTAAGGCCCAATTGCGCCAACACGAATTTAGAGTTAAGTAGCGCGTTATGGATTTAAACGCGGTTTCCACAGTCAACGGGTACTAGCTTAACGAGTTAAACTGGTTTATATAGTTAAATTCGTGTAGGTGCAAGTGGGCCTAAGTTTCATCGAATTCGGATGATGGGTTTAAGTTATGGTGGAACATACATGCATACAGAAAATATTTATAAAAATCGTCAATTTAGTTTTAGTATAATACGTACATAGAATCTATAAACGCAGTATCTCATAAAACTAAAGTATTATCAAAACCTCCTGTCAGGTTGGGCAATAAAGTTTTATGGCTTTGCGCCATGGCGCCGTGTGCAGATTCGCTTCCCTAAGCCATATAACTTTATTGCCCAACCGGACACGAGGTTTTGATAATACTATAAGTAAATTACTCCAGACCATCTCTTCAGATTTATGATATAATTATCTATGAATGGCCGAGTAGATCAGCCAATATCACTCCCGAAAAGGTGCCATACTGGAGACTTAGCTTTGGATTATATTCATTTTTAAGTTTCCGGATTAACAGCAGCAGTCAAGAATGGTGACCTGCAGAAATCGGCCATTGCGGAACATCTATTGCTTGGTGATAATAACCACTGGATCCGGTTTGATGAAGCGTCGGTACTAGCGGTAGAACGACACTACACTCCACGCCTAGTTAGGGAAGCCATCGAAATCACCAGGTCACAGTACACATCTGCAAGATCTTCCGCCAAGCCAGCGTCTGAAGACAAAGTGAGTGTTGTGTGCAGCCGGGACTTCGTATACGATGGACGGATCGTGATCTGACACCGCTGCCGAATATTGTGCCACCTACCCACAGCTACAATCTTCGAAAAAGAGCAGTTTGACGTCTGGTACAACGGACACCAGACGTCGGCTACAGGAACTCCCGCAGTTCCTGATGAAGCCCGTGACGTAGCGGTCGAAACGTCCACTTATGTAAGTCTTTAAACATCTGTTAATCCGGAAACTTAAAAATGAATATAATTAATAACAGAGTAAACATAAAAACATTAGTTAGCTTTGGATTGATGTCTATAGTGGTCTAGATAACACAGCTGAGGCTGCTGTTGGGTCATCATACTTGCATGGTTGATGAGACCAAAGAGTTTGTATTACGTCGCTGCGCTCCAGCGACGTAATACAAACTCTTCGGATGAGACAATATTTCTTTTTTTTATTTTTTTTATTGACAGCGCGACATATGGCGCTGAGCCACCCATAAGGTGTCTAACGACGCCCATGGACATTCGGTCGTATGCGGGGGTTGTGAATGCCATGCCGGCCTGACAGGTGCCCATTCACGCCCCTCTTGAAGGACCCGAGACTGTACTTGGGGGGAAATATATGGGCAGGGAGAGCGTTCCAGAGTTTACCGGTTCTGTAGAGGAAAGATCTGCAGAATCGATTGGTACGCATCCGCGGTAAGTCCAGCGTGTAGGGATGCAATCCCTGCCCAGTGCGCGTGATGCGAAGGTGGAAAGGGGACGGCGGGATCGCATTAAACAGCTCCTCCGAGCACTCCCCATGGAATAAGCGATAGAACACACTTAGGGAGCCGACATCCCTACGGTGTTGCAGTGGTTCTAGATCGCAGGACACTTCGGGGTCACCCACTAGTCGCACGGCTCGACGCTGGATTGAGTCTAGAGGCGCAAGCTGGTATTTGGCAGAGCCATCCCACAGGTGCGAGCAGTACTCCAAGCAGGACCTGATCTGCGATTTATACAGAAGCAGCTTTTGGTCCGGCGTGAAGTACCGTCGCACCTTATTGAGTACGCCCAGCTTTTTAGAAGCCAGCTTGGCCTTCCCCTCGATATGGCGACGAAAGTTCAGGTCGTGCGACAGTTCGACTCCAAGGACCCCGAGGTGTTCGCTTAATTTAAGCGACGTGCCTTGGAATGAAGGAGCCGGTGTGAACGCCGCTCTCTTCGCACTGAACGCGCAAACTTGTGTCTTGGAAGCGTTGAACTCGACCAAATTACTACGGCCCCATTCGGAAATAGAGCCGAGTGTGTGTTCGAGCTCAGACACAAGTCTTCACCTCTTCTCATCCACAACATCCCGACTGGCTGAAGGGTGACTGGTGTAGGATCCGTGTGCCGTACTGTCATCTGCATAACAATGTATGTTGCCCAGAGACAGCATATCATTTATATGCAGAAGAAACAGCGTGGGTGACAACACAGATTCTTGTGGTACGCCGGCGTTCACTGACATGGCGTCCGACGAGCAACCGTCCACTAGGACCTGAATGCTTCGCCCATGTAGGAAGTCGGCGACCCAGTCACAGAGGCCAGAAGGAAGTCCGTAAGCCGGCAATTTACTCAAGAGCGACTTGTGCCAAACCCGGTCAAATGCCTTGGCAATATCAAGGCCAATTGCCAAGGATTCACCATGACCTTCTGATAGCAATCCTCAAATATGGAGGTAAGTAATGAAATGTTAATTTCAAAATGCAAAGTTGCTAAACTATAGTTTTCCTGTCTCACGTAGGTACCTACAGAATCACGCTATTTAATTAGGCTCGTATAAAAAAATACGTTTGCTTGTACGTGGCCTCCATTCGAGCACCCGTCTACCCAAGCGGTTATCAGGTCTGCGACAAACGTGCCCAGCCCACTGCCACTTCACCTTGGAAATTTTCTTACCTATGTAGAGTACCCTGGTTCTTCGTCGTATTTCGTCATTACGGTTTTTTATGGATCAAGGAAAGCCCAACCATATAGGGCCGGTACTTAAAAATAATAGCCCTACTGCATCTTTTTTTTTTTTTTTATGGAACCTGACACGGTTGGCTACATCACCTACTACATCCGTGATGTCAGCCCATAACACAGGGTGAACCAGGTGCCATGTCAGTGCTTCCCTTCATTTCATGTCGGCTACACTAAACTGGACGGAAAACACGAACTATTTACATAGCCGTTTCGACCGACGTTTCGTTCAGTGCGGTGGTACCAACCCGGCCGGGATAAACCCTACCACCTAGTAAGGTAAGAAGGGAAGGGACCTACAGTTTAACGTGGATTCCGCATCTCTTCCCGTGCATCTCGTAATAGGCGACTTAAGAGATAAAGACGAGATGCCGTGCTGGAGGGCGACCGGATAGCCACCTCTCACCTTGGCGCGGTCCTTCCACCGAGTCATGCAGCAGGTGGGCATTATCGTGCCTTAGTTGCTGCTTGATAGTTGTTTTGTCCGAATACTTTGCTAAACGTGGTGGTTTTTTTTTTTGTAAACCAGCATGGCTGTGCCGAGAGACCAATGGTGCAGTCGACAGAGCCAAAATCACCTCTCCTCGCGAAACCACGCTCAGTTAGGTGCCAAGCCAGCAGATTTGCGGACTGTTGCTAGGCTGTCTAGCCCGTTAATACGACGCTTGAAGACACCCAGGTTAAAGGATTCAGGAAATACACTCGCCGGAAGACAGTTCCACACTCAAGCGGTGCGACAAAGAAACGATTTAGAGAACCGATGGGTTCTCAAAAGCCCAATGTCAACAACAAAAGGGCGCTGAGTCTCTCTGCGACGAGTCATGCGGAGATAGGACGGGTGGTAGGGTTAATTTACCAGAGTACTTGCAGCACAACACCGATTACTCTGCTTACCCTGATTGTCGGGATAGAGCGTGTGGTGTGGAAGAAAGACATGGCGAGTCGGTCACTAGACTTATACAAAAAATTTAAGTAAGTCCTCCATTCAGACGCCCCCTCTTATTTAATCTCCATTTTAACTCCCGCAACAAATAAACCGAATTAGAATCTTCCTTCTCTCTCGTGAAGTTATTACTGCCGCGGAGCGAGCTAATAGGATCTTCTGTAAACTTGCTAATGTTTGATCCAACTTAGGATGCGCGGAAGGAAGCCGCGAGATAAACTCCCGTTTTCTACCGCTTTCACATGCGACTCCATTATATCAAAAGAGCAACTTTTCTTCCGTGAGGGCGCGCAGAGACTGTCGAAGAAATGGTTCATATGGAAAGGCCATTTTGGTACCTTGGCACTAAGTCCGACTTTTTTTTTATTTTAACTTACGGCAACAAATTAAACCGAATTAGAATCTTCCTTCTCTCTCGTGAAGTTATTACTGCCGCGGAGCGAGCTAATAGGATCTTCTGTAAACTTGCTAATGTTTGATCCAACTTAGGATGCGCGGAAGGAAGCCGCGAGATAAACTCCCGTTTTCTACCGCTTTCACATGCGACTCCATTATATCAAAAGAGCAACTTTTCTTCCGTGAGGGCGCGCAGAGACTGTCGAAGAAATGGTTCATATGGAAAGGCCATTTAGGTACCTTGGCACTAAGTCGGACTTTTTTTTTATTTTAACTTACGGCAACAAATTAAACCGAATTAGAATGTTCCTTCTCTCTCGTGAAGTTATTACTGCCGCGGTACGAGCTAATAGGATCTTCTGTAAACTTGCTAATGTTTGATCCAACTTAGGATGCGCGGAAGGAAGCCGCGAGATAAACTCCCGTTTTCTACCGCTTTCACATGCGACTCCATTATATCAAAAGAGCAACTTTTCTTCCGTGAGGGCGCGCAGAGACTGTCGAAGAAATCGTTCATATGGAAAGGCCATTTAGGTACCTTGGCACTAAGTCGGACTTTTTTTTTATTTTAACTTACGGCAACAAATTAAACCGAATTAGAATATTCCTTCTCTCTCGTGAAGTTATTACTGCCGCGGTACGAGCTAATAGGATCTTCTGTAAACTTGCTAATGTTTGATCCAACTTAGGATGCGCGGAAGGAAGCCGCGAGATAAACTCCGTTTTCTACCGCTTTCACATGCGACTCCATTATATCAAAAGAGCAACTTTTCTTCCGTGAGGGCGCGGTGAGACTGTCGAAAACACAGCCGAGGCCGCTATGCGCCCATCGTTACATCGAGTACGGTGGCACCAAGCCAGTAGGCTACAATATGAGCCTACCACCTAATAAGGGGCAAGAGAAGGGACCTACAGTTTTACACCGGTTCCGAACGGTGAAGCAGCGCTGCAGGTGTAGGTATGCACGTAAATATTTTCGTCAGAAAAATCTCATTGGTACAAGCCGACCGGATTCGAACCTCGGACCTCTCGTATTAGACACCGATGCCCAGACGATGCAAATATATATATATATAAGTATCAAAATTTAACGGTTTTCGTCCAGTAGAATCGAAGAAAATAAGCTGCGACAGACAGAAAGATAGACAGCTACAAGAGTGATCCTATAAGGGTTCCGTTTTTTCCAATGTACAGAACTCTAAAAATTCCAAAATTTAATTATATAAGAAAATTATGATATTATTATAAACCTCAAGTCAACTTCTAGTGGCCGATGCCAAATACGACTCTGGTGACGATAGCTTATGGTTCAATGTGGAACCTGCTGCTGTAATTTACCAGAGTACTTGCAGCACAAGACCGATTACTCTGCTTACCCTGATTGTCGGGATAGAGCGTGTGGTGTGTATGTAAGAAAGACACGGCGAGTCGGTCACTAGACTTATACAAAAAATTTAAGTAAGTCCGCCATTCAAACGCCCCCTCTTATTTAATTTCCATTTTAACTCCCGCAACAAATAAACCGAATTAGAATCTTCCTTCTCTCTCGTGAAGTTATTACTGCCGCGGAGCGAGCTAATAGGATCTTCTGTAAACTTGCTAATGTTTGATCCAACTTAGGATGCGCGGAAGGAAGCCGCGAGATAAACTCCCGTTTTCTACCGCTTTCACATGCGACTCCATTATATCAAAAGAGCAACTTTTCTTCCGTGAGGGCGCGCAGAGACTGTCGAAGAAATCGTTCATATGGAAAGGCCATTTAGGTACCTTGGCACTAAGTCGGACTTTTTTTTTATTTTAACTTACGGCAACAAATTAAACCGAATTAGAATATTCCTTCTCTCTCGTGAAGTTATTACTGCCGCGGTACGAGCTAATAGGATCTTCTGTAAACTTGCTAATGTTTGATCCAACTTAGGATGCGCGGAAGGAAGCCGCGAGATAAACTCCGTTTTCTACCGCTTTCACATGCGACTCCATTATATCAAAAGAGCAACTTTTCTTCCGTGAGGGCGCGGAGAGACTGTCGACGAAATTGTTCATATGGAAAGGGCATTTAGGTACCTTGGCACTAAGTCGGACTTTTTTTTATTTTAACTTACGGCAACAAATTAAACCGAATTAGAATGTTCCTTCTCTCTCGTGAAGTTATTACTGCCGCGGTACGAGCTAATAGGATCTTCTGTAAACTTGCTAATGTTTGATCCAACTTAGGATGCGCGGAAGGAAGCCGCGAGATAAACTCCGTTTTCTACCGCTTTCACATGCGACTCCATTATATCAAAAGAGCAACTTTTCTTTCGTGAGGGCGCGGTGAGACTGTCGAAAACACAGCCGAGGCCGCTATGCGCCCATCGTTACATCGAGTACGGTGGCACCAAGCCAGTAGGCTACAATATGAGCCTACCACCTAATAAGGGGCAAGAGAAGGGACCTACAGTTTTACACCGGTTCCGAACGGTGAAGCAGCGCTGCAGGTGTAGGTATGCACGTAAATATTTTCGTCAGAAAAATCTCATTGGTACAAGCCGACCGGATTCGAACCTCGGACCTCTCGTATTAGACACCGATGCCCAGACGATGCAAATATATATATATATGTATCAAAATTTAACGGTTTTCGTCCAGTAGAATCGAAGAAAATAAGCTGCGACAGACAGAAAGATAGACAGCTACAAGAGTGATCCTATAAGGGTTCCGTTTTTTCCAATGTACAGAACTCTAAAAATTCCAAAATTTAATTATATAAGAAAATTATGATATTATTATAAACCTCAAGTCAACTTCTAGTGGCCGATGCCAAATACGACTCTGGTGACGATAGCTTATGGTTCAATGTGGAACCGTGCAAGTTGACTGTTCGCAAAAATTATGCGACATCATGAACGTGCAATAGATCGAAAATTTGGAGATAATACGTAACGGCCCGGTGGTGTAGCTGGTTATCGCGTTGGCGGCTCAAGCCAGAGACCCAGGTTCAAATCCTGGTCGGGATGTATTTTTTCCAATGATTTACGATTTGCATTTTTATAATTAAAAATATACACGGTGTTGCAACCCCAACCGTAAAACCCGAAAGGGGGTGATTCTGTACGTGAAATAGAACAACTTTTGTTCTACGACTTTTTTATTGGAAGAAAAAAAAAATTTTTTTTCTCCATACTTTTTGAGAATAGGTCTTTAAAATTTGTATGGAAAAATATTTTTTTTTTGTTTCAAAAATTTTTTTTTCTTCACAGAAGTTGTTTAGTTTCACATATAGTATAACCCCCTCATGCCAGTTAAAAATATTACGGGGGCAACTGCAACACCGTGTATAAATAAGAAAACACTTACAAAACGCCAGACATTTCTGGAAAAGCTCTCGCGATTCGTGTTCTGTGCGTTCAGCGCGGCCGCACCACCCTCGCCGCCGCCGCCGCAAGAAACTCGACGACGGCGGTGGACAAAAAAATCTAACCTCCTAGGACAAAGCGGCGGCACAAAAGCAGGACGAACCTTGCCTGTTTTATTGCCTCCGCTTGCTACCCTTTCTGTGACATCGTATCTTCTCCAAGCAGGCAGTAAATGAAGCGACATCTCATTGAAATTACCACCTTCGGCTGAAGACGTTAAGGTTGAAATTGAGATTGAAAGTTTGAAGGAAGTTAGGGCGGTTGCGAATGTAAAGCAGATGCCTCAGGGTGAACTCGCTAATTTCTGTGCGAACATGAGCGAACAAATTCATCCTGGCTACAAGAATAATAGTTGAAAACGTCGCATTCATTGGAGGGCGCCCCGGGATGCGGACGGCCGGCACGCCTCATCACTCCGGGCTCTTTTATTGCCTCTGAGACAGTCCTATGGAGACTGTTATTTTATTTATTACTTCATAGTTTTTTACTTCATGGTTTATTACTTTATAGTTTATTACTTCATAGTTAATTACATCAAGTCTTATTACTGAATTGTTTATTTCATAGTTTATTACTCATACTGTTTGTTTACTACTGCTTTTCCTACTAACACACTTTGACAATTGGATACACTTTGTATCATTAGATTTTTAATATGACTTATTAATTACACTTCTTTGTAATAAACGTAAACTAAGTAATTGTTTTTTATTTTTATTTGATTTGATAATATAATATGAAGTATCAAAATTGACGATGGCACTATACACCAGATAATATAGGTAATTTAATTTAAATAGGCGGAGTGGTCAGATTCTTGAGTATTCATGTTTATGCTGTAAATATTAATGTTCTTGTGATATGGGTTCATTATTGGAAATTACTTTAATATAATACTTATGAGATTGTGACTTGCTAAGTTTGTTTGTCAGTTCTTCTTCGCATTGAATTTAGAACCCGCGGAATTTTCGACATATCCAGGCGTAGGTTGAAATTATACAATAAACAATATTACTTTATGGTTTATTACTTCAGTCAGTCAGTCAGCGTGTAAGTGTCCACTTCTGGACATAAGCCTCTTCAATTTTCCTCCAGTCCTCCCGGCCTTCAGCGATACGGAACCACTGCTTTCCGCCGAAGTACTTGATGTCGTCGTCCCACCTGGCGGGTGGTCTTCCCACACTCCGTTTTCTTGTCCACTGCCGACATTGTAGGACACGGTTACTCCAACGGTCATCATCTCTTCGGCTAACGTGCCCAGCCCACTGCCACTTGAGGTTAGCGATATTCCCAGCATGGCTCGCTCCATTGCTCGCTGGGCAACCTTCAACCTTTGGACAACTGAGACCGTCAAAGTTTATTACTTCATAGTTTATTAATTCCCAGCCCAAAATCTATACGGGATTAGACTTCTATACGGGACCCTATTCCTAAGCAATAAGCATACGCCGTCTGTCCGTCTGTCCTACCTTTTAAAGGCTGTATGTATCGTTTGAACCGCAATAGGTTGAAAATTTCACAGAATTAATTTTTCTCTTGTCAACATATAATATAAAAAACCAAAACGATCATTGTTTTTATTGAATCTGACACGGTTGGCTACATCACCTACAACATCCGCGATGTCAGCCCATAACACCGGATGAACTAGGTGCCATATCAGCGGTTCCCTTCATTTCATGTCGGCTACACTGAACTGGACGGAAAACACGAACTATTTAAATAGCCGTTTCGACCGACGTTTCATTCAGTGCGGTGGTATCAACATGTAATAGGAAGGTAAGAAGGGAATTAATGAATACAATTATTTTATAGAAAAACATAAGGAATCCAAAAAGGGATTAGAAGACGAACGGGTCTTGTGTGAGTCAACGAATCAAAGCAACGAATACATTTGAAGCGTTCAGTCTAGCAAAACGCAATCACTAGGGGACCCTTCGATAAAATAAAATGTATAGATATTATATGTCATCATACTGCTAACTAATGGGAAGAATGCCGGAACTGTGTCGGCGCGAGCCCTCAAAAGAAAAAGGCAAATTAATATGAATCCGAACGCTCACGCACTTACGACCCTTCAGATACTAAGATCCGTCTGAGCTGATGAAAATTTTCAAAAGCAGAACGCAAATATGACTCCGAGCACTCGCGCACTTACGACCCTTCAGATACTAAGAACCGTTCCGACCGGATGAAACTTCTCAAAAGCAGAACGCAAATATGACTCCGAGCACTCGCGCACTTACGATCCTTCAGATACTAAGAACCGTTCCGACCGAATGAAACTTCTCAAAAGCAGAACGCAAATATGATTCCGACTACGAACACTCGCGCACTTACAACCCTTCAGATACTAATAACCGTCGCGAGCAGATAATACTTCTCAAAAGCGGAACGCAAATACTATTCCGAACACTCGCCCACTTACGACCCTTCAGATATAAGAACCGTTCCTAGCGTATGGAACTTCTCAAAAACAGAACGCAAATATGACTCCGAACACTCGCGCACTTACGACCTTTAGATACCAAGAATCGTCGCGAGCGGATGAAACTTCTCAAAAGCAGAACGCAAATATTACTCCGAACACTCGCGCACTTACGAACCTTTCTTCATATACTAAGACCCGCCCCTAGCGGATGAAACTTGTCAAAAGGAGAACGCAAATATGACTCCGAACACTCGCGCACTTACAACCCTTCAGATACTATGAACCGTCGCGAGCGGATGAAAGTTCTCAAAAGCAGAACGCAAATATTACTCCGAACACTCACGCACTTACGACCCTTCAGATATTAAGAACCCTCCCTAGCGGATGTACCTTCTCAAAAGCAGAACGCAAATATGACTCCGAGCACTCGCGCACTTACGACCATTTAGATACTACGAATGCGATACGGAGAGAGATATGTGAAAATCACACATACTAGGTCCACGGGCGGAGGGCCTACGTAACTAGCGTTAAGTTGTAGTATCAGTGGGGGGATCCGCCAAAGCAAAGCTTTCAGTCTAGCGTGAAGTCAAACGCGAATGGGGACGATCGAGATGCACGATTTTTGTTTATTTATCAGTTGTAGCGAAAGAATACATGCGCAGGAAGAATTGTTTTTGTTTTAGGATTTCGTCAGATTCGTTCGATCTTTTCCTGTCACGTTACCTATGAAAAAAAAATAGGTAAAAAATACTTTTAAGTTAAACGGTTTTATTAAAAATAAAAAAACTAGAAAAAAAACAGCTGTACAAAAAACTAGAAATTAATAAGGACACAAGCCTGGGCCTTCTTAAGATTTTACGTCTGGGTAAGAAATCGTGCAATACTAGCGTGCTGTCTTCTCATGTCGGATGCCAAAGGGCACATTGTTTCGCTGCGTCAGCGGAATAAGTAATAAATTGAGACTTTTAACAGACTAATATAAAAACGTGGGGCGCATGTTATTTATTACGCATATTATACGCCCCACGTTTTTATATTAGTCTGTTAAAAGTCTCAATTTATTACTTATTCCGCTGACGCAGCGAAACAATGTGCCCTTTGGCATCCGACATGAGAAGACAGCACGCTAGTATTGCACGATTTCTTACCCAGACGTAAAATCTTAAGAAGGCCCAGGCTTGTGTCCTTATTAATTTCTAGTTTTTTGTACAGCTGTTTTTTTTCTAGTTTTTTTATTTTTAATAAAACCGTTTAACTTAAAAGTTTTTTACCTATTTTTTTATTTACTCGTTTTTAGTTTGATTTTTGGCTCGTATCATTCATTACCTACGTAAACTCGTCATCCTTTCCAACTCTCTCATTGCATCTTTGTTACTCGGTTTCTTACCTGTCAATTACTCACAATCAAGCTCGTCAATACATAACCCTTCTAAAGACTTTACGCGACTCAATGCAACATACGCTTGACCCTCCTCAAATAGTGTGGAGCCCAAATACACGACAGCACGGTAAACAGTAGTGCCCTGCATTTTATGGACAGTGGAGGCCCATGACAAAATTATCGGTAACATCCGTCTCTCAGCTGTTCCATAATTAAACTTTGCTGGAAACTGTATGGCTTTAGGATGGATAAGGTGTCCGCCGTCTCTTTCAAAATCAATTTGAACAGATGGTATGTCTGTTTCATACTTTCGCGTTCGACAAGTATGGGGCACTCGTCCAAACAAACCAATTTAGCCCAAACTCGAGGGGGTTACTAGTAACGGTTGAAGAGTTCCTCTGTACACCTCCTGACTCCATCATCAGACCCTCGTCGCCAAGTGTATTAGTAAAAGTAAGGGACACTCGTCCAAACCAACCCTATGAGCCCAAACTCGAGGGGTTACTAGTAACGGTTGAAGAGTTCCACTGTACACCTCCTGACTCCATCATCAGACCCTCGTCACCAAGTGTATTGGTAGAAGTAAGGGACACTCGTCCAAACCAACCATATGAGCTCAAACTCGAGGGGTTACTAGTAACCGTTGAAGAGTTCCACTGTACACCTCCTGACTCCATCATCAGACCCTCGTTACCAAGTGTATTGGTAGAAGTATGGGACACTCGTCCAAACCAACCAAATGAGCCCAAACTCGAGGGGGTTACTAGTCACGGTTGAAGAGTTCCACTGTACACCTCCAGACTCCATCATCAGACTCTCGTCACCAAGTGTATTGGTAGAAGTATGGGACACTCGTTCAAACCAACCAAATGAGCCCAAACTCGAGGGGGTTACTAGTAACGGTTGAAGAGTTCCACTGTACACCTCCTGACTCCATCATCAGACCCTCGTCACCAAGTGTAATGGTAGAAGTGTGGGACACCCTTCCAAACCAACCATATGAGCCCAAACTCGAGGGGGTTACTAGTAACGGTTGAAGAGTTCCACTGTACACCTCCTGACTCCATCATCAGACCCTCGTTACCAAGTGTATTGGTAGAAGTATGGGACACTCGTCCAAACCAACCAAATGAGCCCAAACTCGAGGGGGTTACTAGTAACGGTTGAAGAGTTCCACTGTACACCTCCTGACTCCATCATCAGACCCTCGTCACCAAGTGTAATGGTAGAAGTATGGGACACCCTTCCAAACCAACCATATGAGCCCAAACTCGAGGGGGTTACTAGTAACGGTTGAAGAGTTCCACTGTCCACCTCCTGACACCATCATCAGACCCTCGTCACCAAGTGTATTGGTAGAAGTATGGAACACTCGTCCAAACCAACCATATGAGCCCAAACTCGAGGGGGTTACTAGTAACGGTTGAAGAGTTCCACTGTCCTCCTCCTGACTCCATCATCAGACCCTCATTACCAAGTTGAAATTATCATAATATTGTATTGTCACGAGAACTCAATGTATGTGCAAAGTTTCATAAAAATCGGTTCAGTAGAAGTAGTTGAAAAAGTTGTCGCAAGATTTGAAACAAAGATAGTAACAAACAAACAAACAAATATACGGAGTCAAGCTAAATAAAACCGTTTAATAATAATAATAATAAAAATATTATGACGATGCATAAACAGTCATTGTAACGTTTTCTGATGACATTTGACCATTATTGGAATTGTATTGTGTAATCCGACTGGCAATTGGCAGTGGAAAAAAGTGGGTTTTTTTAAGAGAGCCGGCACAGGTGGCAGTGCCTAAAAGTTCAATGGAAAATTAGACACAGCCAATAACACCACTCCTCGCAAACCACGCTCAGAGAGGCGCCACGCCGGCTATAAGGCGGACAACAGAGGGTTTAATGTCTTTGGCGGACAATAAGTTTATCGTCTAATAATTTATTGGCACGCCTTTTGAACATAAAACCTGGAGGTTTTATGTTTACTGCGATGGTTTACAAAAAAATAATTGTCCATACAGGAACATTTGTAGACATTTTTTTTATTGAAAGCGCTACATATTATGGTGCCGAGCCACCAATAAGGTGTCCAACGACGCCCTTGGACATTCGGTCGTCTATGCGGGGTTGCGAATGCCATGCAGGCCTGACAAGTGCCCATTCACGCATAAAGACATCTATTAAATTGTATTGTTTCTTTATATTATTTATATTATTTAGCAATATTTATTGTTAATTTGGTATCATTATTGTTATAACGTTATAAGGTTGTGTATTTCTCAGCACAATGGGTCTAACTGAAAATAGGTGCAATAGACCATACCGTTGTCTAATTGTACATGATGAGTTGAGTCCAATCCAATTTGTCGCTAAAAATTAAATATTCTTGTGTAGAGTTTGATTCGATTGTCTCGATTTAATGTTTATGAACTGGCGACGATGAATGCTCATGTCATTTAGTTTTCTTTTCATTAAGATATGTACGTAGTTTAAATAAAGTTTATTATCATAAAATACAAATTAATTTTACACTAGATTAACTTACTAAAACCTATATTGTCATTAATTAATAATTAAATAACATCATATTTTTTTTATATTTGTATTAATTTTGTGTATTTTTATTACTTTTTATAGAATAATACATGTAAAATTAATATAAATTGTTATAAAAATATGAAATAAAGAAAAAAATAAATAAAAAATAATAATAATTTTCATTTATTAATTTTGTAGTTTAAATTATATTAATTTTCAAACAATCATCAAACTTCCAGCAGCAGTCGGACTTAATTGTTTGGAATGTAATAATTTTTACCCAAAGTGTTTGTATTACGTCGCAGAGTTTGTCTACGCTGCGGACGTATACAAACTCTTTGTTTTTACCTTCTGGTTTACACAATGTAGTTTTGAATATCGACTTTCTTCTTAGTTCGCTACGTTCGAAAGTAACCAAGTTAAGGTGTATGGTGTGCCGCTCCCAAGTTGCCGCCACGTCGTCGTCGCGCGTCGTCGTCGTCTTCGGTCAGTGGAGGCGTGGAGTAGGAGGTGGCGGGTGTTAAGTCGCACGTGACGAGGCATTCTTGTGTGCATTTTCGGCGCATTTCTCTTAAGTGTGTGCAGACCTAGCGCTCGGTACTAAGCGGCAGGGTTATTCAGGGTTTAAAAAAATTTCTAATGCTTTTTAAACATTACAACATCAGTGTGAGTGCTGGGATTCACGAATAAGATGCATCGTCGATATCTAACTCACTGCGCGCGAGTCACTATATTACTATTACGAAATCGCAATTGACTTCAGCCTTTCCTTCCTTTTTACATTAAATTTTTTTTATCTGGTATGAGTGGCTGAGTCGAAGGGGCCAAAGCACATGCGCCGACCACCCAATATCACCTCCGAGAAGGTAGATGCCATACCGGAGACTTCCCTGGATTGCTGGCTATACTGGACTAGAGGAGAACACAATCGAGGCTGTTATGCGGCCATCTTACATCCAGCACGGTGGTACCAACCCTTGGTCTTCCGATATGTATGTTTACACATCAATTAACGCGAAGTTTCCCCATTAAACCTAATATCTAAAATACACGTATAGCGCTAAACTAATTTTATACCAAATGAGGTCATCTACATAAAACTATCTACAGTACCTGACGGCAATTTTTTTTTATGGAAACTGACACGGTTGCCTATATCACCTACAACATCCGTGATGTCAACCCATAACACCGGGTGAGCTAGGTGCCATGTCAGTGCTTGCCTTCGGTCGTGCCAGCTACACTGAACTGGACGGAAAACACAAACTATTTACATAAGCGTTTCGACCGAGGCGACGCCTCATTCAGTGCGGTGGTACCAACCCGGGCGGGTTGAACCCTACCACCTGGTAAGGCAAGAAGGGAAGGGACCTACAGTTTTACTTGGAATCCGAACCACGGTCAGCCTCCAACGGTCAAGCGGTCACCCATCCAATACTGACCGCGCCCAGCGTTGCTTAACATTGAATAGCGACAGTCGACTGTCTGCACCACTGAGCTATCGAGGCTGACCGATAATGAATATCGAGCTTTAGAAGGAGACAATCCGGTTGTAGAGCATCGTCCTTCTCACACGGAAACGCCATTGCATGGTACAAACAAACACATCTTATATTGCATCAGTCAGTCTGTACGCGCCGTTATACTGCTTGCTTTGTTAACAGTCGCACGCCGTATCTCAGCTCAGTATCTAAATCAGTGGTGTCCAACTACTTCCATATTTCTGTCAACCCCAGCGGGCACCTTCAAGTAGGGACAGTATCTATGTATGACGTTTACCTATAAAATGTTAAGGGGGGGTACTAGGCAAAACCACTTCGTATTTCCCTAACCATACCCATATTTCAAGTGATTTAACTATAATATATATGCCTATAGTTAGGTAAAGATTCAAGGTATAATGTGAATACATTATTTTTCATTTAATTTTATAAATTCCTTTTAAAATATGTCGTTGAAAAGTGGCAAAATCGTTAAAAAATTCCTTTGCTATTTCCCTCGCCATTTTTT
This sequence comes from Nematopogon swammerdamellus, assembly GCA_946902875.1. Taxonomy (NCBI): domain Eukaryota; kingdom Metazoa; phylum Arthropoda; class Insecta; order Lepidoptera; family Adelidae; genus Nematopogon; species Nematopogon swammerdamellus. The sequence goes on from OX336340.1 coordinate 2,255,714, forward strand.
ACAAATGCATCTAATACGAAAAATGCTTCATTGAGCTTAGAGTCAATAAGACTAAGAATCATCTAAATAAACTCAAACGCTTACAGAATAAATGGTTTTTCACTGAACTATCTTTGAACATTTTAAATTTTGGGCCGTTGCCGTGCGCGAGCGTTTTTTGTACGTGTGGACGTATTTGTGACGAAATAGCAAATGCATTTTCGAACGTTTTTACCACTTTTCACCCACTTATTTTTCAGAGAATTTACAAGATTAAATTACAATAATCTATCACACATTATACCTTGAACCTTTACCTAACTATAAGCATATAAATTACAGTTATATCTATTGAAATATGGCTATAGTTAGGATAATATGATGTGATGTTTTGCCTAGTACCCCCCCTTAATGGGATACCTGGCTATTTTGATTTTCAGACAAATTTACAAAATCTGCTTTATAATCCGTATATGACAGCATGGCAGTATTAGGCAATTTTAAACTTTTTTTGGAGTCAAGTATTTATAAATTTATTTTTTATAATAATTTTTCGTGGTATTATTTCAATGTTTATGTTTATTAGAACGCCTGTGTGCGGGCGCCTAAAAGTAAGGCCGCGTGCTACCGGAGGCCCGCGTTCTATCAGCTGGGCACCGCTGATCTAAATGGTCGTAAGTGCGCGGGCGTCCGAAGTCGTATTTGCGTTGTGCTTTTGAGAAGTTTTTAACAGCTCGGGTCGGTTCTCAGCGTCTTTGCGTTTTGCACTAAAGTATTTTGTGGGTTGCTTTTGAATTGCGCTCGGGGCGGCGTAGTTTCGAAATTCGTCCCATTAGTTAGCAATATAAAAAAACTGTTATTTTGATCTTGAGCAGAAGGCGGTACAAAAGCACAAAAGGGTCCATCTATAAATTTTCAGGTGTGCTTTTGTAACGCTTTCTACTCAAGATCAAATTATTAGGTATCTTATACTTTAGGGTTTGAAGTCGGTTTAATGTTTTTAAAACAGTTTTTTTATTTCACTCTTTTTAGTAATATCACATAATAATCGGTTGACGGGAAGTGAGTGATTGAAAAATTCCTTAGTGTGAAAGTGTTCATCCCTTAATTTTCCACCCTTAGGGGTGGTATCCTTTTCCTTCCTTCCTTACCTATAATAAAATCCAACGTCTGCTTTCTGTCTGTCTGTCTGTCCGCTTATAACTCGAGAACCACTGAACCGATTTTAATAAAACAAAATTCTACGGATAGCTTGATTCTTCCCATCAACTATAGGCTACTTACTATCACGCTAAATGGCTCATGAGGTTAGCAGTGAAGTGAAATATGAGAGCGGGCGGAGCGCGGGCACAGCTAGTTCTTTCATAAAATTCACAATAAAAACCACCCCTGAGATGTATTTTACTCATGAAAGAAGAATCATTAAAATCGGTCGAGAACTGGCGGAGAAGTCGAGTAACATACACACACAAAAAAAAACATACAGACGAATTGAGAACCTCCTCCTTTTTGGAAGTCGGTTGAAAATCTACCGATTTAAATTTAATCGAATGTAAAAATATTACATCATAATTAAATCTCATCATAATAGTATTCATCAACTTTAGTGTGTGTGTGTGTGTGTGAGGGTGTGTGTGTGTGATTGCTTGTCACAAATAAGACAAACAGATTAAATCAAACGAGCCAGGTCTGCGAGTTTGCAGGTTGCATACAGCTGGAAGAATTTAAGCTTGGCGCGAGAGCGCAGCGCGGCGGCACGAGGTGGATGTGAAGAGTTCGTCGCTTGCACTTCAACAGATTTCGGGCGCCGCGAGTTTCGTCAACGTTGTTTCCCCGGTTTGGAGCACATAAAATTTTTCCAATTAAGGATTAAACGTTAGTCTAATTAAATTCTTGAATAGAGTACTACTAGATATAATTAGTGATTAACATCTATTGTCATTGTTAGATATGGACCCTTCAAGAGGTGCGTGACCGGATCTGAGAGCACTCATTCGCAACCCCCGCATACGACGGAATGTCCATGGGCGTCGTTAGACACCTTATGGGTGGCTAGGCGCAACAATTCACACCTTCAATAAAAAAATATTACTTTAAAAAAACATTGCTTTATGTTATATGCACGCACATACATTTAAGTGTATGCAACTGGAGTTTTTAAAACTTCACTTCGGTTACAGGTACTATGCACTTGACCTTTCAAGCGCTCCGTATTGGGGAAAAATCTATATTGATTTTGAAAGATTATACTGACTATTCCGTAAATTCTACAGAATAAAACACTTCCATCTAAACACAATAACCCGACTTACGTTATGCGCGAGAAATTGTGAAAATTCCAAAAGAAAGAGTCGTAGATAATTCTAGAAAAAAGATATTTCAGCTAGCTAACTCTGTAGACAAGTGCCCACACCACGGCACTAGAGTCCATAACCAGACCCGACCTACGTAACACACAATGCCTTACCACCCCCACCGACCCCACAGACTACTGAAGTATATTAGACTACTAGAAAGATGGAATGGCTTAAAAAATTACAGTTATTTATGCCGATTTCACTGACGCCATCTTGGCGCCGATAGACGTAGTGAGCGTCCTAGGAACTAGATTTGACATTTATGTAATTAGTTAATGGCTGGCGCGGCCGTGGCCGGGGCGGAGAGCCTCAAACGCAACAAATATGGAAATATCATTCAAGATTTCGAATTTGTTGCGTTTGCGGTTGAAACCCTCTTGAAAAGCTCCTTGAAGAGGCTTGGCCGTCTGCTGGTGGACGCAACTGACGTCCCGCAATCAAGGACCAATATCACCTCCGAGGAGGTAGGTGCCATACTGGAGACTTCCCTTTGGATTGCTGGCTGTACTGGACTAGAGGAGAACACAGCCGAGGCTGCTATGCGGCCATAATACATCCAGTAGGGTGGGGCCAACCCAGTCGACTACAATTTGAGTCTACCACCTAGTACGGGGCAAGGGAATGATCTCATAATATTAATATTTTGACTCAAATTTGATTTGCCATCTTAGTTCAATGGCCGCTCACTACGGCTATCAGCGCCAAAATAGCGACAACGAAATCGGCACAACAATTTGCTGTCTCAAGCCATTCCAGTGTACTATATAGTCAGTGCCTCAGAGCCATCACATCCCCACACCCCTCTGGCTATGAAAGCGTCCGTCGAGCCAGTGGTTGTCACGCGGCGATTCCGAACAATAAGCGTCATTATTCCTTACCCGGCAGCCATTGTGCGACCGCTTTAGTACCCGCTTCCGATCGCGACTTCCATTCGAATAATTTATTATCGATATTGTTTTGTCGAGAGGGCCGCGTCCATTTTGTATCGACTGCGCCGCCGACGACGGTAGCCCCGCTGCCCATTGAGACGAGTGAGTGGTATTGATGGGTAGGTGTTTGGGTTTCATGTTTTGAATAACGCAGTCGTGTTGACACTGTGGATAGCAATTTATGTGATGGGCCTACAATATTTTACTCACTGTAGTTTATCCACTAAGAAGAATGTGTCTATCTGTTTGTCCACTAAGAAGAATGTGTCTATCCAACAACTAAGCACTGGGGTCTCTTGACATGTTGAATACTAGCAAGAAGAGGTTCAGGGATGAAGTCATAGCTGTCATTACTTCTGCAACTACTTCTTTCGATATTTCCCTCCACTGATCATCATCATTATAGGTATATATAAACATTCTACTCTTCTGAGTGTATGGTGTTTTTGCTTTCTTTTTATTACGAACTACTCCTTTACTGAATAACATATTTGTACGGTGTGGTGTGTCTTTGCTGCTCTTGATTATTGATTATTTGTGTTTTTGATTTTGTTAACTGTTGTGTACCTATCCTGTTTGTTTTTGTATTCATCCTTTTAGGTAGGTTTATGTTTTTGGTTTATGTGTCATTCAAATTATAACTTCCTTTTATTTTTTATTATTGTTATCGTGGAGAGCGTTGCTAGATGTGTACTTACTATTTTTTGCTATTATGTTGTATGTTACCTCACGTAAAGTCTGTTTATTTTCCCATAATAAATAAAATAAAAAACATAAATAAATCACTCACGGAATTTAAGACTTTATGATTATTGATGTCTAAAATCAGTAGATAAGTCCATATCATTCCGAATTGGTCACTTTCAACCATGATCCTTTAGGAGTCTACGAATAGCATTTCAGTATTTTTTTTTAATGGTAAAAATTACTTTATAAAAAAAAATATTTTATAATTTATGTAATCCGGTCTTTGTGGTTGAGTCAGAGGGGCCAAAGCACATGCTCCGACTAGCCGCAATATCACCTGCAAGCAGGTGCCTTACCGGAGACACCCCTTTGGATTGCTGGGCTGTAGAGAAGAACACAGCCGAAGCTACGCGACCGTATTACGTCCAGTACGATGGTACCAACACATATTTTAAGTAAAACGAACATGAAAATGAAAATAATTTTCAAACTCATTTTTTTGTTTGTTATTATTGTCTTGAAAACTTTCTCAATTCAGTATTCACAAAGAAAATAATAAGTCAGCGGCACGATTTCATACATTGCTCAAATTGTAATAAGACAGGGAGCTATTTGTAATATCGGGCATACTTTGTAATATAAGAAGTAAGCGTCGTTCGCGCGTGAGGGAGTTCTACGCTAAGCACCGGGTTTATATAAAACTTCTGTTGTAGGTACGTCTTTAAATTCGTCTCTGAGGAAAACTGTGCGCACGAGAACTGTGGAGACTTCATTTTTACGAAAAGTTTGGCGAATCTTTTGTGTGCGTGTTTTTACTTTTTTAGGTTTCCGTATCCCGTACGGAAGCCTATTACTTAGCCTAGGCCGTCTGTCTGTCCGTCCGTCCGTCTGTCTGTCTGTCCGAGGGCTGTATCTCTTGAACCGTAATAGTTAGCCCGTTGAAATTTTCACAGAATATGTGTTACTAGCTTTTGCCCGCGGCTTCGCTCGCGTGAAATTCGTATTTCAAAGGAATAAAGTAATTAACTAAGGCCAATCTGCGTTAAGGTAAACAATAAACCTTCTCAACTAAAGTAAGTAATTAACGGCGAGGCTTCAGGCTGAGCTGCATTCTGGAAGACAATAAACATTCTGGAAGAAAGTAAGTAACTGAGGGTGAGGCCGAAGGCCGAGCTGCGTTCAGGAAGACTATAAACCTTCTTGATGAAAGTAAGTAACTGAGGGCGAGGCCGAAGGCCGAGCTGCGTTCAGGAAGACTATAAACCTTCTCGAAGAAATTAAGTAATTGAGGACGAGGCCGAAGGCCGAGCTGCGTTCAGGAAGACGATAACCTTTTCGAAGAAAGTAAGTAACAGAAGGCGAGGCCGAAGGCCGAGCTACGTTCAGGAAGACCATAAACCTTCTCGAAGAAAGTAAGTAACTGAGGGCGAGGCCGAAGGCCGAGCTTCGTTCAGGAAGACGATAACCTTTTCGAAGAAAGTAAGTAACAGAGGGCGAGGCCGAAGGCCGAGCTGCGTTCAGGAAGACGATAACCTTTTCGAAGAAAGTAAGTAAATAAGGGCGAGGCCGAAGGCCGAGCTGCGTTCAGGAAGACCATAAACCTTCTCGAAGAAAGTAAGTAAATAAGAGCGAGGCCGGAGGCCGAGCTGCGTTCAGGAAGACTATAAACCTTTTCGAAGAAATCAAGTAATTGAGGTCGGAGCTGCGTTCAGGAAGACTATAAACCGTCTTGAAGAAAGTAAGTAACTATCGCCCATAGTTACTCGTCTTCCAGGATACAGCTCGGCCTTCGGCCAGGCCCTTAGTTACTTACTTTCTTCGGGAAGGATTATAGTCTTCCTGAACGCAGCTCGACCTTAGGCCTCGCCCTCAGTTACTTACTTTCTTCGAGATGGTTGAAGGTCTTCCTGAACGCAGCTCGGCCTTCGGCCTCGCCCTTTGTTACTTACTTTCTTCGAAATGGTTTATACTCTTCCTGAACGCAGCTCGGCCTTCGGCCTCGCCTTTAGTATGTTACTTACTTCCTTTGAGAATGTTTATTGTTTATCTGAATCCAGTTCACCCTCCGGCCCCGGCCTTAGTTAAGTAACTTTCCTCTCCCTCTCCCTCTCCCTCTCCCTCTCCCTCTCCCTCTCCCTCTCCCTCTCCCTCTCCCTCTCCCTCTCCCTCTCCCTCTCCCTCTCCCTCTCCCTCTCCCTCTCCCTCTCCCTCTCCCTCTCCCTCTCCCTCTCCCTCTCCCTCTCCCTCTCCCTCTCCCTCTCCCTCTCCCTCTCCCTCTCCCTCTCCCTCTCCCTCTCCCTCTCCCTCTCCCTCTCCCTCTCCCTCTCCCTCTCCCTCTCCCTCTCCCTCTCCCTCTCCCTCTCCCTCTTCCTCTCCCTCTCCCTCTCCCTCTCCCTCTCCCTCTCCTTCTCCCTCTCCCCCACCCTCCTTCCCCTTCCTTATCTCCCTACCTCCGCTCCTCTCCCGACCCTTCCTCCCTCCCCTCCCCCTTCCTTCCATCTCTCTACGTCAACCTCCCCTCTCGGCCCTCCCTCACCTCCCTCCACCTCCCCTCTCGCCGCTCTCTCACCTCCCTTCCTCTATGCCTCTATTTACCCCCACCACCTTTCCCCCTTCGTTCCGCGTTCATAGCTCCCCCTCGCTCCCTCCCTCTCTGCCTAATCGAAAATCCTAATATACACTTCATTTACAGGAAAACCTAAACGAAAATCCTAAGCCTTCAAGTTCTCACAGAAAACAGGATTGTACGGAACCCTCTTTACGCAAGGTCGACTCGAACTTGACCACTTTTTTTCAAAATTATCTTACCATGGGATATACACTTAATTTACAGGATAACCTAAACGAAAATCCTAAGTTTTTTAGTTCTCGCAGAAATCGGGATGGTACGGAACCCTCTTTACGCGAGCTCGTCTCGAACTTGACCACTTTTTTTCAAAATTATGTTACTCCGGGATATACACTACCACTATACAAAGTTTCGTCAAAATCCGTCCAGCCGTTCAGGCGTGAAAGAGGAACAAACAAACAAACAAACAAACATACTTTCACATTTATGATATTAGTGAGATTATGGCGGATATAACAACAATAAAACATAGAAAAAGTAAAAAATTTAGGAGGGTTCCCATACACGTTTCTTGTATGGGAACCCTCCTGTTTTTTTTTTTTCAATGTTTTTTTTTGTGGTGCGGAAACCTCGGTGCGCGAGTCCGCCTCGCACTTGGCCGGTTTTTTATTTTTCATGTAATTTTTACTTCAGAACAGAAAATGGGACTCCATTATGATGGTAGACTTGAATTTTAAATTAGTTTACAAAAGTCTCAATCAAGAAATGAAGAATCAAGGCAACAGGCAGATTACCTAGTAACAATACAACAAAAATAAAATAAGTCATCATCAGTGAACATGAACACATAAAAATACTCTAACCTCCCCCACAATCCCAGTTATGTCTGGTAGATAGAAAATGGCGGACTTGATGTCGACGTTGAGTCGTTGTTTTCTGTCACTGCCCAAGTTCGAAATAAAGTATATTTTCATTGAATTTAATCTGGGGGCACGGCAGTGCACCCGCCAAGTAGATTTTTTTTATTTCTTTCAATTTAATTTCAACTTGTTTGGGGCGAGCTAGCTTTTTCCTGCGGCATTACTCGCTCGGAGTGGGCTTTTATTTTATTTTTAGTTTTGAACCCCCGACGCAAAAAGAGGGGTGTCATAAGTTTAAGGCGTGGGGGTGTGTGTGTTTATGTGTGTGTATGCCTGTGGCATCGTAGCTCCCAAATGGATGAACCGATTTGGATGCGGTTTTTTTATAAGAAAGCGGTTTAATCGGGATTATTCTTAGCTATTTTTGTAATAAAGTAATTAAGTAATCAAAAAATTTATTATCTTAAAGGGCGAACCGATTTGCATGCTGTTTTTTTATAAAAAGCTTGAAATATAAGCTTAAACAGTCAGAAATAATTTCCGTTTACTTACTCGTTACGTACAGTAGTTGAGGGTCCGCTAAGTAAATAAAATATAAAAACTCAGAGCTGCGCGGGAATTTGCATTGCTCAGAGCTGGGCATGGCATTCGCCACCTCCGCATGCGACCGAATTTCCATGGGCAACACCTTAACGACCACGGCATGTCTTTCAATTGCTAATCTTTAAATTGTTCATGGGCTGGACTTAAATACAGCGCTGAGTCTAGTGAAATCTTCACTAGTCTCAGCATAGGCTGTGTTCAGTCCTTTTCCCCCCCCTTTTTCCTTCTGTATTGTTTAAATGTGTGTGTTAATTAGTATTACTTTCTTGATTGTTTAAATGTGTCATACATAATATGTAAAAATAATGTAATGCTGTAGGGGAAAAAATTAATATTTCTTTCTTTCTTTCTTCTTTCTTTCTTATGGGTGCCTCGGCGCCACATGTGGCGATTTCTATAAAAAATACATTTCTCGGAAGAAAAGCCGCAAACATTGACTTGAAAAAAATCATTAATTGTTTAAAACATAAAGAAAATGTAACGACATTATAATGGACCAACTTTGGTTCTCCACTCTGCGCATCTCGCTGCGCGCGCGTTGCCCAAGCGGGGGCGGATGGATAAGGTAGGTACGGTAGGTAAGGCGTGAGGCTAGAACGATAAAAAAGGTATGGACGTCGGACTGTCAAATGCTTGTATCAGAACTAGCGTCGCCGAGTTGCGGGGAGCGGAGTGTACTTACCGATGATAAGATATTCCACTATTGTGCACACTAAACTTGGCTGTAGTGTTTTTACACGTAAACACAGCATGCGGGCACTTTAAACAGGTTTTTGCGAATGCAGCCGATGACAGAATGACGGGCCAGCGCGCGACCGTCCAGTGAAACAAGTAAGCTTTTACTTATATCATGTTACGCTGGCGAGGATAGGGTTCGGGGTCCATACCTTTTTTATCGTTGTAGGCGTGAGGGTGTGGTAAGGTCGACAGGCAGTGCGATTGCGCGATATCTCACGGAATGCGCCTCGCGTGATCCGCGCCCGCGCCCAGTCGCGATGGCGACGCCAAACAACTAATGTTATCAAAACTTTTAATGAAATTTTCCTAAAAATGCCTTTTGTTTCTTTTTTGCTTCGGATCTAATAAAATCTCGGACGAGATTCGCGAAGAGAGCCTCGTAAAAGTTGTCATAAAAAGCGGAGGCACAGACGAAATTACAATCAGAAGGTGGGCGGCGCGGCGGCGGCGGCGCGGAGGCGGCCGCGGGGCGGGCTGATGCGGGTAAAATCTCAGAGCAATAACACACGCATAGAGCGCGCGTGTGTGCTGCTTTGACTAACTATATTTATTTTATTTATTTAATATACTTATTGTACCCTTTGACTCCCAAACGTTGAAAATAGTACTACTCCCCTTGGCTCCCAGGCCCTTTTAGCGGCGCGCAAAAACGCGAAATTTTGGCGCGCGCGCTCTCGCACAAATTCAAATATCCCGCCTCAATCGATCGTACCATCAATAATCTGTATTCACTCTTATTTGTACTGAAATTACGCATTCAGTCATACCAAACACTTCAGGATTCACTTATTTAGAAGCACAGACCGATTTTTTGAACTCCAGGCAAAACAAAACACACTCTTTAAATTATTTTTTTGAATTTTTCTGACCAAAACTAATTAATTTCGCCTTACAAGTCATATATCAAAATAAGCGCAATGAAACGAACTATGGAATACCGAACTACAGTTACGGGAATAATCTTTGTCTATTCCAGTGTCAGTGGAAATGTCAGTTGTCAAAATTGACATTTTTTTTTCTCATTTTCAAGAATTATTTTCTGTGTGAAGGTGATTGTGTTGCCCAGTCGTGTTTGAGAAAAGTTACTAGTAAATTTAACCAAAAATTATTACCAGTATTCAGTTTTACTAAAAAAAAATTGGTAGAATTAGATAATGAATTAAAACTAACGGCGCGCAATAGGCGCGCAATAAGTGGCACGCGCGTGCCATCTGGGAGCCAACGGTCTTCGAAGAAAAGTGGCACGCGCGTGCCGTCTGGAAGTGGAAGGGATGGCGGACTTATTGCTTAAGGCAATCTCTGCCGGTCAACCACCCTATTACAACATTTATGTGAGTATTTAGAGAAAAAAGACTTAACTAATAATAACATGTTAATAAATTTATGAAAAAAAAAACTACAAAGACAACTTATACTGCGAAGTGTAATAAAATTTTATACAATTAATATATAAAACTAGCTTTTGCAAGCGGCTTCGCTCGCGGTAAACTCAATACTGCAATAATCCAATACTGCAACGCAACGCAACAGAACTGCTAACGCCATCTATTACTACCATTCGACACTAAATTCCGTTCCTACTATACTTTCTATGACTGCTCAGCTCTAAGACTTTTTTGCGCAATGGTATATAGCCTATAGTGACCCTCGAGAACATTTAACACAATTACATTGGTACATCAAAATCTATTCAGTGGTTCCGGAGTTTACCTCAAACATACATACACATTCCTTTTTATAAGAAGTGCAGATAGAGAAGAGATAGAGATGCAGTGTCTACGTATTAATTTTAAATAATGGCACGTTTTGCATGACTACCTACATATTTTTTTACAGATGTGACGCTTTCATACCCTTTGCTTACTCTTCATACCCTTTGCTTACTGTTCATACCCTTTGCTTACTGTTCATACCCTTTGCTTACTGTTCATACCCTTTGCTTACTGTTCATACCCTTTGCTTACTGTTCATACCCTTTGCTTACTGTTCATACCCTTTGCTTACTGTTCATATCCTTTGCTTACTGTTCATATCCTTTGTTTACTGTTTATACCCTTTGCTTACTGTTCATATCCTTTGTTTACTGTACTTACCCTTTGCTTAATGTGCATACCCTTTGCTTACTGTTCATACCCTTTGCTTACTGTTGATACGCTTTACTTACAGTTCATACGCTGACAGGCGCGCTCTATGACATTGTTGCTCTGAGGGTAAAATGCTTTAAGGGAAGTTTCCCTAATCAAGACGGATGGACCAACTATGCAACTGGGGTGCCGCCTTCACTTCTTGGATATTAACTTAAAGAGGCCGGTTCTTTTTGGGGAGATTTTTTCTGTTTTAATACTGAATTCCTTATCATGTAAAAATGGTGACATCTTGAAATTAGGAGGTGATGAAATCATATATCAGACTAGCTTATGCTCGCGGCAAAGAGATTAAAATTTAATGTCTTTGGCTCGCGGCTTCGCTAGACTGCAACGCAACGCAACTGAACTGCTAACGCTATCTATTACGACCATTCGACATTAAATTCCGTTCATATTATACTTTCTTTGATACTGCTCAACTCTAAGGCTATTTATCCTGATGGTATATAGCCTATAGTGAGCCTCCAGAGCTACTCTTTACATTGGTGCAAACCGCATCAAAATCTGTTCAGTAGTTCCGGAGTTTACCTCAAACATACAGACAGGCTTTCCCTTTTTTAAGAAGTAGAAGATAGAGATAGAGATAGAGAAGATTACATACATAAATATCCGTCCAGATTGGTGTCATCGCACTGAATGAAAGGTACGCCGAAATGATCATGTAAATAGTTCGTGTTATCCAGTTCAGTGTAGCCGGTAGGGCTAAAGGGAAGCACTGACATGATAACTAGCTCAAGGTGTTGTGGGCGGACATCACCGCTAGTACCTAGGTGGTGTGATGTAGATGTGAGGTTTTCTTAAGAGGGGTTTTTTTTTACTTTAAAACCGTTATAGTCTTTTCCAGTTAACTTGTGAAAAATATTTCAGCGATACTGAAGTAGCCAGGTCTCTCTTTCAGGAAGAAATAATTTTAAGGGATAAGTCTGAACTGCCCGGGCAGAAGCACGTGAAGGCACTACTTCCTGGGTACTCGCGTAAATTCACTTCCAAGGTATTAAACCTAAAAAAGAACGATATAAAAATCCTAATAAGGACCATAACAGGACACTGTAGACTAAACAAACACCTACACCGAATGGGTCTATCATTGGTCTCCCTCTACGGAGACCAAGCCATGCTGCATCGTCATAGCCCCAGTACGACGTTGCTATCGCTTACTCGCTCTCGCTTGCCTACCGATGACAGGAGTGAGAGAGAAACACGAAGATTGCGACGGTCGCCCGATGAAGGGTGAGCGATTTCATGTTTCTCTCTCGCTCCTGTAATCGGTAGTCAAGCGAGAGCGAGTAAGCGATAGCAACGTCGCAGTGGGGCTATGACGATGCAGCTTGGCTTGTCTCCGTAGAGGGAGACAATGATAGTCGGATATGGCCTTATCGACACGCCGGTGTGCACGTTCTGTAGAAAAGAGTATGAAACACCCATACACATCCTTTGTGAATGTGAAGTGCTCATTCACAGTAGAAGCCGTATTCTTGGGGGTTATATTTTGAACCCATGCCAAATACAGGCATTCAACCCCAAGAATATAACTCAGTTTGTAGCGGAAATCGGACTTGGGGGTGAGCTATAAACTTTTAAGAGATCACAATAGATCTTCCTAAAGGATATGTCAAATAGCACCTCACGTTTACTCCGTGTGGGGTCGGTACTTAAAAAGAATAGCCCCACTGCATCTCTCCCCGTTGCATGTCGTAAAAGCCGACTAAGGGATAAGAAAATTCGTCAGCCTCGGTAGCTCAGTGGCGCGGTTGGTTAGTCAACTGTTATTAAGCAACGCTGAGCGCGGTCAGTGATTGGATGGGTGACCGCTCGACCGTTGGAGGCTGACCGTGGTTCGGATTCCACGTTAAACTGTAGGTCCCTTCCCTTCTTACCTTACTAGGTGGTAGGGTTTATCCCGGCCGGTTTGGTACCACCGCACTGAACGAAACGTCGGTCGAAACGGCTATGTAAATAGTTCGTGTTTTCCGTCCAGTTTAGTGTAGCCGACATGAAATGAAGGGAAGCACTGACATGGCACCTAGTTCACCCTGTGTTATGGGCTGACATCACGGATGTTGTAGGTGATGTAGCCAACCGTGTCAGCTTCCATAAAAAAAAAAAAAAAAAAAAACGTGAGTCGTGCTTGCTTCTGAAAAATGTTTTTGGGGTAATTCTATGTAACTATCTATTTATCCTCCAAGGTCTTTTTTAAGGTTCCGTATCCGTCGTAGGGGATTCTATTACCATAGTTTACTATTACTAAGCCTACGCCGCCGTGTGTCTGTCTGTCCGTCTGTCCGAGGGCTGTACCCCTTGAACCGTAATACGTAGCTCGTTCAAAGTTTCACAGAATGTGTTGCACAATGTTCACATGTGTTTATCTTCCAAGAAAAGGAGTCCTAAATTTCTGCTTGCGCACGATAAGGTCACGGCAACCAGGCTAGACATTTTAAAATCTATGAAAACATATGAACAGCTTTCGCACTGGCCGGCGGCGACCGTAAAGTGATACTATAACGGCATTTAATAAATTATTGTCTCCGTGCTGCCGTGCCGCAATCGTGCCGCGGTGCTGCCGTGCCGTTACCGTGCCGTCACGAACACGTCAAGTATGGAGTGCAGACAAAAAATTATGAAATACCATTACGTCTTGTGGCTACCATCGCCATCTAGTGCGAAAGCTATTCATATGTTTTTACACGTTTTTGTCTCCACTTCTGCCGTCCAGTGGTCGTGCCGTTGTGTTGCCATGCCGTGGTGGTTGTTCATGACCGCATAACGGAAACAGTGCAGACAAAAACTGCGAAGTCATTATATCGTTACGGTAGCCGTTGACTGCGATGCGATGATCATTTTACAGTACTTTTTAGTGAAAATCTATTTTTCAAGATTTGGGGGATGGTTAATGTCCGCCTTTATTAAATAAAAAATAAATTCTAACTCATGAATAAAAATGGGTAGGTTGCATACGTAACTAGTACAATTTTGAACTGCGTGTAGGTAAACTCCAAACACTGAAAGTTCAATGACCTCAAAAGAAAAAGAGGACTGAATTAGTTCACTGCACTCTCCAGTCTCACTGTCCATCGAGTTTTTATTACAACTTCCCACTTTTGTATGACCACAAAAACAACGGAATTTCGATTTGAGTGATAAGGATTTTTTTCTTCTAATAATGAGTACTTTCTATTCCCGAAGTTTCTCAAACCTATCCTGATACACCCTGTATATGGTTTTATACATTTTTTGTCTCCACTTCTGCCGTGCCGTTGTCGCGACGTTACCGTCGCCGCTCCGTGCCGTTGTCGTCTAGTGGGCAAGCAGCCAAATCTGCAAGTGTTCACAATCTCCATTCACAGCCTCACCATATTGTATGTGACCCGACGCCGGCGCCGGCTCCGCAGCCCATAATACATTCAGTAAATAGCTTCATTATTTCCATCTAAAATACATCTGCTTGACGTACGGCCGCTGCCGCCGCCGCACCGCATAAATAGTGGTCGTTACAGAAATTGAATGCCCTCGTGTCATAATTTTCGGAGACCAAAAGAAATGAATAGCCAGAAATGACATTGTCGTTCATTGCATTAACCTTCATATCAACATTTGGTCTGCACGCACTACATTTGTATCAGACAAAAGTTACGTGAGTAAACAAGCGGCCTACTTAACAAAATATTATATATATGTATATAAGATGGAGCGTTGACGTCGCCCGAGCCACAACAACTACGGCGGCGAGGGCGACGTCCACCATCGGCCAGCTTGGGGTCATCGGGACCTCGCGTCCCGTCTAGTGCCCCCGCTACCGGTGGTGCAGTGCACCCATAAGGCGACGCGCGCGCGAATATGAAGACGTTTAAAAGAGATGCGCAACGACGACGTCGCCGTGCAGTCCGGCCGATACGGAGCTCTCCGAGATGGTGGTGGTGGTGGCCTACGTGTCTAGTACCACCACGCATCGCTCGAAGCTAGTCTCGCGTCGTCTCGGAGAGCTCCGTAGCCACGGCCTGCACCCGCCAGCGCGCTTGGAGACTTGTCTCTTGCCACCTGGCGGTATTACCGTTTTTATTTTATTTAATTTGGTATTAATTTTGTATATTTTTGTAACTTTTAGTAGGTATAACACATGTAAAATTAATATAAATTAAATGTAAAAACGTGAAATAAAGGAAATATACCTGCATATTTGTAATTTCATCTTGTACATTTTTATGTTACCTCTTCTGTTACCTATATAAATAAATATAAAATTAAATTAATTATCTAATTAAATTAAAAAAAATACATAAAGTTTCTCGCACTGTTCCTCCGGATAGATTATTATGCTAGACGGGACAAAATATTATGACCAACAATACTGAATATGTGAAGTTGTGTGTTCTTCATGGCGAAATAAATATCTGAATCTACATACAGACGTACATACCATCACGCTTTATCCCGACAGACGAGGTAAACAGAGTAATCGGTATTGTACTGCAAGAACTCGGGTAAATTGCCACACAATACCGACCACCACGTTTAGAAAACAATATCAAGCAAAACAATATCAACCAAAACAAGTAAGTTACTTACAGTTAGTTACCACAGTCCTATTGCAGGACTGTGGAAGTACCGTATCAAGGTGAGAGATGGCTGGCCTGTCACCCTTTAGCAAATTCAAATTCAAATTCAAAAAGTTTTATTGCAAACAAATTTAAAAACAGAAAACATAAAAGAAAAAAAAAACATAATAAAAACTAAAATAATTAAATACTTATAACAAAAAAAGAACATTAAAAAGAAAAACAATACATTGTTCGCAAAAGGGATGTGGCACAGCTCTTATTCCTACGGCGAACCATAGGAACGCTGATTTTAAGCCTAACCCTAATATGTTGACATAATTTCGACTACTTACTAAGAAACTTATTTTAAAAACGTAAAAAGATCAAAACCAAAAAAAAAATACATAAAAATGGGAAAATAAAAAAAAGGAAAAAAGGAAGAAAGTGACGAGTGTGGGTTATAGTGAGAACAAACAAAAAAAAAAAAACAAAAAAACAAACAAACAAAACAAAACATAAAAATAAAATTGAGGACCGTGATTAATAAATATCATGTTAGCCTCCTTTTTGTACTGACAGTAAGTGTAATTTAAGTTTATGTTTAAAATTGATATCAGACCTTATTAACTTTATTGGTGGTGGAATGTTGTTCCAGCACTTGGAAGCCGCGTATCTAAAGGATCCTTCAAAGGCGGCTCCGTGCTGCTTTGGAACAATGAGTAGAGTGCCAGCACCTCGTGTGCCGTGAGCGTGTTTTGCACCTGCCCACTCAAGCTTCTCCCATAGTAACTCTGGAGCATGAGTATTAACAATTCGGTGAAGCTGGCTGGCAAGGTGCAGCGCACGTCTATTGTTCATATTTAGTACATTAAATTTATTTAGATACGGAGTAATATTATGCTGTCTTCTACCAATGGGTCTGCAGAATCTCATGCAGGCATTTTGTACACGTTGTATTTTTTTCTGTGTTTTCTTGTAAATACACGGCACGGCATCTCTTATATTCTTTAGTCGCCTTTTCCAACATGTACGGGGAGATATGCAGCGAGCTTATTATTTTCAAATACCGGGCCGCACACGTACTATCGGAGAGTAGAAACTGAACCTTCGACAACTTAATGGCTCTTCTAGGCATATAATTCTCTTCGGAGGCCGTTAAGGTGACCCTTCGCCGAGGTCGCGTCGAACGACTCTTGGTGTCATTAACGGGGTTGAAAGAGCACGAACTTCGGTTTTAGCTCTATACTGTCGGATACTTATATGGAATTTTAGGACAATCGCATAGGAACTGACGTTTTTATCTAACCTGAAATGGTTGGCTACATCACTTTATTTTTTATGTAAACCAGCATGGGTGGCTGTGCCGAGGGACCAATGGTGCAGTCGACAGAGCCAAAATCACCTCTCCTCGCGAAACCACGCTCAGTTAGGTGCCATGCCAGCAGATTTGCGACTGTTGCTACATCACTTGTAAACCTAGGTACCCAGTCAGCGCTTCCTTTGGTATACGTGTCGGTTACACTAAACTGGACGGAAAAAACGAACATTTACGTAGCCGCTTCGACCGACCTTTAATTCAGTGTGGTGGTATCAATCCGGTCGGGTTAAACCCTATCACCTATTAATGCTCACAAAGGGACTAGAATCATTGTACTACAGGTGAATAATCGGTTCCCTTAGCCTGTTTTATAGGTACTACCAATGTCGATGCTCCGACGAACTGGCTTCCCTCATCCCTCCTCCTCCGATCCGTAACCGCCATACCCGTCCTCTTCACCGCCGTCCTCCACACATCTATTGACTGCACCTTTGGTCCCACGACTCTGCCATAAATGCGGTTTTTTTTTTTTATGGAACTTAGTTTTTATATTAAAAAAGGTACTAGGTACTTATTCCGTGGTTTTAATCATTTGAATCTATACTATAGCATTTGAATCTCAAACATCAAAGGTTTACTGTAAGAAATCTCTGTAAGGAAAAAAATTTTTGTCTGTAAAGTCGGTTTACGGACGATAGTTTTACGTGATAACGTCATAAAGAAACACAGCTATAAGAATTGCCGTATTTTTTCGTACGGCACCCCTATCGCTGCCGTACGCCGTACATTTGTCGATTTCTAGCCTCGATTACCGTACGATACGGCAATTACCGTACGTTTGGCAACACTGCCGCTACATTTGTCGATTTCTAGCCTCGATTACCGTACGATACGGCAATTACCGTACTTTTGGCAACACTGCCGCTTGGGCCGATTGTGCCTCTCTATCGCTTGTTACGCGCTCTGGCTTGCACACACAGGCTCGATGGAACGTGGCACTTTTTCGTGCGTGCAGCCGGTGTTCATCAATTTATGAGACGTTATCACGTCTCTATCGCTTGTTACGCGCTCTCGCTTGCACACACAGGCTCAGATGGAACGTGACACTTTTTCGTGCGTGCAGACGGTGTTCATCAATTTATAAGACGTTATCACGTCAAAAAAAAAGCCAGTGTGTGCAGTACCTATTTTCAGATTAGCCCCCCCGAAGCAAATCTCATGTGCCAACTGAGAGTCCCACTCAATCTTCGTTAGTTCGCGGGACATCGGCGGCGCGGGGAGGCGCTTCCGTCGAAATACTCTTCGAGCAGTCTTCGGAATTAACGGAATTGCTAGCTAATTAAGTTACCGCCCGTTAAGTGTATAAGTCTCTCGAGCCGGGGAATATAAATCCAGCATATTTAGGAGTTCTGTACCAAAATGGTAAAACTGAATCCTTAAGAGGTTTCTATAGGACATTAAACGAAAATTGTTATATTTTTTAAAACTTCAAGCAAAAATTTAGTTCCATGAAGTACATAATATGAAAAAAAAAATTTTTACTAGGTAATATGTACTAAACACTGAAGCAGACTTTTTAAATTTACAGTATTTTTTCATGGTGAAAAAAAGTTTCTGAATGTGACTCTATTTTAATTTCTTATGTCGAGCTAGCTCCATACCGGATAATTATTTTGGAATAAAATTTACGTCATTATATAGGGAATTTAATTTTCTAGACACTAAAGCAGCATTATTTGAAAAAAGCAATCCTAATAATTTTTGAACAAACAAAAACTACAAAATTCACGATATAAACGCGCGCACTGCCGTCCGATTGCTCAGTACGCCGAAATTGCATTTTTGTTTTGTCATATGAATCCTCTTAAATCCTTATAGTGAGACCTCGTTTTCCTTCATTCCGTTTGTCCGTCTGTCTGTCTGCACGTCACAATGTCACAACTGCTACTGTAAACATTAATTGAATTTACGCAACAGGGGCAACTCGGGTTTTGGGTACGGTGGGGGAGTCGGCGAAGATGGAAGAAATTTATTTTATTATAAAAATTATAAGTATATAATTATAAAAAAGACATTAATGCTATACGTTAACATAATACATACAATATATTGAAAAAAATAATAAAAAAAAGAATAAAAATTATTGAAATATTTATATATTTTTAGAGGCATTAATAATATTTTTAATCTTTAAACTACTTCGAATAAAAGTATGCCATCTTCCCCATCTCCCCCACCCATCCCCCACCCCTAATACGTACATATATCCGAATCGTAGGGGTATACATTTCTGAAAACAAGCATACAAAGATTTCCATAAATATTTAAATAATATTATGCATTATTAAGAATACGTTACTTCGATTAAATCTATAATTTCATACATTCTGAAAAATAAAAAAATATTATGCAATATCTAATACGTTCTGAATGTATAAGTAGTGAATTTACGGTGTGAAATGAAATGAAAGTGTAGCCGGCACGGCCGAAGGGAAGCACTGACATGGCACCTAGTTCACCAAGGTATTATGAGCTGACATCACGGATGTAGTAGGTGATGTATCCAACGGTGTCAGTTTCCATAAGAAAAAAAAAACCCTCGGCGCATAAAGTGCTATCATGCTTGACCGGTTTTTTTTTTATTTACGACAGACGAATAAAGCTGCCCTGTTGCGTAATAATAAAAAGGCTTAGACGTAGTGTATAAAAGAATATATTTTATGGGTGTCTTTACGACATGTTTTTTGCGATTCCGCGCGCGCCGACGAGCCTCTCCTATATCATTCTATCATATGCTCCACTTAGCCTTATTTCAGCGGAATCCTTTTTCGTCGGATCGATGAGTTTGTGAGCATCGGCGGCGGGTCTGTTGAGGGCCTCGACGCATACCGAGTCTACATCGCAGTAAATAATATTTTATTGAACTGTTTTATTAATATAATTTTATTTTCGAAAATTATACTACATTGTAGTATGTTAAATATACCTACTAACATAATGATGTTGATAAAAAATATGTCTCAAAGTTTGACAAAGGCTGTTTACACCTGATACACTTAATTTTAATAAGTCCTTGTAGTCAGAATTCTCATCAAAATTATTAATCTTGCTTTCAAGCTGCGTTTTCGGTAGATTGTAGGCGATGTTGTTATGTGGCTAGTCACTAAAGTACTTGTGATAATATGTATAAAAAAAATACCCTGCGAAGTTTCTGGTCGGTTCTTCTTCGTGGGTGTAATCGAACCGGATAGAACAAATTGTGACAAGTTCAAGGTGACCGTGCCAAGGTGAGAGGTGGGCCCTCTAGCACGGCACTTGTACTAAGGCAGTCGCCTTTTACGGCATGCACAGGGAGATATGCAGTGGGGCTATTCTTTTTAAGTACCGACCCCACACGGTATAATATCGAAAGACCATTTTATATACTACTGTGTGTGGCCGGTACTGAAGAATAGCCCCACTGCATCTCTTTCCATGCATGTCGTAAAACGCGACTAAGGGATAAGGACAAGATGCCGTGCATAAGGGCGACAGGCTAGCCACCTCTCACCTTGGCGCGGTCTTTCCACCGAGTCATGCAGCAGGTGGGCCTTCGTGCCTTACTTGCTGCCTGATAGTTATCTTGTCCGTATACTTTGCTAAACGTGATGGTCGGTGTTGTGATGTAATTTACAAGAGGACTTTCAGCACAACACCGATTACTCTGCTTACCCCTATTGTCGGGATATGGCGTGTGATGTGTGTGTGTGTGTGTGTTAACCATTGTATATAATGAAAAGTTTTTCGTTGTTTTGACCTACGCTTTTGACGCCTCCGCCGAACAGAGTTTGTTTATTGCTTTGGTTTATTTTAATAGAATTCTCCATAATGAGAGCACGGAAATATATATTTTTTTAAATTAATATTTTCTCGAACATGAAATTTGATATTTCTAAGAAAACTCATTAAACCGTCACAGAAAACTCGTTAAGTGGTCGCCAACACAATTTCGATTACTCTGCTTGCTCGTCAATGCCAGCATTTTCTGGCGGCTCTGGGAAGGGGAGGGTGGGGGGGGGGGGGGGGGGGGGGATGAAGTGAAGTGAGCTGTTCACATTTTCACAATAATTTCTCAAATAATTTTCAGTAAATAACTCATATGCTGCACTAGAATTTTGCCGGTTCAGGAAATGATAATGTATTCTTGTTAATTAAAACAAAATTTTAAATGTGTATAATTTCTTGCCGTCGAGTACGAAATCTGATCATAATATGTTTTAATTTCGTAAATTTTTGTCTCCTCTGCTGCCGTGACGTGGTCGTGACGTTGCCGTTGCCCGTCCGTTACGTTATCGTCTAGTGCGCAAGCAGCCTATGGCTGGTAAGGCTAGGTAACATCGGAGACATTTTTATGGAATCACCCACTACATCCGTGATTTCAGCCCACAATACCTAAGTGAAAGAAAGAAAGAAAGAAAATATAACAAAAACCTAAAAGAGAAAAATTGACAGGCGCAGCCTTTGCCGCTACACACCCACTCGTCTCCGAGCTGGGAGTGTGCGGCGCTGAATTTAAGCCTGCCCCACACAGTCAATATATTTTTGAGCATGATGCATCTTAGCCTAAATGAACAATACTTAGCCTAAATACGTTAAGTTTTATAACAATAATTATGTTAGTTTACAATAAGAAAAAAATAGGTAAAAAAACTTTTAAGTTAAACGGTTTTATTAAAAAAAACTAGAAAAAAAACATCAGTTGTACAAAAAACTAGAAAATAATAAGGACACAACGTACGAAATCGCGCAATACTAGCGTGCTGTCTTCTCATGTCGGATGCCAAAGGGCACATTGTGTCGCTGCGTCAGCGGAATAATTAATAAATTGAGACTTTTAACAGACTAATATAAAAACGTGGGGCGCATGTTATTTATTACGCATATTGTACGCCCCACGTTTTTATATTAGTCTGTTAAAAGTCTCAATTTATTAATTATTCCGCTGACGCAGCGACACAATGTGCCCTTTGGCATCCGACATGAGAAGACAGCACGCTAGTATTGCGCGATTTCGTACGTTGTGTCCTTATTATTTTCTAGTTTTTTGTACAACTGATGTTTTTTTTCTAGTTTTTTTTAATAAAACCGTTTAACTTAAAAGTTTTTTTACCTATTTTTTTATTTACTCGTTTTTAGTTTGATTTTTGGCTCGTATCATTCATTACGCAAACTCCTCATCCTTTCCAACTCTCTCATTACATCTTTGTTACTCGGTTTCTTACCTGTCAATTTCTCACAATCAAGCTCCTCAATACATAGCCCTTCTAAAGACTTTACGCGACTCAATGCAACATACGCTTGACCCTCCTCAAATAGTCTGGAGCCCTAATACACGACAGCATGGTCAACAGGTCTGCCCTGCATTTTATGGACAGTGGAGGCCCATGACATAATTATCGGTAACATCCGTTTCTCAGCTGTTGTATAATTAAACTTTGCTGGAAACTGTATGGTTTTAGGATGGATAAGGTGTACGCCGTCCCTTTCAAATTCAATTTGAACAGATGGTATGGCTGTTTCATACATTTGCGTTCGACAAGTATGGGACACTCATCCAAACAAACCAAATGAGACCAAACTCGAGAGGGTTACTAGTAACGGTTGAATAGTTCCACTGTACACCTCCTGACTCCATCATCAGACCCTCGTCACCAAGTGTATTGGTGTAGTGCATGGGACACTCGTAGAAAACCAACCAAATGAGCCCAAACTCGAGGGGGTTTCTAGCAACGGTTCAAGAGTTCCACTGTACACCTCCTGACTTCATCATCAGACCCTCGTCACCAAGTGTATTGGTAGAAGTATGGGACACTCGTCCAAACCAACCATATGAGCCCAAACTCGATGGCGTTACTAGTAACGGTTGAAGAGTTCCACTATACACCTGCTCACTCCATCATCAGACCCCCGTCACCAAGTGTATTGGTAGAAGTATGGGACACTTGTCCAAACAAACCAAATGAGCCCAAACTCGACGGGGTTACTAGTAACGGTTGAAGAGTTACACTGTACACCTCCTGACTCCATCATCAGACCTCGTCACCAAGTGTATTGGTAGAAGTATGGGACACTCGTCCAAACGAACCAAATGAGCCCAAACTCGTGGGGTTACTAGTAACGGTTGAAGAGTTCCACTGTACACCTCCTGACTCCATCATCAGACCCTCGTCACCAAGTGTATTCGTAGAAGTATGGGACACCCGTCCAAACCAACCATATGAGCCCAAACTCGAAGGGGTTACTAGTAACGGTTGAAGAGTTCCACTTTACACCTCCTGACTCCATCATCAGACCTCGTCACCAAATGTTTTGGTAGAAGTATGGGGTACTCGTCCAAACCAACCATATGAGACCAAACTCGAGGGGGTTACTAGTAACGGTTGAAGAGTTCCACTGTCCACCTCCTGACTCCATCATCAGACCCTCGTCACGAAATGTATTGGTAGAAGTATAGGACACTCGTCCAAACCAACCAAATGAGCCCAAACTCGAGGGGGTTACTAGTAACGGTTGAAGAGTTCCACTGTCCACCTCCTGACTCCATCATCAGACCCTCGTCACCAAGTATATTGGTAGAAGTATGGGACACTCGTCTAAACCAACCAAATGAGCCCAAACTCGAGGGGTTACTAGTAACGGTTGAAGAGTTCCACTGTACACCTTCTGACTCCATCATCAGACCCTCGTCACCAAGTGTATTGGTAGAAGTATGGGACACTCGTCCAAACCAACCATATGAGCCCAAACTCGAAGGGGTTACTAGTAACGGTTGAAGAGTTCCACTGAACACCTCCTGACTCCATCATCAGACCTCGTCACCAAGTGTATTGGTAGAAGTATGGGACACTCGTCCAAACCAACCATATGAGCCCAAACTCGAAGGGGTTACTAGTAACGGTTGAAGAGTTCCACTTTAAACCTCCTGACTCCATCATCAGACCTCGTCACCAAATGTTTTTGTAGAAGTATGGGGTACTCGTCCAAACCAACGATATGAGACCAAACTCGAAGGGGTTACTAGTAACGGTTGAAGAGTTCCACTGTACACTTCCTCACTCCATCATCAGACCCTCGTCACCAAGTGTTTTGGTAGAGGTATGGGACACTCGTCCAAACCAACCAAATGAGCCCAAACTCGAGGGGGTTACTAGTAACGGTTGAAGAGTTCCACTGTCCACCTCCTGACTCCATCATCAGACCCTCGTCACGAAATGTATTGGTAGAAGTATAGGACACTCGTCCAAACCAACCAAATGAGCCCAAACTCGAGGGGGTTACTAGTAACGGTTGAAGAGTTCCACTGTCCACCTCCTGACTCCATCATCAGACCCTCGTCACCAAGTATATTGGTAGAAGTATGGGACACTCGTCCAAACCAACCAAATGAGCCCAAACTCGAGGGGTTACTAGTAACGGTTGAAGAGTTCCACTGTACACCTTCTGACTCCATCATCAGACCCTCGTCACCAAGTGTATTGGTAGAAGTATGGGACACTCGTCCAAACCAACCATATGAGCCCAAACTCGAAGAGGTTACTAGTAACGGTTGAAGAGTTCCACTGTACACCTCCTGACTCCATCATCAGACCTCGTCACCTAATGTTTTGGTAGAAGTATGGGGCACTCGTCCAAACCAACCATATGAGACCAAACTCGAAGGGGTTACTAGTAACGGTTGAAGAGTTCCACTGTACACCTCCTGACTCCATCATCAGACCCTCGTCACCAAGTATATTGGTAGAAGTATGGGTGTTGGCGCCGGAATGCCATTATTTTAAAAAACTAACATTCAAATAAAATTCTGACAGCTGGTCGGACAGCTTGTCTTGTCAAAAAATAACAAGATGGTCGTGAAAATCTTCTATAAAAATATTCAAAAGAAAATCTAAATAATTAATAAAAACCATATAAAAACCTAATACAAATACTAAAATAAAAAAACTATGTGATTTACAACTGTGGAGTACATAGAAAACTAAAGAAAGCAGCACCGGGCGCCTGGTAAAATCAACGACCATGGATCAAAGGTACATACCAGTCAATAATACAGTCCACTACTTACTACTCGACATGATTTGGTCACTTCTCACGGAATAATTACCTATGTATTTCTAAAAAATAATGCTCGGATGCTGAACTTTCCACAGTATATGTAAGTTTTTCACATAATCTCAAAGGACCCCATTAATTCGTAAATTTCACCGTTGTACACAACTAATATTTTATTTATAAATTATATACATTTTTCTAGGGTTTAGTGCTATATAAATATTATTTACAGTTTGAAATCTGGAATTTGATACATTGTTTGCCTTCATGTTTTTGTGTTGAATATATATCTGATGCAGTATTTCTTAGTTCTATTGTCGCTCTATGAAGTTGGTGTGCGGTATGTAGTTGGTATTTAGGACTCAATACCCGGTATCGCATAACTTTCTTCATGATGCCAACTGATCTTGCCGCCGCCGAGCGGCCGACAGGTGTGGTAGCGGCGGAGTTAAAAAGGAATATAGCTCTTGAGAACTCTGTAAAGGAATCATGCTTCCGCAGGCTCCAGGTTCTGTACGATCTGTCGCAGGTCGTCCTGACAGACTCATCTCGTGAATTTGAATTTAATTCTCGGATACGCGATCTGAACGACACGCGGACTACGTACCAAAACGCAGTGCGGGAACTTGCGAAGTGGAATCTTCATCTAAAACCTGATTTCAAGTGCTCAAGCTTAGATATAGAAAATTTCGACACACTTTATTACAACATCATGTCAATTAGTGATCAGCTGAAACAGAGGCAAAATAATGCGGGTTCTGGAGCGACCGCGGAGGACACGTCTGACGCTAACGAAAGCAAGGGTAAACTGGTCCGCCCTCGCCTGCCAAAAATGAACCTGTATGTGTTCGACGGCAACCTGCATAATTGGTGTACATTTTATGACATCTTCTCTAATCTAATACACGACAATCCAGCGATCACTGACATTGAAAAATTCTATTATTTACTGTCGGCAACTAGCGGTCCAGCGCTGAGTCTCGTGCGCAGCTTACCAGTCACTAGTCAAAACTATTCTGTGATTTGGGATTCTTTAAAATCAAAATATGAGAATAAGCGAGCTCTCGCCACCAGCTACCTCGAAAGAATGTTCCAGTTTCAAGCGCTCTCTAAAGAGTCAGCTGCTAATTTAGAATCTTTTCTGCAAGCGTTTCGTGAGAGTGTCAGTGCTCTTCGAGCGTTGCAAATTCCTGAATGCAGTGAGTTTATTTTATTTTACATAGCACAACGCTCACTAGACCCACAAACGAGAAAACAATTTGAACAACGGTGCGATCGTAACAAAATACCAACTTTTGACGAATTGATGACCTTTGTCCAAAGCCAAGTGCATGTTTTGGAAATGTCACAGGTTATTACTAAACCTAGTTCTTCTGTAGTCCAGTCTGGTGCTACGAAAACGAACAAAACTGAAGAGAAGATGACGACCAACAAATCCTACACTAATAAGGCAAAATCAGGCTTTACTTCTGCATTAGTCAGCTCTAATGATAAAGTTACTGATGAGAAGAAATTCTCGTGCCCCTGCTGTAAAATGAGCCATTCTATTTATAGATGCTTCCATTTTTCGGCTCTTACGCCGATCCAGCGCAAAGAAAAGGCCAAAGAGCTCAAACTTTGCCAAAACTGTTTACGATCTCACGACGGCATTCAGTGCTCTTCGAACAACAGCTGTTCTATGTGCTCGCAACGACACCACACTCTGCTCCATACCTCTGGAGTCAGTGGTGCCGATGTTACGTCACAGGTTGAAAACGAGGCTGGTCCAAGTCTAACTGCTTGCTACTCGTCTTCAGCCCCCGTGGCTGCAGCGCATTACACTGTAATGCTAGGTACTGTGCTGATGCACGTCCGTGATCGGTACAACAACTATCAGACCGTGCGCGCACTGATCGACAGTGGCGCGCAAGGCTCCTTCATAACGTCGGCGTGCGCGCAGCGGCTACACCTGCCTCAGCGCACGTCCGGCATCGCTCTGACTGGGCTCGCCGCGAGCTCCGTGCGCGACCTAGGCGTGCTCTCTTGTACGTTCAAACCCTGTACTTCTTCAGGTCCCTTGTTGACAACGGACGCGGTCATACTGCCGCGCATCACTAACGACATGCCTTCCGTGAGCATCCCTGCGTGCTTGCGTGATGAATTTAAACATCTCTCTCTTGCTGATCCGACATTTGATAAAACTTCACCGATTGAAATGCTTCTCGGTGGTGATGTGTACGCTGATATTATGAAGGGAAATGTTTACCGCCCGAGCGATTCCAAGTTGCCGTCCGCATTTGAAAGTATTTTCGGTTACGTAATACTCGGAAAATGTTTTTTAAATTCAGTTCCTGAAACTACTTGTCTTTTGGCCATAACTGATATCATGAGGACTGATAATTTAATAAAACAATTTTGTGAAGTAGAAAATGTTCCTGACGACATTCTGCCGAGCTCAGAAGACAAGTACTGCGAGGATACCTACAAGAAACTTCATCATCGTGACACATCTGGGCGATATGTTGTACCTCTGCTGTGGAAGCCTACTAGTACTGAGCTTGGTGAGTCTCATACTCACGCGGTGAAACGATTTCATAATATTGAAAAGCGCCTCTTGCGAGGCCCAGACTTATACGATGCCTACCGCAACTTCATGCAATCATACGAGAGTCTGGGTCACATGGAGGAGTGTAAAACTGGCGTCACAGAAACTACGCGCTACGTCATTCCTCATCACTGTGTAGTGAAAATGTCGAGCTCTACAACTAAGCACCGCGTCGTTTTCGACGCTTCTGCTAAAACCAGAACAGATATTTCACTAAATGACGTTCTATACACAGGTCCTAAACTTCAGTGTGACATTGTCGAGGTGCTACTACGGTTCCGTCTGCATGCCGTCGCTTTCTCTGCCGACATTTCTAAAATGTATCGGCAGATTCTCATCCGTCCTGAGGAGCGCGGTTACCAGCATATCCTGTGGCGTAATTCACCTGAAGAACCTATTAAAGAATATGAATTGAAAACTATAACCTACGGGTTAGCGTCGTCGCCCTATCTGGCGATACGCACTTTACATCAACTGGCGGCGGATGTTTCGGAGAGTTATTCTCATATCGCTTACATCCTAGTGCACGGCATGTACGTGGATGACTTGTTGTGGTCTACGAGCACTGTCGACGAGGCCATGCAGGTGCGCAACGATGCCAACGATGTACTTGCCACTGCAGGTTTGGAATTGCGAAAATGGATGAGTAATGCTCCGGAGTTTCTCGCTGAGATTCCATTGGATCACCACGAATCTTTGGTGTCTTTTCACGATGAGACAAGTCTCTCAATTAAAATACTCGGATTGCAGTGGTATCTTCTGAAGATTGCTTTTCTTTCAACATAAACAATGTCGATACAATTTTCACGAAGAGATCCGTTTTCCAGTCAAACAGCCCGCTTGTACCACCATTTGGGTCTCGTGGCTCCATGTATATTCTTCTCTAAATATTTTATGCAAACGCTGTGGAAGTTAGGGCTCGATTGGGACATAACTTTGCCCACGGACCTAAACAGGAGTGGTATAAGCTCATTTCTGAACTCCCCCTGTTGTCTCGAGTGAAATGTCCTCGCTACGCCATGACACCTAATGTTGCTCAATGCCAACTGGTCAGGTGTTGCGATGCTTCCACTCAAGGCCTTTCCACGGTTGCATATCTTATATAGTCATTGACGAGGAGGGTAACACAAAATCAACACTGTTGTTGCCAAAATAAAAAGTGGCACTGCTAAATACAAAAACTATTCTGAGATTGCATTTATGGACGCTGTATTGCTGACAAAACTACTGACGACATACGTTCATTGCTTCTTGAGTAAACCTAAGGAAATCTTTCAAACTTTTGCATTTATTGATTCCGCTATTGTGCTGTGGTGGCTAGAGACGCCTCCATTCAAAGTGAAAACTTTTATCGCAAACAAAGTGACACATGTCATCACATGGCATCACGTGTCTAGTACAAATAATGCGGCGGACGTCTGCTCACGTGGAACCTTTTCCGCTCAACTTTTGAGCCACGACATTTGGTTCACTGGTTCGCTTTGGTTATCCTTGCCGCCCTTTGAGTGGCCCTTGAATGAATTAGAAAAATCCAGCGATCTTCGTGAACTGACAAGCGCTCTTTCTGTCGAAGTCTAACAATTTTTTAAGTAAAAAATACTCAAGACGAACTAAGTGGGCACGCTGCATCACGTCAGATTGAATGGCGTTTTCACCCACCTTATGCTCCGAACTTCGGCGGCCTTTGGGAAGCAGGCATCAAGTCAGCTAAAACGCATCTAAAAAAGACTATCGGAGACAGTGACAGTTCTCTAACGTTTGAAGAGCTCACAACTATTTTTACTAAAATTGAGGCGATGTTAAATTCTCGGCCTCTGTGCGCTCTGTCATCAGACCCTAATGAACTTGAGGTTCTTACTCCGGCTCATTTTCTGATCGGCTCGAGTCTTATGGCGGTACCTGAAACCGATATCACGGACGTTTCCTCTAACCGTCGTTCTCGGTGGCAGCACGTGCAACAGGTATCCCAACACTTCTGGAGTCGATGGAGGCATGAATTCCTGCACACGCTGCAACAGAGATCAAAGTGGCTCGCACAGCCACCGAACCTCCAGGTCGGGCACCTCGTGCTTATTCATTCTGATAGAACTCCGTCGCTTCACTGGCGTCTCGGTCGCGTCGAGTCTCTACACCCTGGAGCGGACCAGGTTGTGCGTGTTGTTACCCTACGTACTGCGCAGGGCTTCGTGCAGCGACCTGTATCCAAGCTCAGCCCTCTACCCTACAATAATTAATTTTGTTTATGATTACTTATTTAACTAATCTGTAGTCTTACTTACTTACTGAATTTATTTTTCATTTTAGTGAAGTTACTAAGTCTTTATTTTATTTATTATTATGAATAATAATTTACTCTATCTTACTGTACAGTGGAAACTTTGGAAATCCATGCTGGATTTCGCGGGGGAGTTATGTTGGCGCCGGAATGCCATTATTTTAAAAAACTAACATTCAAATAAAATTCTGACAGCTGGTCGGACAGCTTGTCTTGTCAAAAAATAACAAGATGGTCGTGAAAATCTTCTATAAAAATATTCAAAAGAAAATCTAAATAATTAATAAAAACCATATAAAAACCTAATACAAATACTAAAATAAAAAAACTATGTGATTTACAACTGTGGAGTACATAGAAAACTAAAGAAAGCAGCACCGGGCGCCTGGTAAAATCAACGACCATGGATCAAAGGTACATACCAGTCAATAATACAGTCCACTACTTACTACTCGACAATGGGACACTCGTCTAAACCAACCAAATGAGCCCAAACTCGAGGGGTTACTAGTAACGGTTGAAGAGTTCCACTGTACACCTTCTGACTCCATCATCAGACCCTCGTCACCAAGTGTATTGGTAGAAGTATGGGACACTCGTCCAAACCAACCATATGAGCCCAAACTCGAAGGGGTTACTAGTAACGGTTGAAGAGTTCCACTGAACACCTCCTGACTCCATCATCAGACCTCGTCACCAAGTGTATTGGTAGAAGTATGGGACACTCGTCCAAACCAACCATATGAGCCCAAACTCGAAGGGGTTACTAGTAACGGTTGAAGAGTTCCACTTTAAACCTCCTGACTCCATCATCAGACCTCGTCACCAAATGTTTTTGTAGAAGTATGGGGTACTCGTCCAAACCAACGATATGAGACCAAACTCGAAGGGGTTACTAGTAACGGTTGAAGAGTTCCACTGTACACTTCCTCACTCCATCATCAGACCCTCGTCACCAAGTGTTTTGGTAGAGGTATGGGACACTCGTCCAAACCAACCAAATGAGCCCAAACTCGAGGGGGTTACTAGTAACGGTTGAAGAGTTCCACTGTCCACCTCCTGACTCCATCATCAGACCCTCGTCACCAAGTATATTGGTAGAAGTATGGGACACTCGTCCAAACCAACCAAATGAGCCCAAACTCGGGGGGTTACTAGTAACGGTTGAAGAGTTCCACTGTACACCTTCTGACTCCATCATCAGACCCTCGTCACCAAGTGTATTGGTAGAAGTATGGGACACTCGTCCAAACCAACCATATGAGCCCAAACTCGAAGAGGTTACTAGTAACGGTTGAAGAGTTCCACTGTACACCTGCTGACTCCATCATCAGACCTCGTCACCTAATGTTTTGGTAGAAGTATGGGGCACTCGTCCAAACCAACCATATGAGACCAAACTCGAAGGGGTTACTAGTAACGGTTGAAGAGTTCCACTGTACACCTCCTGACTCCATCATCAGACCCTCGTCACCAAGTGTATTGGTAGAAGTATGGGACACTCGTCCAAACCAACTATATGAGCCCAAACTCGAGGGGGTTACTAGTAACGGTTGAAGAGTTCCACTGTCCACCTCCTGACTCCATCATCAGACCCTCGTTACCAAGTTGAAATTATCATAATATTGTATTGTCACGAGAACTCAATGTGTGTGCAAAGTTTCATAAAAATCGGTTCAGTAGAAGTAGTTGAAAAAATTGTCGCAAGATTTGAAACAAATATAGAAACAAACAAATATACGGAGTCAAGCTAAATAAAACCGTTTAATAAATAAGGTACAAAGGTAATTAATTAGTAATTACACATTTATATAAAAAATAAGAAAACAAAAAACAAAAAGAAAAATTAATTTAAAAAATAAAAAAACCCGACTGCGTAAAAAAATAACTTTAAATAAAAACTGAAAAGAAAAAAAACAAGTCCAGTAGTCTAGAACTCTGATAAGTAATATTGAATAACTACACCATTGAAATAGTTTCATGATCGATACACACATATAATAAAACAAATAATAAACTCTAATGCGGAACATAGCGACTTTAACAGTCGGGACCCATTATTGGAATGTCAATGGGTTCCGACTGTTAAAGTCGCTATGTTCCGCATTAGAGTTTATTATTTGTTTTATTATATGTGTGTATCGATCATGAAACTATTTCAATGGTGTAGTTATTCAATATTACTTAACAGAGTTCTAGACTACTGGACTTGTTTTTTTTCTTTTCAGTTTTTATTTAAAGTTATTTTTTTACGCAGTCGGGTTTTTTTATTTTTTAAATTAATTTTTTTTATTTTACACTTTTTAGTTAGGATTATAAAACCGTAAATTTCGTAATCTTGTCATTTCACTGAGAAAGTTAATATCGTGGTGATTATTAAGTAGCTTTCGGTGGTCTAAACTACTGATAATTTTATTGATTATTATTAATGATTGTCACGTGGTATCGAGACTAGGCACGAGAAGTGTAGGCGCCTGCGGTTGCGCATATTCAGCGTCCTTAGTTTATTTAAAATGGGTGTAATGCGAGCACGTCTCTTAGGCCGTTCGCAATACCTCACACACGAGTTCTGGACACGCTGAATACGCTTGGCCGTCCTCTCGAGGATGCAAGGACCGAAAACCACGTCGCAGTAATTAAAGTTGGACAGAACGGGTGATTCAGCCAACTGTCTCCGAACCTCCACACTGACACAGTTCCGAAATTTGTACAGACTTTTAAGTTTGCCATATGACCTGCGAATTAGTTGCTCCACGTGGGCTTCAAATTTCAGCCCGCCGTCAATCAACACGCCGAGATCCCTCCGATGTCGCGATGCGTATGGGAACGTTGTTTAACTTGAAACATGGACTGAATTGCATCATCTTACTGATCGCGTGCTTTTGCGTTTTTATTCGGGTTCAGGCCCAAGCCGCACTGCTCTGCTCTGAATAGGACTTATGACCTCCGAAAGTCCAGAGAACGAGTAAAAATATGACAGAATCTTAGTTTCTTAATTCATTTAAAAAAAGACTGACAGCATTTTCTTTTAAAAAGTTCGCTAGTTTACGCCCTTTCCAACGGTATACCAAATGTCATACAAATAATTCACTATGTGGTCAAAATTAGGGACATAGACCAGAATAGAACGACAACACGGGCACTTTGTAACAGGACCACTTACTTATCGATGGTCGCTTCCCGTACTGAGAGCGTTTTCCGGAGCATTTCCAAATTTAGAACATGTACCGGTCGCGCGGGCACTTTGTTCAATTCTCCAATATTAATGTTTAGACTCTTGCAAATTATCTCTAATTTTGATCACATAGTGAATGATTTGTATAAAATGTGGTATACCTTTGGAAACGGCGTAAACTAGCAAACTTTTTAAAGAAAACGACGCTCTCAATTGGTGTTGTTTTTTTTTTAATGAATTAAGAAATTAAGATTCTGTCATCTTTTTACTCGTTCTCGGGACTTTGGGAGGTCATAAGTCCTTTTCATGGTATTAACTTCATCAAATAATTTTTTTACTTAAACAAGAATACATAGTAAAATTCAATAAATTTTATTTCGTGCTGATACAAACATGAACAAAAAAGTTACAAGGGTTTAAAGCTGGGATTTTGGTAATTTTCAAAAATAAAGAAAAAAAAATCGTATCTCGATACCACGTGACACCTGACAAAAGGTATGTTAGGTCAAAACGTTGAAAATGACCCCACTTACCTACAAAAAAATTTGTCGGCCGATATGCCGAGCATCCTGTATAATAAGAACTTTATCACAGCTCAATTATTATAAGAGTGAGAATGGCTGCTAACCAACTTTAAATCGTTATAGATCCTAAATGGTCATTCGAAATGAAAAATGATAAGAGAAACCTAGAGATCATTTTCAAATACCTATTCAACGATACCCCACTTAACATAGATAGTCAACTTAAATTTTTTTCTTTTTCACAATATGGCACCTAGTTGTCGCCATATTGAATTTTGATTACTGTCATGTCTTTAGTGACACTCGCAAGATTAAGACAAATCGATTGACGTAAGAATCATCAAAATCGGCCCACGCGTTTGGTCTCTAGTGTGCCACAAAGGAACAAACATACATACATACATAGGCTGATAAACACATTACCCTCCTTTGCGTCGCGCAGTCGGGTAAAAACATAGATACTTATGTGAACTGGGTGCAACGACAGTGCTTTCCCCTTTGGTAGTGCCGACTACACTGAATTTCCATAGCAGTTTCGGGGGACCTTCATTTAGTCTGAGCTGCAAGAGTCAAGAAGCGATGTAGTGTTTTTCAATATTGAAAATAGTGGCAAAAGTTGGAATCCCAGCCACAGCCTCGAACATGCCGCTCAGCGGTGGGTTTATACTAACAACAAGAATTATGTTCTTACTAACAACAATATGGCTGAAAATACTCACATCGCGATTCACACGATCGCGAATATTGACAGGTAATACTGATTCGCGATTCACACGGTCGCGAACATTGACAGGTAATACTGATTCGCGATTCACACGATCGCGAACATTGACAGGTAATACTGATTCGCGATTCACACGATCGCGAACATTGACAGGTAATACTGATTCGCGATTCACACGATCGCGAACATTGACAGGTAATACTGATTCGCGATTCACACGATCGCGAACATTGACAGGTAATACTGATTCGCGATTCACACGATCGCGAACATTGACAGGTAATACTGATTCGTCATTCACACGATCGCGAACATTGACAGGTAATACTGATTCGCGATTCACACGATCGCGAACATTGACAGGTAATACTGATTCGCGGTTCACACGATCGCGAACATTGACAGGTAATACTGATTCGCGATTCACACGATCGCGAACATTGACAGGTAATACTGATTCGCGACTCACACGATCGCGAACATTGACAGGTAATACTGATTCGCGATTCACACGATCGCGAACATTGACAGGTAATACTGATTCACGATTCACATGATCGCGAACATTGACAGGTAATACTGATTCGCGATTCACACGATCGCGAACATTGACAGGTAATACTGATGAAAATGTTGAGTCTGTGCGTGTCGGTGTTATAAAATAAGTTCAGAATGACTATGACAGAGAAAAGTGTGCCCCAAGGACGTCGCGACAGTCAGCGAGCGCGAGGTCGCGGCACCCCTTCACGTCACGCCCCTCTGGGGTTGTAAAAAGCGGCGCCGACAGCCCTGATAATTGAATTTTAAAGTTGCCCTCCACCCGCCCGCGTCCGGCCCGCTCCAGCCGAAGACAAAAACTTTTAAGGCGCTACTTCTGTTTGCATTTCATTTAATTAAGACTCTTGTCACCGACAGCGACACGCCCGGCCGACGCAGCTTTAATTCGCCTTAAATCTTAAACTACGTATACACTTTGGAGGGTCTCCTGTTAAACAATTTCGCTCGAGTTAGTTTGTAATTTAATAAATGCATGGAAGCATACGGGGCGGTAGCCACGGGAGCTCGCCCCCGCGCGGCGGGAACTGCGCGATCAACTTTTGAAAATGGAACGCGTTCCAAATATTTGTCGTTGGGATTAAAATTAAGAATCGTTCATGCGCGCGGCTATCTAAGTGGTGGAAAGGGCGAATGATCGAGGGGATTTTTCTTCGCTGTAGTGCGTACTCCACATTTTATAAGTAATTTAAGTGAAGTTTGTCGAGCGCGAGGCCAAATGTAATTAGCTCGAAACTGTTAGCTTAAGAAGGCGCCGCGGAGGCGCGGTGCGGCGGAGACGGCAACGATGGCGCGGCATCGTCGTCGGGGTCGGCATCTGGATAGAATCAAACGAGAAGATAAGTAGTTCACGTCGTGGTGCAATTTTGATAGTTGAATCTGAGATAATTATGAGCCTAAACCTGAATTTCACCACTTCTAATTAAGACTCGGTTAGAAATTTTCTGTTGACAAATACCACCTGTGGATTTTCTCATACAGTTGACAGGAGTTAACCGGCCCGGCCAATACATTTTAGTCTAAGGTGGTGAATGTTTAATTATATATACCAATTTCTCAAAAACAACGTAATGTATATCACAAGTAGAATCATTGGGAGCTTACGCAGACAATGAAGGCACGGCAACGACTACGTCATGATTGCGGCGCGGCAGCGGTAGAGATAAAAATGTATGAACTGCCGCCATATCGTTACCATCGCCGCCGGCCAGTGCAGAAGTTGTTCATTATTTTCATAGATTTCTTTTTCAACTACCGTGGTCTAGTCCTGCCGTGATATTTGTCGTGCTGTTATAATCTATTGTGAAAGCGGCCTTTGTTCGCACCCTATCCAACGAATTAAAAAGTATATTAAAAAGTAGAATGTCGTTGACCCTATCCATGTGTACGAATATTAATTAGCACATGGTTGGCGCTCCACTGAACTGGCTAATGTTCGCATCGCACCCTATCCAACTTAAAAAATGCGCTTGACTATGTTCATGTGTGTTTAGCGACGACGTCGACGGATCGCGACCGCCTAGCTCAGTTCTGGTGTATTTGTCGAATTTACTTTTAGTCTTGTTTTCGATAAACCTGAGTACATCGACACAGGTGAAGGCCCAGCAGTGCACTCGGGACATGTATCAAATGTGGTTTTGTTTTCTGCGTCTACTCTTCTCCCTTCCTTCTCTAAATCTTTTTTGATACTAACCTAGACTTAAGAAAATGAAATTGCCTTATAAATAATAACATTTTTGGAATTTGGAATTTTTGGAAGAATCGGCTGGATGGCGGAAAGAACGTGGCGCTTTGTCCGAGTGCACTCTCTAGTAAGTAGTACATGTATCTCTATGGTTAACAGGGTATCTGGCACGTCCATGTTGGCACATGGTTGGCGCTCCACTGAACTGGCAAAGTGCACTCTCTAGTAAGTAGTACATGCATCTCTATGGTTAACAGGGTATCTGACACGTCCATGTTGGCACATGGTTGGCGCTCCACTGAACTGGCAAAGTGCACTCTCTAGTAAGTAGTACATGCATCTCGATGGTTAACAGGGTATTTGGCACGTCCATGTTGGCACAAGGTTGGCGCTCCACTCAACTGGCTAATGAATGTTGCTTAAATATATTCCACGCGTAATTCCTTTGCTATTTATTATTGTCTGTACAGGCTGTTTCAGGATAGGCTTGAGAAACGCCAGGAATAGAAAGTACTCATTATTAGAAGAAAAAAATCCTTATCACTCAAATCGAAATTCCATATTTTTTGTACACACAAAAATTAAAAACTTGATGGACAGCGAGTTTGGGCAGATTTGGCAAAAGTGCTGTTTAGGTCTAGGGAGTGCAATGATCTTGCCTTGCTTTGTCAGCCTCGATAGCTCAGTGGTGCAGGCAGTCAACTGTCGCTATTGAATGTTAAGCAACGCTGGGTGCGGTCAGTACTTGGATGGGTGACCGCTGACCGTTGGAGGCTGACCGAGGTTCGGATTCCTCGTAAAACTGTAGGTCCCTTCCCTCCTAATCTTACTAGGTGGTAGGGTTTAACCCGCCCGGGTTGGTACCACCGCACTGAATGAAACGTCGGTCTAAACGGCTATGTAAATAGTTTGTGTTTTCCGCCCAGTTCAGTGTAGCCGGCACTATCAAAGGGGGAAGCACTGACATGGCACCTAGTTCACCCGGTGTTATGGGCTGACATCAGGGACGTTGTAGGTGTTGTAGACAACCGTGTCCGTTTCCATAAAAAAAAAATCTTGTACAGTACCCTTTTTCTTTTTATGTCATTCAAATTTAAGTGTTTACAATTTACCCACATGCAGTTCAATTCTAATAGTTGAGTATGTAAGTTAAGTCATTTTATTTTTATTTAATAAAGGTGGACGTTAACCGTCCACCAAATCTCGATTAAACGATTTTCACCAAAAAGTACTATAATATGAACGAATTGGGGAAAACGTTTCAGAGCTTTTCGTCTTCAAATATGGACCCCTTTCGAACCCTGTAGTTACGAAACACTACCCTGAAAAAGCCTGTATAAATCTACTATATACATAATGAAATCTGGCATGCTATGCCAAAAGGAAATAGTCCTAATACAAACTTATATAGTATACCTATTGTCTGCTAGTCCAATAAACAATAAACAATGAACAGACTATAGGCTATAGGCAGTTCCCCAGAATCTGCGTCTAACGATGGCTTTTTGCGCCCTTGCTGCAGGGTAGTAGGTAGGAACAGATCTGTATCTCAGATGTGAATTAATTTTCAATTCAGCGCGAATATCTGCGAGTACGGGACCGGCGGCGGCGCCACCGATGCCGACGTTGCCGACTAAATCAAAACAGACGAGGACACCGGGGGAAGAACGATAGGGGTAGCATTAGTTCTACTTCACACAAAGTTAACAATATTTCATTGAGAAGACATATTAGTACGCATATTCGTCATCGTTTTTGCTTTGTCCCATTCAGTAATGCAATCTGTTTTTCTATTACTTCTGAACTGTGTGGCTGTGCCCGAGGTCGAAGCCTCAGGCGCAACCAATTTCACCGCCGAGGAGGTACCAGTCCGGCTTGGAGGCGGACTAATGTCGCTGGGGAAAGGCTAGATATGTGGATTGTAAGAGTGGGAGAGGATATTCCTAATCTGTAAGGAAGAACCGTGCCCGTGCATGAGATTTTTTTAGGGTTCTGTATTCATACGGAAGCCTATTACTAATGGTATGTCGTCTGTATATCTGTCTGTCCGTCTGTCCATGTGCTGTATCTGTTGAACCGTAATAGATAGCCGCGAGCCGGTTGAAATTCCCTATCGCTGAAGGCCGGGAGGATTGGAGATAACATTATAAAGGTGTATGTCCAGCAGTGGACGAATACACGCTGACTGAGTGACTGATATACTAATCTTCAAATATTATGCTAAATGAGTTTGATATTTTAATAGACTTCAAAAAAGGAAGATATTGCTCGTGCTGGAACTTGGTAACGTTGAGCGTTCGCTTGCAAGACCAGCGAAAGACGTCTACGTCTTGCCTCAGCTGTAGCCCTGGTATGATTTGGT
Source organism: Nematopogon swammerdamellus (assembly GCA_946902875.1). Taxonomy (NCBI): domain Eukaryota; kingdom Metazoa; phylum Arthropoda; class Insecta; order Lepidoptera; family Adelidae; genus Nematopogon; species Nematopogon swammerdamellus. The sequence continues at coordinate 2,294,407 of OX336340.1, forward strand.
TCTTGGCCTCAACCGCAAGGCGGCATTGGCGGTGGAACCAGCGCTTGTCTACCGCCCACTGGCACAACAGAAGAAGGAACACAATCAGCGAGCTAGACACGGCGCACTATCCGACGAGACGGTGACTTCCTTCCAACGGAAAGTTCCAAGGAATGATCGGAATTCCTCCCAAGATCTGATCCCTCAAGTCCACTCGGAGTTACAGGCTATGACAGACAAGACACATGACGGACGGACAGACATCAGACCGATATTATAAGGATCCCTGCCAGCGTCGCTGCGGATTAGTTCCAATATGATCAACTATTTGTTCAACCAGTTGAAATTTTTTTTTTTTAAGATTTTTCAACATTCAAAATAGTTGAACAAATTGGACAACTTTCGTCCATTTTTTTGAACTTTCGAAATAGTTCAACATATTGAAACTAATCGTCGCTGCTAGAGTAAGTAACCCTAAAAATTCAAGCAATTGTGTTGTATTGTTGTATTGTTTATTGATCATTCATATGGCAGTGAGACTGCACTCGAACTTGTCACAATTTGTTCTATCCGGTTCGATTACATCCAACGAAGAAGAACCGGCAAGAAAATTCGCTGGATATATTTTTTTATACATATTATTACAAAGAATTTAGTGACTAGCCACATAATAACACCGCTTACAGTCCATCGAACACACAGCTTGAGAGCAAGATTAACAATTCTGCGGAGAGTTCTGACTACAAGGATTTATTAATTAAGTGTATCAGGTGTAAAGTGTTAAAAAAATATAAAAAAAAGTGTAAAAAACAATAATATGTTGTCTTCAAAAATTCCACTTACTGTCTCACAAAAATACGGCGCTCGTAATTCCCCTGGTGCCCTCAGACGGCAATCCAACATTCAGCATTGCATTAGCATGCCAATGAAGAGAAGGCGTCGCGGCGCCGGCGTCGCGTCGCGGCGCAGGCGTCGTCGCCTTGATTATTTGAATACGATTTGTGATGTTCTATTAAACAAATTAAATTGAATCTAAGTTGGGAGAAGTTGGTTCGTAGATTCAGGCGGCTTGCGTGCAGCGAGCGAGAACATCCTCGCGCCTGGCTTGCGATTGTGTGGGCTATTGAACGGAGAGTGAAAATAATTTATTTGCATACTTAGTATTCATTATTTTCATTTCAAGTTGCCTCTTTTTTTCTATAGCCTGAATACGGTTCTTTTGTTTTTAGGTTCCCTCTCGGCTCCGTCACAGCATATATATGGCTAAAGCAGTATGGAAACTAGGCCTATTTGTTAAAATAAGTACCTACGCTCCATTGGAGCGTTAGGGATGTCAATCAAATTTTTTTGTAAAATTGTAAAATTATTATTTATTAAAACATTTATTTAGGTTCTGTAATGTAATGATCAAATAATCAATATAATCAATCATCAATAATAAGTTCAAAACGTGGTTGCTATAAATATGAATTGATATAACTTTTGACGAAAGTTGACAAAAGTTGACAAAAGTTGACGAAAGTTGACAAAAGTTGACAAATGTTGACAAAAGTTGACAAGAGTTGACATAAGTTACCGAGAGTTGACAAAAGTTCTCAAAAGTTTACAAAACTTGACAAAAGTTGACAACAGTCGATAAAAGTTGACAAAAGGCGACAGAAGTTGGCAAAAGATAAGAAAAGTTTACAAGAGTTGACAACAGTCGATAAAAGTTGACAAAATGTGACAGAAGTTGGCAAAAGATGAGAAAAGTTGACAAAAGTTGTCAACATTTGTCAAAAGTTAATATAAAGTGACAACAGTCGAAAAACGGTTGTAAACATTTTTTTGCATTCTGAAAGATCGCGGACTGTCCGTGGCGCATGCAACAAAAACAAACACGACCACTCGGACGCGGCACCCGCGACTGATTGTTTGCGACATTCGCTTCGGGGCCTTGTTGAGGCGTGCGTGTGTGTGAGTGCGTCGTTTCGATCGTTTTGTACGTAGTTTCCATACTGCTTTAGCCATATATATGCTGTGGCTCCGTACTTTAAAGACGTGGTGAAAACGGAAGCGAATGGTGTGACTACTATCCATACATGTCTGTCCATCTGTTATCTCATACCTACTTCTAATCGGTTGATCGTATAAATCGAAATTTGAATTATGAATTAAATACTTTTTATACCAATATTTGTTCTAGTTATTTTTATTATATTTATTATGTATATTACTAATTAAAAAAAAACACATATTTATTATATTTCGACCTATTGTCGTCGTCAGTTAAAATAAAAAAAATAAAAAATATTTAAAATTATAATAAAAAATTAGAAACTTTAATATATCCTATTACCTAACGTGAGATCTCGAAAACCCTGAATTGATTATACATCTTCTCGCAGATGAATCGCATACTATTACTATTACCGCTACGGAACGACCCTGAACCATATAATAAAAAAAAAAAATTGCAATTTGTTTCTCTTGATTTTCGGAATTTAATTTAGAGGCAGATTGTAGGTACACCTTGCAGTAACAGTAGATCCGCTGCATATACACTTTCAAAGCGTATCTATACAGCATCCATGCGGTGACTGAGGAAGTTGGAAAATTGTCCGCGGTGCGGGGCGGGGCGGCGCGGGGCGGGGCGGGGCGGGGCGGGGCGGGGCGGGGCACTACTATCCGCTTGATTGGAAGGATTATTCGGCTACAGCTTACATTGTTGTAAGCAGCTTACACACAGCTATATGACCGCCGCCGGCGAATTAGCGAGCGTCAGATGCGCTGCTTGCAGCGCGGTTATTAAAATTGTTCGGAAGTCGGAAGTCGCTTCAGCGCTGAGCGGTAGGTAGAGCCAGAAGCCAAAGCCTCGTTTCGATTTGTTCGATGTGAACTTTATCAATCTTGTAAATAATTAGGTTTCTGTATCCCGTACGGAAGCCTATTACTAAGCCTACGCCGTCTGTCTGTCTGTCCGTCCGTCCGTCCGCCCGTCTGTCTGTCCGAGAGTGTATCTCTTGAACCGTAATAGGTAGCCCGTTGACATTTTCACAGAATATGTGTTATTATGGCGGATATAACAATAATAAAAAATTGAAAAAGTTAAAAATTAAGGGGGGTCTCCATACAAGAAACATGTTTTTTTTTTCAATGTTTTTTTGTGGTGCGGAAACCTTGGTGCGCGAGTCCGACTCGCACTTGGCCGGTTTTTATGTTCTACACGCCTAAGCACCGTACAAACTATGGACTCAGTGATATTACGGCTTCTCAGCACGTATAATAGGTATTTTGGCAACCTTGACCTCTTTACTGTATCAAAAAATACTTTTAAAATTATGTAGAAAAACAACTTTTACAAAATAGAAATTAATTGCGTTTCGGACGCACATAATTATACCTACACGCTCACACCATAACACACAACTCCCCTCCCCCCCCACACACATTTTGAAAATATGTATCTAAAAAAAATATATCTAAATTGTATATATACATGTATCTACGAGTATTTAAACTTAAGGTGACCTGTAATTGGCGGCCTGTGTTTTGTATAAGTGGTTTTTCAAAATATGTTGTATCCATATTCCGTTGATCACCTGATGAAAATAAAATGAAACAAGAAAAGTGATAAACATGAGGTAAAATTTTCATATTTTTTTTTAATGGATAACACGACATGTGTCATCTTTTCACCTACAATAAGGTGTCTAACGATGACCATGGGCATTCTATGATGTCCGGAGATTTCATGCCTCTTTGGAAGAACCCCGGGCTGTACTTGGGAGGAAATCTCGGAGGAAATAGATGGGCAGGGAGTGCGATTAGTATAGTGCTCTTTACGAACAAATTTCCCACTGTCCTCCTTTTCCTATTTCATACGGCTTTCTTTCTAGCAAAACCTTCCGCAAACCCTGACCTCTCTCTTACCAGTACACAGCCGATACGTTCGCACCAATCGTAAACTACCAACTAACGCCTCTAAAAGAAACGACACTTGCCAAACTAGCGAGAAACAACAGCAGTATAAAACAATGTCTCCCCGCAATTTAGAAGCGGCAAGTTCGCCGCTCGGAGAGTGCACGGGATGTGTCTGCGTTCTGTTCGTAGTACTTTTGGAAGTGGAGTTAGGGCCGTCGTCGGTGTACTCGCTCCGCTCGGGTAAAAAAAGTGGCCATGTGCGAGTCGAACTCGCGCACAGAGATTTCCGCACCACCAGACAATATATTTGTGGTGTATTTACTAAAATAATTGTGTTTTCGAAAATAACGAAACGCCTAAATAAAAAACTGCAGCAATAGTTTCCTGTCATACAAACAATTGCTTCCTGTGCTTTCGTTCGTTTAAAAGTTTCTTGTATGGAGACGCCGCTTAATTTTTCACTTTTTGTTATTGTTGTTATATCCGCACAAAACAGCACATATTCTGTGAAAATTTCAACCTGTTAGCTATTGCGGTTTCATAGATACAGTCATCGGACGGACGAACTAACAGAAAGACAGACAGACAGACAAACAGACATACGGACAGACATACAGACGATGTAGGCTTAGTAATGGGATTGTACTAGGAATAGGGGTACGGAATCTATGTAATAGTATTGCAATTATAAACGTTGTACTGTTTAGGGACGCTACTTAAAAAGTATAACCCCACTGCATATCTCCCCGTGCATTTTGTGAAAGGCGACTAAGGGATAACGGACGAGATGCCGTGCTTAAGGGCGACAGGGTAGCCACCTTGGCACAGTCCTTACACCGAATCATGCAACAAGTGGGGTTTCATGCTTACTTGCTGATTGATAGTTATCTTGTCCTAATACTTTGCTAAACGCGGTGGTCGGTGTTGTGCTTTCATTTACCAGAGTTCTTGCAGCCCAACACCGATTACTCGCTAGCCCCGATTATCGGGATACAGCGCGTGGTATGTATGTATAAACTTTTAAGACACTTTTAAGAGACTTTTAAGTGGTACACAAGGGTTTCTTCTCCCTAAAATATGTACCAGATAAGATAAAAGTTTTTAAAATAACTGTCCACAGTTGCGACTGTTGGTCACGCTAGACTTATCCCGACACAGTTTGGATCCGTTACCGCAAACTCTACCCATTAATTGAAACTGTACAGCAGCGTGGTCGTGTAAAATTTGAGCATGCACCTTGCGAAATTGCGTACTTGCAAAAACCGGCCAAGTGCGAGTCGAACTCGCGCACCGAGGGTTCCGTATCGCCATGTCATGGCTAGCGCCCTCACGCCATCTATGGCGTGTTATGAAATGCTTCATATTAGTTAAATGTCATGATTAGTTAAAATGCTTCACGCTCTATTCGGTAGATGGCGCGCGCGCATATACTTTTTTGGTTTCTTCTATGGGAACCCCGTGATTTTTTTACCTTTTCTTATTTTTATTATGTGTTGTTATATCGGCCATAATATAATAAATAACACATATTCTGTGAAAATTTCAACGGTCTACCTATTACGGTTCAAGACATACAGCCCTCGGACAGACAGACGGACGGACAGACAGACAGACAGACAGACGGCGTAGGCTTAGTAATAGGGTCCCGTGCCGGATACGGATCCCTAAAAACAAAAGAAAATAATATAATATCACATTTTTTATACATTTTTTTAATCGCCTCTTTTACTTCTATCTGTTAATATGGTTTTCCCATCGAGAAGTAGATAGATAGATAGATAGAAATACTTTATTGCTCCAAAAAACATTTAACATAAACACACAATAAGAAATTTACATGAGGGGCAAAGGCGGACTTATCCCTTACAGGGATTTCTCCCAGTCAACCTTTGGATGTTTGAGAGTCGTATGTTGCGAGATATAAGTAGGTAGTAGCAAAATACTTGAGTGTGGGAATGTAAAATGTAATATAAGGAAAATAACTATAATATACTATAATATACACTACATATAAGTACATACTAGTTAATTAAACGTATAAATTACTATTTATAGATTAAATTAAATACATATGAATTACAATTTATATAATACATAATATGTGTGACTAAGTATGTGTGACTGTTATTATTTTAAGTGCATCGTTCGGTATGTTACCGATGCTGTATCCGCATAATTTACTTCAGGAAATTTGGAAAATGTATTCATTTAGTCAAAACTTTAGGAGGAGTTTTCCAGACCAATTCTTTTTAAACAATTTTATTTTATGTAATCCGATATGGGTGGCTGAGTCAGAGGGGCTAAAGCACATGCTCCGACCAGCCAATATCACCTCCGAGAAGGTGCTAAACCGGAGACTTCTCTGGATAGCTGGCTATACTGGACTAGAGGAGAGCACAACCGAGGCTGCTATGCGGCCATCTTTTTTTTAATGGAAACTGGCACGGTTGGCTACATCACCTACAACATCCGTGATCTCAGCCCATAACACCGGGTGAACTTGGTGCCACGTCAGTGCTTCCCTTCGGTCTTGCCGGCTACACTGAACTGGACGGAAAACACAAACTATTTACATAGCCGTTTCGACCGACTTAAACCCTACCACCTAGTAATATATGAAGGGAGTCATATCGCTTAGTATCCTTTTACGACATAGACGGGGAGAGATGCAGTGGGGCTATTCTTTTAAAGTACCGGCCCCACACGGTACATCTTACATCCATTACGGTAGTACCAACCCAGTCGGCTACAATTTAAGCCTACCAACTAGTAAGGGGCAAGGGAAGAGACCTACAGTTTTACACCGGTTACGAACGGTGAAGCAGCAGGTGTAGGTATGCACGTACATTTTTTTCGTCAGAAAAAACTCATTGCTACATGCCGACCGGAATCGAACCTCGGACCTCTCGCACGAGAAGCCGACGCCCAGACCACTTGTACATCCGTCGATTAATATGGAACAAATTTAGATAACAACCGGTTGGTTGGTTTGCCCGGTTTTCCAGTCGCCTGGCGCAGTTTTACATCATAGATCACCTGGGTAGGACGAGAGGGGTAGGAATGAGGGGGTTGGGTTCAAAGTGGGCATGAGTGGTGGAGGGGGCGCGGTAGCCTGCGGCGGCGGTAAATGCAGTTATCTTTAGGATTAAAATTGCTGGTGCATGTGACCGGGGTAAAATTGGCATAACCGCTGAGGTCAGCATGCCTTATACAGCTTGAGTCATTGATATGGAATGATGAAGATGTGGGTATTAAACCGACATAGATAGGTGAGAACATTGTTTTTATGGAAACTGACACGGTTGGCTACATCACCTACAACATCCGTGATGTCAGCCTATAACACCGGGTGACCTAGCTGCCATGTTAGTGCTCGCCTTCATTTTACTTCGGCTACACTGAACTGGACAACTTACAGAACAACACCGATTACTCTGCTTACCCAGATTTTCGGGATACAGCATGTGGTATGTATGTATGTAAAAAAATCCAAACATACCACACTTCCGCCCACTTTACCACACCATGCAGGCTTTGTGTAAAATAGGTAATCCCGATATTATAATAGACTAGCTTTTGCCCGGGGCTTCGCTCGCGGTAGACTCAGTTTAATATCAAATACGATTTAAACCCAATATGATAATAAACGATCGCTTCTTTTATATTCTCCCTCTCCCATCCATACTATACTTTATTTGATACTGCTGAGCCCTAAGGCTATTTAGCGTGATGGTATATAGCCTATATGTTATTCTGATGTATAAGCTTTAGTACTGTAAAGTCTCATCAAAATCCGTTCAGTAGTTTTTGCGTGAAAGAGGAACAAAGATCCATACATCCATTCATCCTCACAAACTTTCGCGTTTATGATAATAGTAGGATTGATAGATATTATTTTTACAGTATATGGTATTGGGTTTCACGTATGAAGGCACGAGAAAAACAGGACATCAACCCCTCGAATATTATGATAATAAACGTCTATTGTTTCCGGAATATCTGCATACACGCATCAATGCTCACCCCCTCACCAAACACCATATTAAACTAGATAGATGCGGTGCTAAGGCTTTGCGTTTGCTCCGCCAAAAGGAATATGAACTTATAAAGGAATATGATTGGCCTAGCGCGCACAAGCGAGCGGTAAGAGGAAGCGACGCATAAGGCCCTAATGTGTTAAAAAGAGACAAATAATTTTCTCGCCGTCTTTCTCCGCTCTACGAGGATTGTCGGTATTGCAACCAGGGGAGAGGGGATGCCGGAGTTTCGGAGCATGATTATCGAGAAAATACTTAACGAGTACCGCGGCTATCTAGATTAGTAAGTACTGTCTTTGCCTCTCACGCATATAAATGTAGGGTACGAGTACGTAGCAAGGCCTAGAGCCGCTATTCCAACAACTTCCACTTCGTGCTAGACAAATTATCTTTTGTACTAGATTTTTTTAAATGTAATCCGGTATGCGTGGCTGAGTCGGAGGGGACATATCACATGCTGCGACCAGCCAATATCACCTCCGAGAAGGTAGGTGCCTTCCCTGGATTTCTGGCTATACTGGACTAGAGGAGAACACAACCGAGGCTGCTATGCGGCCATCTGACATCCAGTGCGGAGGTACCAATCCAGTCAGCTACAATTTGAGCCTCCACCAAGGGGCAAGGGAAGGGACCTACAGTTTTACACCGGTTCAGCACGTATGCACGTAATTTTTTTCGTCAGAAAAACTCATTGGTACATGCCGACCGGATTCGAGCCTCGGACCACTCGCATGAGAAGCCGATGCCCAAACCACTCGGCCACCCGCCACCCGCTGCTTGAGCCTTTCACGTACATCACTTCCGAAAAAAATTTAGCCGACGAAAAAAGAAACTAAAAAGCGAAGAATAAAATAAACCTGTTTAGTCTTAAAACCAACCCCCGCGTACGACCGTCCATGGTGGGTGTCATGCATGACACACCTTATGGGTGGGGCGGCGTCAAATTTCGCGATTTAAATTAAAAATCTACAGATCTCACACTACGCGCAACTATCAAAGGCATTGAAAATGTTATTTAGAAATATAGCACACGATAACATTTGACAAATTTGTATTCTTTATCGTACTAACGATAAAGTGAACAGAGCGCAGACTGACCTCGCGCGTAAGGGACCCGCTACCGCCTACATTTTTTGTCCGCCCGCCTCCTAAGATGGCTCAAACTGTAGCTTAATTCAATCCCGAGATACAATTTTTTCTGTTTATTGAATAGCGAGCTCAAAAAAAAGTTATTGGGAAATTCTCGATCCCAGTCGGCGAAATTTTTTTGAAATTTTGGCAAATTTTGGAAAATCTCAAAAAGTTACAAACCGATTTTAGTAATTTAAATTGCACTTTAAAGCCCTGCGGCAGACGCACATCTTAACATATGGCACATCCGCGTACCTCTCATATCTGCGAAACTAAAAGCAAATGTCACAATTTCATAAATCGGGGCACTATACTCGAACAAAAACATAAACATTTTCAATGTTAAAAAAATCGTGATGGTATATTTTATGTTTGTATACGGTATGTGGGGGGGGGGGGGGGGGGACTAGTGTTGACTGCACAGAGCGTGGGTGATTTTGTAGAGCCGACATGCAAACGACGGCTGTGACTGCACGTGACGCGCGTTTCAAGCATATTTTATATTTGGGCGAATTTTCGACATCAACATGAAAATTTAATGCAGTTTCAAATCAGAGCAGGACAGCACCACATAGAAGGATCGTTATTACGTGAATCACCTGATTACTAAATAAAATATTTATTTACTAGCTTTAGCGTGCGGCTCCGCTCGCGGGAAATTCGTATTTTAAATGAAGAAAGTAAGTAAGCCAGCTACGGTACCTTTATTTCGACGCGCGGAAAAATTCGGTTTGTATGAGAGCCACATCTTAGCGTAACCGGAATTTAAAATTTTAAACACTTATCCCACATACCAAAGGTTAGCTAACTAGATAGAATAGAATGTATTATGGTATGGCACTAGCTTCAGCCTGCGGCTTCGCTCGCGTGAAATTCTGATTTAAAAAGAAGAAAGGAAGTAAGCCCGCTACCGAACCGAAACTGAATTTTATTTAGCCTATCCTGTGTCTCGTATAATCACATGTACTTGTACTAAGTTTAATCGAATTCGGATGATTGGTTTAAGAGTTATGGAGGAACATACACACAGAAAAGATTTCTAAAAATCGTCAATTTAGTTTTAGTATCATAGGTACATAAAATCTACAAACGCAGTATCTCAAAACAAAGTAACTTACTCCATGACCATCCCTTGCTTGGATATGTCGAAAATTCCGCCAGTTCTAAATTCAAATGCGAAGAAGAACTGACAAAACAACATCGCAAGTCACAATGTTTTGTTAGTACCTAATAAGTATTATATTAGTATTGATAACACCGCTCTAGGTTGTGGAATTGTCTAAGGGCGAGGCGAGTGCGTTTCCCGATACTAAAGCCGATACTTTCAACCTGGGAGCCGAGCGCTCAAACGTCGTAAACAAGTTGGGCATCGCTTCAATGGTCCGCAAATCTGCTGGTATGGTTTCTCACTGAGCGTGGATTCGCTGGTGGATTTGGCCGAATACCTCTGGTCCCTCGGCCGAGAAAGCCAAGCATACTGGTTCTCAAAAATAAAAAAAATACGTTTTGAAAAGTTGTACAAGAGCACGATTTAAAAATAACACCTGTGCTACAGTATTGGAAGGGGAGAAGATGGCAGCATAGCAGCCTCGGCTGTGTTCTGATCTAGTCCAGTATAGCCGGCAATTCAAAGGGAAATCTCCGATATGGCACCTGCCTTCTCGGAGATGATATTGGCTGGTTAGAGCATGTGCTTTGGCTCCTCTGACTCGGCCACCCATACCGGATTACATAAAAAAAACTTCACGAATCAGTTCTAAAACATGTTCTGATTTCAAACGGCTAACACACCAACGCGAAAAAACGCATTTAAAATTGTATTAAAAAAAAATCGAATTCGAAATTCAAAAATGGTCGAACTGCTGCCTGTTGATGATATTTCCTTGCGGCGCGATTCGTTTGCAAGCATTCGCCGCATAACGAGAACTCGCTCATTTGAAACCACAAGAGATTTAGCTCATTTCAAATAATGCTCATTTGATGTAACACGAAACAAAGAATACAAAACGGAATGGATAAAGTCACAGAGCTGTGAAGTTAGTAGTCGATGATCTGTGGATAAAGTCAATGAAATTTTCAGTATCGGTTAGTCGTTGTGGCGCGAACTTCAGTGCGAAGCATCGGGCGCTGTCGGACTTTGGACGCGTGACTGTCCGACCGTTAGGGCTGGCCGGCTGTTCGCTATTCCTGTAAAACTGTAGGTCCCTTCCTTACCTTAATTGGTGTTAGGGTTTAACTCGTCTGGATTGGTGTAACCGCACTGATTGCAGTTCGGTCAAAACGGTTATCAAAATAGTTTCGTTTTTTTTATGGAAACTGACATGGTCGGCTACATCACCTACAACATCCGTGATGTCAGTCCATAACACCGGGTGAACTAGGTGCCATGTCAGGGCTTCATGTCGGCTACACTGAACTGGACGAAAAACACGTACTATTTACATAGTCGTTTCGCCCGACGTTTCATTCAGTGCGGCGGTACCAACCAGGCGGGATAAACCTTACCACCTAGCAAGGTAAGAAGGGAAGGAACCTACAGTTTAACGTGGAATCCGAACCACGGTCAGCCTCCAACGGTCGAGCGGTCACCCATCCAAGTACTGACCGCGCTCGGGGTTGCTTAACAACAGTCGACCAACCGCACCACTGAGCTATCGAGGCTGACATTTTACTCCAGTTCAATGCAGCCGGAACGAACAAACGGAAGCACTGTGATGGCACCTAGGTTAACACGGTGTAATAGACTGACATCAGGGATGTAGTAAGTGTTGTCGCTAACCATCAAGGTGGAACAGAGACCGACGACGCTTAGAGATCATTATCCACTTCTGCTAGGGCCTTTATTGTTCTGTGGTATACATACATACGAACATACAAGTAGCTTTATAACGCGTGTCAGGGTCCGCTAGTGACCAGTTCACTGATTATGTTCAAACTGCCTCTGGGGTCTGGGCACAGAATACTTAATAGGTACTATCGGCCTGGGTGGGTCAATCTATACTTCTATACTAGGGAGGGAGGGAAATTAATCCCTTAAGAGGGATGGAGAGAGGAAGGGAGAGAATTAATTTCTTAAGGTTATACACACAGTCTGGCTAATAACTCGGGTGTGTGTGTGTGTGCGTGTTTGTGTGTGGTTTTGTTTTGTTGCTTGTGACAATTATTTTGTGATTTTTTCACTCGTCTCAGTAGTGATTGTTTCAAATTATTGGCACAGTTGTTTCTTTGGCACGGTCCTTCCACCGAGTCATGCATCAGGTGGGCCCTCGTCCCTTACTTGCTGCTTAAGGGGGGGTACTAGGCAAAACATCACATCATTCCTAACTATAGCCATATTTCAATAGATATAACTATAATTTATATGCTTATAGTTAGGTAAAGGTGCAAGGTATAATGTGTGATAGATTATTGTAATTTAATCTTGTAAATTCTCTGAAAAATAAGTGGGTGAAAAGTGGTAAAAACGTTCGAAAATGCATTTGCTATTTCGTCACAAATACGTCCATACAAAAAACGCTCGCGCACGGCAACGGCCCAAAATTTAGAATGTTCAAAGATAGTTCAGTGAAAAACCATTTATTCTGTAAGCGTTTGAATTTATTTAGATGATTCTTAGTCTTATTGACTCTAAGCTCAATGAAGCATTTTTCGTATTAGATGCATTTGTAAAAAATGGCGAGAGAAATAGCAAAGGCATTTTTTAACGATTTTACCACTTTTCAACCACATATTTTAAAAGGAATTTATAAAATTAAATGAAAAATAATGTATTCACATTATACCTTGAATCTTTACCTAACTATAAGCATATATATTATAGTTAAATCACTTGAAATATGGGTATGGTTAGGGAAATACGAAGTGCCTTTGCCTAGTACCCCCCCTTAATAGTTATCTTGTCCGAATACTTTGCCAAACGTGGTGGTATACAGCGATAAAAGGATTGGATGCTGTGCTGTATTTTAATTTTTATTTTTTTTATGGAAACTGACGCGGTTGGCTACATCACCTACAACGTCCGTGATGTCAGCCCATAACACCGGGTGAACTAGGTGCCATGTCAGTGCTTCCCCCTTTGATCGTGCCGGCTACACTGAACTGGTCGGAAAACACAAACTATTTACATAGCCGTTTCAACCGACGTTTCATTCAGTGCGGTGGTACCAACCCGGGCGGGTTAAACCTTACCACCAGTAAGATTAGGAGGGAAGGGACCTACAGTTTTACGAGTTTAATTTACCAGAGTCTTTGTAGCACAATACCCGTTACTCTGCTTATCCCGAATGTCGGGATAAAGCGTGCGGCATGTATATATGGTATGTATGATTAGCTATATTAAAGCAATTTCCAATATATCCACCTGCAAACACAGAAATCTATCTATATTTGATTAATGTCAGATATCGCGATGATGATATCGTGACGTAATATGCCATTTACGCCTGACTCAAACTCCATCTGCAACGACTCAAGGAGTTCCACTTCAATTAGGAGGAACTCGGCAAATCACTCAGAACGCCACCGTCTCGTGGGACACGTGCGATTGGTCAACTTTTTAAAATGTTGACAATCGATCGATTTAGTTTGTTCACCCGAAAAAAGTCAGTAGTGCAGACATTGCGGAGAGTTGAATAAACGAATTATCTTATTTAGAAAAACTATTCCTAATACATACATACACACCAAACGCCTTATTCCGACAATCGGGATAAACAGAGTAATCGGTGTTGTGCTGCAAGTACTCTGTTAAATTACGCACAACACCAACCACCACGTTTAGCGAAGTATTCGGACAAGATAACTATCAGGCAGCAAGTAAGGCACTAAGGCCTACCTGCTGCATGACTTGGTGGAAAGACCGCGCCAAGGTGAGAGGTGGCTAGCCTGTCGCCCTTATGTACCGCATCTTGTCCTTAATCCTTAGTCGCCTTTTACAACAAGCACGTGGAGAGATACAGTGGGACTATTCTTATTAAGTACCGACCCCTCACTGTACTATTCCTAATATAATATTAAAACAGTTTAATACAAATTCAAATGGTGTTTATGTTTCCAGGCACTTACGGATTTCGAATTTTGCAACAGGGTAGCGTGCCCACTTAAAGTCGAAACGAAATAACAATATTATCTATTAAATGCCATATTATGCCATTAAAACTCGGATTATAAAAAGCTAAAAAAATAAATAAGTTATGTATCTTGAAATGTACTGAATATTTGTCGACTTTTCTTCCATCGACCTAACGTTCGAAACGGAACGAATTTATCCTCCGTAGCCACACCGCCCCGGATAGATTCCATGTGGTTAGGATTAACCCCAGTCTTGATCCGACAACGCACGCCCGAACTTCGGCATTGGGGGGTGCCAGCTAACGAGATTGAGCTGCGGGTCTTATGTCGATCTACGGGATTTGTGTCGATCTACAGTGTGTATTGTGGTGAGAGTGTTTGGGGTGGTTTTGGTGATTTGATAGGGTTGTTTGTTTTTCGTTGTCCTTCTGTTTTGCCATCGTGTGCATTTACTGAATTATTTTTATTAATTAAAATTATTCATTAATGATCATTGATATATCAACCACTATTTGTTTTTACCATTGTATCATTAATTTAATCCACTTTGACAAATGAAATAATCTTAATATTTTAAATAATAAATAATAACAAAAGAAATAAATTTAATACTTGAATTAAAAAAAAAATGTTTTATTATATTTTACTCTTGAATTTTTTTATTAAATTTGACTGCAATGTTTATACATCTTTATTGTAAGTTTAGTCTTAAGTAGCAATTAAAATATTGCAGTGAAAGTTTCCTGTTCGCTTCAAACCACAATATTATTGATTTTTTTTTCTATTTCTGGATTGGGTGAAGGCTATTTTTTGCTCGATGTACAACACCACAACACCGGAATCATAAAAAATTATTCCTAAATTTTGTACATACACTAACACTTGTCCGAGTGTGCACAGACACCTAATGGATGTACGAGTATTATAAGAAAAATAAAAAATAAATAAAAAAAAAATATGAAAGGGATTCGATGCATGCCTAGCCACAGATTACTAAATAGTTACTTCGTAAGTGGCCTAGCCTCGGTATTATGTAGACATGATTTAACTAACTGAGTCAAGTCTGATGCAACATATTTTTTTATTTTAAGAAACTGTTCAACACTAGCAAACAATAAACGTAATTAATAGAATAGAATAGAAACTCTATAAACACAATTAAACGAAGATCAGTACAAGAAGAGAAATAAGAAACAGAAGTTCGCAAAGGCGGACTTATCTTTGCAAATATTTTATTCCAGTCAACCTTTATATATTTATAGAAAATAATAATAAAACAAAAACCAATTTATATGATTTTGTTTCATTATTATAATGTATTTAGTTATTTTGGCTTTTTCTGAGTTATTGAATATAGAAGTGGAGGGTTTGTTAAAATGTTTAAAAAAAAATCTTATAATTTTATTATATTCTTTATTTAATTTTTCACATATAACGGATGATGACTAAAGTCAAAATATATTAGATTAGAATGTGTGTTTTGTGAAATATACATATTTAAAATATTATGCATAAAATACCTTATTTTATTTGGATTACTAAGTACTAGAAATATTTTTTTTATAGTTGAAATACGCTTTTGAATATTTATTTTTTATTTACTCGTATTTGGGCGATCTTTAAATATGCTGGCAAAAATATCATTGAAATAAATGAATTATTACATACATTTATTTAGTTTTGTATATTTTTAATATGTTCGACGTCGAGCGAGAGAACCTACCTCAACAGCTGCCGGCAACCTCGGTGCAGGCATAGTGAAAGCACTACTGATGAATTGCCCATCATATTCTAACTACCGACTCATCTTAACTCACGCGGGCTGCATACGAGAACAACTCTTAGAATCATTGAGATAAAGTTAAATCTGGTGTGTACGAAAAAAATTTGTTACGGCAATATTTGAAGGGAGCAATTTTGAGGTATTGTATTAAAGTGGCAGGCAGCTGAATATTTCCCCAGTGACTCATCATCAGACAGAGGTTCGACTTTATTTTATGAAAATTAATCTCGCTTACACTGGTTACTTAGATCTTTTACATATAATTTAAAGGTTACATTTATTGTTGAAACACGGCAGCTTATGTTACCCTTACAATACTTATATCAAACTCAAGTCAAACTGTTTTTATTAATATAAATAATTTTATTTAAAACATACTTGAATAATCATTGTCGATTAAAATGAAAATGAAAATAATTTCTAATTCTCGATGTTAACAGTCCCTATTTTTTTTTATAGAAATGGCGTCATGTGGCTTCGAGCCACCCATAAGTTGTGTAACGACGCCCATGGACATTCTGTCGTACGCGGGGGTTGCGATGCCATGCCGGTCTGACAGGTGCCTATTCACGCCTCCCTTGAAGGACCCAAGACTATACTTGGGGAGAAATATGTGAGCAGGGAGAGCGTTCCAGAGTTTACTAGTTCAGTGTAGGAAAGATCTGCAGTAGTAGTATAGGGATGCAATCCCTGCCCAGTGCGCGTTGTTCGGAGGTGGAAAGGGGATGGCGGGATCGCGTCAGACAGCTATTGTCGGCGCTTCCCCATTAAGGGGGGGTACTAGGCAAAACATCACATCATATTATCCTAACTATAGCCATATTTCAATAGATATAACTATAATTTATATGCTTATAGTTAGGTAAAGGTTCAAGGTATAATGTGTAATAGATTATTATAATTTAATCTTGTAAATTCTCTGAAAAATAAGTGGGTAAAAAGTGGTAAAAACGTTCGAAAATGCATTTGCTATTTCGTCACAAATACGTCCATACAAAAAACGCTCGCGCACGGCAACGGCCCAAAATTTACATAGAATGTTCAAAGATAGTTCAGTGAAAAACCATTTATTCTGTAAGCGTTTGAGTTTATTTAGATGATTCTTAGTCTTATTGACTCTAAGCTCAATGAAGCATTTTTCGTATTAGATGCATTTGTAAAAAATGGCGAGGGAAATAGCAAAGGCATTTTTTAACGATTTTACCACTTTTCAACCACATAAATTTTAAAAGGAATTTATAAAATTAAATGAAAAATAATGTATTCACATTATACCTTGAATCTTTACCTAACTATAGGCATATATATTATAGTTAAATCACTTGAAATATGGGTATGGTTAGGGAAATACGAAGTGCTTTTGCCTAGTACCCAAAAATAAACACACAGAGAGTTTCGTAGCCGCATTTTCTACTTGCACGCATAGTGAGTCTACGCGGCGATCAGGCGGTCGCGCTGCGTCTCACGCGCGGCGCCACGCGCCGGAGGGATGGAGGGAGAAAGAAAATATAAGAGAAGCTATTGTTACCTCGTCAGTAAGGAAGCAGAGAAGATGTTAAAGTATCTGGATCTGCAGCACGAGGTTACCAAAATGTGGCCCGTCGACTCGACGATCGTTGTGCCCATAGTCGTTTCGGCGCATGGGCTGATAGCGAAGAGCCTAGACGGCCACCTTGAGAGGCTCTCTCTGAGTGGTTGGGTCAAGGGCCAGATCCAGAAGGCAGCTCTACTCGACACTGCGCGTATAGTCTGGAGGTTTCTCTCTTTGGGACCGGACCATCGGTAGCTCTGGTTCGCCCCGCCGCCGGTGGTGGAAACTCCGTTTATTTTTATATTAATTTTAGGTTTTAATTTATAATAAAAAAAAAAATTTAAACTTATATAAAAATAATCGTGTGAATAAATGAATATAATAATAATATATCGCTAAACGAAGAGCTTCCACGGCCACCTTGAGAGGCTCTCGCTGAGTGGTTGGGTCAAGGATCTAGAAGGCAGCCCTGCTCAACACTAGACGTATAGTCCGGAGGTTTCTCACATTGGGACCCGAACATCGGTAACCTGAGCTCGACCCGCCGCCGCCCGCCGGTGGTGGTGGAAAATCCATAAATTTTAAGGTTGATTTTGTATAGGTTTGTAATGTGTTATTATTTTAAATATGTACAGAGTGAATTTTAAAGTTAATGTGTAAATAAACGGAATAAAGATATCGCTAAATAACCATCATCATCATCATCATGATCAGCCTGTATCGGTCCACTGCTGGACATAGGTCTCTCCCAAGGCACGCCACCACACGCGGTCTTCCGCTCTTCTCATCCATCCACTCTCGGCTAAATTTTTTTACATCGTCTGTCCACCTAGCCGGGGGGCGTCCCACGCTACGCTAAATAATATTTACTTTTAAATCGGATTTCCAAATAAAACGAGTCTACCGCGAGCGAAGCCGTGGGCAAAAACTAGTTTCAGTACTAAGAGTACCTGCTCCTTTATGTCCAGGTTGGCAATCATACTTTCAACTTACATGAATAAGTACAAAGAGCTGAGAGCAGATGCGACTGGCCCCTACCCATACGCCGGAAGCCTCCTTTAACTATAAACCTCTCCACACTGACCATGAACTGGCTCGCTTTTGAACCGGCCTCAAAGCTTTAGGCTCGCTCTTAGAGTGAGTTACGCAAATATCGCATCTGTCCCTGCCTGCTTCCCTTTTGCACCGTTTACACCTGGCGAGCAAACGAACCAAATACTCGACCGTCGCGGCGCGTCGACACTCGAAAAGTAAGTAAAAGTAAACGTAAAAATGAATTTAATTCACAGTCACAGAGTTCATTCGGGTTTCCGTGAGAACTTTAAGCCTTAACCTCCCTGGTTGGTACCACCGCACTGAATGAGTCGTCGGTCGAAACGGCTATGTAAATAGTTCGTGTTTTCCGTCCAGTTCAGTGTAGCCGCCATGAAATGGAGAGAATTCACATAGCCGGTTCGACCGACTTTTCATTGAATTCATTATTTTAATAAAAGTACTACGGTATAACTTATCTAAACTAACATTATAAAGTTTGTAAGTTTGGATGTAAGAGGTAATATCCTAAACTACTCGTCCGTTTTCAAAAACTATTTCACCAATGTTTAGAATGGACCTTCAGGATGGACATAGGACATATTATCGCGTTAAAATAAAAGCGCTTTTCGTTGTTTATTATCATATTTGAGTTTGAATCGGATTTGCTATTAAATCAAGTCTACCGAGAGCAAAACCGCCGGCAAAAACTAGTCGTTTATTTTTACAATCGCAGTCGAACAGTATTTCCAGTGCTCGAATCGTGTAAACGCGCCACGTGTCGTGTCTACTCGTGTCCCTCGTGCTCGCCCGGGGCGCTCTACATTCCAATTAAAGAGGCAGGAACGGAATACCCTGTATGCGATTATTTCCGGAGAGCGGCTCTACTGCGCTTAAAATGTTTCTGCCGACGGACAGCGAAGGTTGTTGCGCTGTCTGGGGATTATCAGAGGAAATGGATGTGAATTCAGTTAAGGTTCAGTTACTTAAAGTAGATAGATAAGATAGAAAATGTGTTATTGCTCCAAGAAACATTCAACAGTACTAAGAACTTTAGAACTTTAGAGGTCGAAACTGCTATGTAAATAGTTTGTGTTTTCCGTCAGGTTTCTTGTAAATTCTGACAGCGGACTGAGTTCGTTTTCAGTCAGTAACCAGTGTGATAGCTACTTGGGTATTCCAGTAATCGACCGCAGCGCCAGACGGACAAGTGGCACGGAATGAAAACATTCACAAGCGGAATCCGCCGTTAGTTTGCATGGACTATGTCTACTTTGGTATTCCGGTAACACTTCTGACATTTGAAAACTGATGAATTACTTATATTAGCTCACGTAAACCATCAGTAGCTGTCGAGTAACTTTTGCAGTAGAGTTTTACTTCGATCGCGTGAATTGATTTGATTTAAGTAAAAATAAGTGAGAATGTGGAGGTATTTTTGGAGGACGCACATCGTGAAGACCGCCGGCGCGTGTTGTGTGACTATGGGAGCGACGACATGACGGAGAAAGAGTTCATACAGTCGTACCGTCTAACGCATGAGCTCTTTGATCAGCTTATGGAGGATCTGGAGCCCCATGTGAAACAACGCAATCGCGTTGACAACATATCGAGCGCTGCAAAGGTAATAGTAATAAGTAATCGTGTGTGTAAGTTGTAATGTTTATTTAGATTAGGTTAGGCGCTCGGCTCGTCTTTCAGTGTGGTAATTTTAGCTAAATAATTTTCATGATGGTAGAATGCAAAAAAATAATAATTTGAGCCGCCTCGACATGGCCGGTCTATGTAAGGTTTCTGCAGATTGGAAATCCCACTATTTATATACTTACTACTACTGTTGTTTTTAGGTGAAAGCTGCTCTTGCGTTCTATGCAAGCGGCGGCTACCAAGCAATAGTCGGCCAACATAGTGGTTCAACTATGTCGCAACCCTCAGTGTCTCGGGCTATAGGAGAGGTGACGGAGGAACTGAACCACCCAGAATTGATACAGAAATACATCCGGTTTCCGCAGAATGCAGAAGAACGTACGGATGTGAAAGCAAACCGGCCATGTAACATACATCAATATATTAATATCCTTATAACTCGATAACCACTTTATCAATTTACGTACGGTTTTTACTGTTACATTCTGTCACTTCTCAATAATTTTAGGTTGTACATCATAACCCTACGTCATCGGCAGCTTGAGCTGCGAGGAAAAAGTCATGCGAAGGTAAGCTGCGGGCGAAAGCTAGTTTATAATACTCGTAATATGCACGTGTCCTATATGATGACGCCTACTGTAAATGCTCCAGCTGGATCACCAGAGGAGCACTTCAGCATACTACAAAAAAACCGCATACAAATCGGTCCATCCGTTTGGGAGCTACGATGCCACAGACAGACACACGCACACACTCACACACCCGTGACAGTTGGAAAAATGGTGAACGCGTGCTGCGTGTTGCACAATATGTGCAAAGCACATCGTGTGCCGTATACGCCTCTAGCTCCGCAAGAGCTAGCTCTTGAAAATGAGTTAAACCAAAGAGAGCCTGCTCCTCAAGCTCCAGCCCCTGCTGGCAGGGACCGAAAAAGGTTCAAAAGAACCGGTTCGTAACCGGTACGAAAAGGGTTCTAAAGAGGTTACGGTTATTAAAGAACCGGTTCATAAAATAACCGGTTTAGGAACCGGTTTTCTGAACCGGTTCAAAAACCGATGAACCAGTTCTTCAAACGAACTTGTTCCGTAGGTGGGTTAAAGAACCGGTTCGAAAGAACCCTTTAAGAACCAGTTATTATATTTTATAGGATCATATTATCTAATCTTTCATATTTAAAAAAAAAGTCGGCAAGTGCGAGTTGGACTCGCGCACCGAGGGTTTCATCAGCCTCACTCAATATATTTGTATTATGTATGTACAAAAACAATTGTTTTGGAAAATCACGAACCGCCTAAATAAACACTACAGCAATGGTTTGACTGTGCGGCATTCTTCTTATATGGCATAACGACATAATCTACTATAGAAAACAATTTTCTGATTTTTTTCTTTACTTGTGCTGTAAGACCTTGCTTCTTACCAAATTTCATGATTGTAAGTTAACGGGAAGTACTATAAAGGTTTTGATTTGATTTGCCCGTAGCAAAATATGTGACTTAAATGGGCGTATCACACCTCCGAGGAAACGTAGACCTTAGTATTTGATATTAATTTCAACTTGATACCTCTACCCCTTCCTGTGAAAAAAGGTCTTGATAGACAGACAGCCAGCCAGCCAGCCAGACAGACAGACAGACGGACAACAAAGTGATCCTATAAGGGTTCCGTTTTTTCCTCCTTTGCGGTACGGAACCCTAAAAATGTGAGTGTCTTTTGTTGTCTGGGTTATAATTAAAAGCCGTATGATATGTATACTGCGCGGGACGGATCTCGGCGTGTCGTCGCCGCAGCGGGCGACCCGCCACGCGAATACACTATACACGTACGGTGCGGGTGCGAGGGAGAATACTGACGAACCGCTGCGGCGGCGACACGCCGAGATCCGCCCCGCGCATTATATCTGTCGCTTCACTACGTTTCCTACAAACAACCTTAGGGGCTGCGCTGAAGCCTTGATGGTCTCATCTTTTTTTATGTATGTAATCCGGTATAGATGGCTGAGTCGGAGTGGCCAAAACGCATGCTCGGACCAGCCAATATCACCTCCGAGAAGGTAGGTGCCATACCGGAGACTTCCCTGGATTGTTGGCTATACTGGACTAGTATTGTATTGTAATCTATTCTTGTAGTGTTCTGGTGCTTCTCTTCGAGATCAATGAGAAGCACCGGAGAGCCGGATGAGCTCCCTTTCAAAAAAGACACGATAAAACAACTTGGAGCTTTCACCGGGTGTATTGGTATCTGTTGGTTAATTGCGTTTCCTACCAACAGCGCCGGAGCGCTTCGTGCATCGTCCGAACCACCCGGAGGACTGTCCCTGCTGCTGCCACTGCAGTAGCTGGCTGCCTGGAGAGCTGCAGAAGAATTAAAAGTAGCAGGAAGGCAGATGAATAAAACATTTATTTCAAAAGATTTTTTTTATTTATTATTATTGGCGGTGTCGTGCCACGTTCTCCTGCTCGGCTCTGAACCGCTGCTCCTCCAGTGCGACTCTGCGCTCCTCCAGAGTGGCTATGCGCTCCTCGAGCGTGACTCTGCGCTCCTCCAGCACGAATTTACGCCCCTCCAGCGTGACTCTGCGCTGCTGGAGCGTGAAGAGCCGTGCCGCGCTTTCCAGCTCGGCCGCGAGCCTCTGCTCCTCAAGCGTAAGCCGCTTTGTCTCTGTGGCGCGCAGCCACTAGCGATCCCGCTCCAACGCCGACGTATTAGACCGCTGTCGAGCCACACGTCCTATGAAAAAGAAGTGAAACATCACATCTAGGTAATTCGTCGTATTGGGTTGTTTTGTTGCGTGCATGTTGGTGGCGGCAGGACTATTTATAATTAGTGAGCAGCATGCGACTAAGCGAGAGCCTCGATATTGCTGTGGATATTATTGCCTAGGAACAATCTGGGAATTTAAATTTTGTTATGAGCTGAATAGAGAATTGAAATTAGTAGGCAAGAAGTGGGCTGTGGAGGTTAACTATAAATATGTTGCATCTGGCCGTACCGTCCGTAAACACGGTTTATTGATGAATTGAATGGAAATAAGCAGAAAAAAGGATAATTTCTTAAAATCCACTTACTTTGGCCGGCTTCCGAATTGTTTGTAGACAAAGATTACTAAATTATGACATGTGCCATTCACTAATGTGTGCTTTAGCGCGCTACAAAATGTTCCTATTTAGAGCGCGCTCTTCTTTTTCAAGCAAACGAATGAGATAGCGCAATAGTATTTCACGCTGCAGTTTGTGACCACTACAAATCACGTTTTCCGAAATCAGTAGAACTATACTACTTCTGTGGTTGAACGATAAATTACGTGTCAATTTCCGAAAATGCATAAGAATACGAAAAAGTTGACAGCGGAGATAGAGACGAACTCATATCGGACCAGTAATCAGATTTCAGATTTCAGTCAGTTGACAGCCGAATAGACCTGAGGGTTCAGCGTAGCCGGCACGACCGAAGGGAAGCACTGACGTGGCACCAAGTTCACCCGGTGTTATGGGCTGACATCACGGATGTTGTAGGTGATGTAGCCAACCGTTTCAGTTTCCATAAAAAAAAAACACGCAACGATACCACAGAGTTATCAACTACTAGATAAGTATACGTCAACTCATGCTAACAAAATAAAATACATTTTTCTCGTTTTATACTTTCCTTTCATTGACCCACTTCTAGAATACTTAGTCGTTTGTATTCACATAGAATTTTGCAAAAGTTTAAGCCGACTTTGCATACGTATACAAACTTCAAGTCCACAGCTTTCGCATTCTCCAATAGAGTTAGCGGGCGCGGCCACATTTATAAACAGGACTGTGTTGTCGTCATACTGTCCGGACGATACGACGGACAGGACGGGGCGGAAGGGGACAACACAGTCGGGTGGATTACCGCGTAGTACATCAGCGTGCGACTAGAAAGACACATGAAGCGCAGTTTTTAGCCATTGCCGATGCTCCGAAGAACTGGCGTCCCTCTTGCCCCCATCCTTATCCGTCACACTCGCCAGACTCGCTCGGAACATCCAAATGTTGTTGGCACACAACTTCTGAGAACGCATCGCTTTTTGAAATCTTTCCTGTGTCGTACGGCGAAACTTCGCAGTTCGTGTTTCCCGTCCAGTTCAGTGTAGCCGACATGAAATGAAGGGAAGCACTGACATGGCACCTAATTCACCCGGTGTTATGAGTTGGCATCACGGATGTTGTAGGTGATGTAGCCGACCGTGTCAGTTTCCATAAAAACAAATTGCATAATTTTTATCCGACTTTGGAGAAGTGAAACATAGGTGTGTTTAACCTGGATGTTTGTATGTATACATGTGTGTTATAGGATGACTGTAACTACTAAACGACTCGTCTGATTTTGATCCTATGTGGTGTCATTTGGTTTTTCTGAGGTAACCAAATTGTTCGGCTGTGTTTCAATGATTCAAGTCCCTCCGTGTGCTCGGGATCACCAATTAGGCGGATGGCGCGGCGCTGGATAGAGTACAAAGAAGCCAACAGGTAAAGGGGGGATCCTTCCCACAGATGACTGCAATACTCCATCGCCAGGCGAACTTGCGCTTTGTATAGCATAAGGAGTTGCGCCGAGTTAATACAAATGTCGTGGGTTCGAATCGAAAACGGACATTTATTAAGCCATTTTTCAACTCAAATGTACGATGTTTTTCAGGTGTTTTCACAAGTATACAGATATAATAACTGTGTGAAAGTATGAATTTAAACATTAATTATTTTAAAGAGTTTGACAGCAGCCAGTTGCAATAGTTACCCTGTCGCGCGCTCACATTTTAAGCGATAGTTCTGCAGACGACTCTTACGACCCAGTCAGATTGCTAGGCAGTGAGATTGCACTGACATACAGACAGACGGAACGACCGGGGAAGTTCTTTTATGCATATGCATGAGTTGTTTAATGGATTTTACGCCTTCGTCTGTGGTCCCAGTGTGTCCCCGATTTTATTGCCCGCTTCTATTCGTAGCTTCAATAAATTCTTGTGTGTTTTGTATTTGCATATTTTTTATATAGAATCTCCTGCAATGTTTAATGTTATGCTAATGATTTTATTTTCAGAACATAACAGGGTTATGTTATGTTCTGAAACAGGGTGTTTCAGGATAGGCTTGAGAAACTTCAGGAATAGAAAGCACCCATTATTAGAAGAAGAAAAACACCTTATCACACAGATTGAAATTCCGTAATTTTTTTTAATACTTACTTACAAATATTAAAAATTGGTATAAAACTCGACGGACAGTGAGTTTGGGGAGATTTAGCAAAAGTGCTGTCTAGGTCTAGCTAGAAGTCCAGGCCCTTTTTCTCTTTTGATGAAATTTTTAAAAAATTTAGTGTTTGGAATTTATCTACATGCAGTTCAATTCTACTAGGTGAAGCATGTAAATTGTGAGTTAGTCATTTAATTTTTAGTTAATAAAGGACGTTAACCGTCCACCAAATCTGGATTTTCACCAAAAAGTACTATAAAATGACCGAATCTGGGAAAACGTTTCAGAGCTTTTCGTCTTCAAATATGGGCCCCTTTCTAACCCCGCAGGTACAAAACCCTACCCTGAAACACCCTGTATGTCCGCAGCAAGGTATGGAATACTAAAAGGGTTCATTGCGTATTTACGTGAAACGGAATAACTTTTTTATTATTATAAATATCTACATATTTTTTTAATTATCCATACATTTGGGAGGCGCGCTAACCTCACGTATGCAATCAGCCCTTTCAGTATTCAAAGCCGAAAATAAAATTAGCTCATAAAAGGGAATGTCTGTCTGTATGTATGTATGTATGTTTGAGTTAAATTAAATACTAGTAAAAATATGTTTAAAAAAATACCCTGCGAAGTTTCTTGTCGGTTCTTCTTCGTGGGTGTAATCGAACCGAATAGAACAAATTGTGACAAGTTCGAGCGCAGTTTAACTGCCATATGAATGATCAATAAACAATACAACAATTCAAAACTCCGGAACCACTGAAGAGATTCATAGTTTAGCATTAAAACAATAAACACAGAATTTTCGCTTACGCTAAAAAAGTCCGTGCAGTGCATCCTACTCCAACCCGGAAAAGCAGCGTAACGCTATCCTGCTTGCACGCGTACAATTCGCGCCGTGCATGCTTTTTTATTTTTATGGAAACTGACACGATTGGCTACATCACCTGCAAGATCAATGATGTCAGCCCATAACACCGGGTGAACTTGGTGCCACGTCAGTGATTCCCTTCGGTCGTGCCGGCTACACTGAAATGGGTGGAAAACAAAAACTATTTACATAACCGTTTCGACCGACGTTTCATTCAGTGCGGTGGTACCGATCCGGGCGGGTTGAACCCTACCAGCTAGTAAGCTAAGAAGGGAAGGGGCCTACAGTTTTACGTGGAATCCGAACCACGGTCAGCCTCCAACGGTCGAGCGGTCACCCGTCCAAGTACTGACCGCACCCAGCGTTGCTTAACATTCAATAGCGACAGTTGACTGTCTGCACCACTGAGCTATCGAGGCTGACGTATGCTTCGCCAAACCCGCCATACTCTCGCGGAACGCCCCTTTGTAGACGACAGAAGATTTATTACAAATGCACGATTCTCTAAATCGTTCTTCTGCTGCACCGCAAAGGTGTGGAACGGGCTCCCGGGGAATATCATTCCCCACTGCAACAAACCACGGATCTTCAAATCGCGGGTCCCAGCGACATTAGTCCACCTCCAAGCCGGACTGGCACCTCCTAAGGGGGTGAAATTGGCTGCGCACGAGGCTTCGACCTCGGGCACAGCCACCCAGTTCGGAAGCAATAAAAAAAATGCTGCGGTCGTTTCATTAGCCAGAGAGCAACAACTTACATTCTAATCGATCGTTCTGTCCGTGTGTGTGTGTGTGTGTGTGTGTGTGTGTGTGTGTGTGTGTGTAATGTATTTAAGCTAGTGTTGTTGATATAAGCTTAGAGAAGCCTCGCAGATAGTACCTAGCTGTGTAGCCGGGCGGGGGCGGATCGGGGGCGGAGGCGGTGGCGGCCGACAGCGCTCCGGATCCAGATTGCTTAAGCTTAAGCCTGAAGCCGCGGGACGGGACAGGACGAGCCTTTCATACCCTGTGTCAACTGATGGTCGATTCAATTTTTTTACAAACACAGTTTTTTATCATGTCTCTACTAGATAATTTGTTACCATATCATCATATCACCCTGAAAACAATCTTAACAGAATTTCTATTGAATAAAGCAAAGTTTCTACGGGCGACCGGCCGCGGCGACCGTGTTCGTTAGCTCGAGAACCACTTTATCAATTTACTTTCGGTTTTCACTGTTACATTCTGTCACTTCTCAAGATGATTTTAGGCTCAAATCATAACGCTACGGCATCGGCGGCCTTAGCTGCGAGCAAAAAGTCACGCGAAGCGAGGCCGCGGGCAAAAGTACAAATATTTTATGATCATAATTTAAAATACACGTTGTTCCACGTTCATATGCATAATATGTTGCCTCGGTAGCTCAGTGGTGCGATCGGTCGACTGTTATTGGTAAGTACACCCTGGCGCGTTCAGAATTTGGATGCATGACCATTCGACCGTAGTAGACCGGGTGGTTCTATTTCCACGTAAAACTGTACGTCCGTTACCTTCTCACCTTATTGTTTTTCCGCCTAGTTCAGTGTAGCCGGCACTATCAAAATGAAGCACTGCCATGACTATTTGTAAACAATTTCAATTTGTGTACGCTTGCGATTGCAGTGCGTTTATTATCTGTGACTGTTGAAGTTTATTAGGAGTACAGATGGAGATTTTGATGATACTTTAAAATGTCATCGTGCATATTCGACGTTCGCTCGTCGACCTTCACCTGTGGAATTTTACTTGTCGAACTCCGCGCTAGTGGACCTCGGTTGGTTGAACTTCGCATATCGACCTCGTTATGTCAACTTTAGCCTATTTGCTTTGACCTTACCTATGTCAACTTTTATCCGACAACGTTCATATTTCGAACTCCACGTGTCGATCTTCGCCAGCGACCTCGTTGAGTCGATCTTAGCCTGTCGACCTCCCGCGCGTATCCCCGCGTAGGTCGGAGCGTGCAGCGCGGTAAGCGGAGGCTAAGATCGTGGTCTGGACCCGGACAAGTTCAGTCGGACGTCTGAGTAACATGTTACACAACTATCTCCCTCTGTTACACAGCAGTGTTCACGGCAGCGTGACGCGTACATTGTAGTTACATTTGTCTTTTATTTATTTATTTATTTCTTTGGAGACACCAACGAGTAGCACATAGAATAAGTTACAACAAATTTACTCAAGGACAATACAACGGTTATTGTGTTAACCACGACCATATCACAAATTAAATATTAGAAAATCGAAGATTACACAAATCTACAAGCAAATCTAATGTAACAAGAGCATTTAAAAACTTTTTTTTATGTAAACTAACATGAGTGTCAAGGAACCAATGGTAAAGTCGACAGGGCCAAAAACTCCTCTACTCGCGAAATCATGCTCAGTGAGGCGCCATGCCAGCAGATTTGCGGACTGTTGCTAGGTAAGGAAATTTGGTACACATATAGAGTTTGAATATCCAATCACGAAAGTATAGCTTAAATAAACAAATTTCCATTTTGAATGAAGCGGATTGGCGGGGCGCGAGCGAGAATTCGATGTAAATTTTTCAAATCGTTCTTTTTAAGCGCGCCGTATACGATGCTTCATATAATTTAGTGTTGTCCATTTTCACGTGCAAAAAGAATGTCGTGAAATTGTGCGTCTTATATATAGTGCGCCGCGAAGCTTTTCTTTTATG
Source organism: Nematopogon swammerdamellus (assembly GCA_946902875.1). Classification (NCBI taxonomy): domain Eukaryota; kingdom Metazoa; phylum Arthropoda; class Insecta; order Lepidoptera; family Adelidae; genus Nematopogon; species Nematopogon swammerdamellus. The sequence continues at coordinate 2,323,316 of OX336340.1, forward strand.
GAAACTGACACGATTGGCTACATCACCTACAACATCCGTGATGTCAGCCCATAACACTGGGTGAACTTGTTGCCATGTCAGTGCTTCCCTTCATTTCATGTCGGCTACACTGAACTGGACGGAAACACGAATTATTTACAAAGCCGTTTCGACCGACGTTTCATTCAGTGCGGTGGTAACAACCCGGGCGGGATAAACCCTACCACCTAGTAAGGTAAGAAGGAAAGGGACGTACAGTTTTAAGTGGAATCCGAACCACGGTCAACCTCCAACGGTCGAGCTGTCATCCATTCAAGTACTGACCGCACTCAGGGTCCGCATTGCTGTAAGTTGATTGGTAGAAATTCTGACGACTCATACTCCTATACAAAGCGCTTTTGATCTAGCGATCGTTGTTCCCCTGTGGCCGTGTGTGTTGCGTCGTTAAATATTTTCGGAGTAACAAAACGTAATGAGTATATTATTACGTATTTTCTCCAACAGACACCTGATCTAGCTATTATTCTGTGATCTATGGATTAGATGCAGTCACGCACGAGCTACAGAGATACGAGAAGGCGTAGGTAGAGTGTTTTCATTTTACGAAGGCACGTGGGGTGCGAGTTAGGAAGTGGTGCGAAAGGAGACCGCGCGGAGCTCAGTAGAGAACGAACTCGGTGCCCGGTCGGTACACACACGTCCCCGCGTCGCTCCGTCGAACCGAGTCGTTCCCTACTGAGCTCCGCGCGGTCTCGCACCACTTCCTACCTCATACCACTCTTGCCTTCGTAAAATGAAAACACTCTAATAACCACCACTGAGTAATCACTTCACCGTGTTATGTAAACCAATATTTTGAAATTTTATATATTCCATTAGTTAATTATATATTCCAGTAAAAAAATTACGTGCATACCTACACCTGCTGCTTCGCCGTTCGGAACCGGTGTAAAACTGTAGGTCCTTTCCCTTACTCCTTACTAGGTGGTAGGCTCAAATTGTAGCCGACTGGATCGATACCACAGTACTGGATGTAAGATGGCCGCATAGCAGCCTCGGTTGTGTTCTCCTCTAGTACAGTTTAGCCAGCAATCCAGGGAAGTCTCTGGTATGGCCTACCTTCTCGGAGGTGATATTGGCTTGTCGGAACATGTGCTTTGGCCTCTCCGACGCAGCCACTCATACCGAATTACAGAAAAATAAAACTTAAATTGTGTCAAGTATTTCAAGTTACACTGTATTTACTTTTTAATCCATCGCGCTCCGGAGGGTCTATATAGGCCCAAAATGAAAAACTTATGGAATTTTACAGTAATTTGCCGTTCCTCCGGTCGCGAGCACAAATTTTACATAATAATCCAACCGCAATACCAGAGCCAAGCAGTGCATTGTTACAGGGATTAACGGAATACGTTAATGGAACTGCCGAAGCACTTGCATTGTATCCAGAAGTTAGTTGAAGCGCCTCCATCCATCCCAACCTAAGCGAAACCCGGGCGGAGTATTGCCATCAGAGCCTAAACTTTGGACCTAGCGCTCGCTAAATTGTACGGAATTTATTGCCTCCGGAACTGCGTGGCTGTGTTCGAGGTCGGAGCCTCAGAAGCAGCCAATTTCACCCCCGAGGAGGTGCCAGTCCGGCTTGAAGGCAGACTAGAGTCGCTGGGGAAAGACTGTTAACGAGCGATTTGAAGATCCGTGGATTGTAGGAGTAGGGAAAGATATTCCTCAGAACCCCACAAGCTTGAATGAGAAGGACTTGGTTTTATTTTTGATGACAAATTGATCACATTGTGGGGGTGTTTAAAGCCGTCAGTAGAACATTGGGCGTAGTATTGCGTCAATCGAGAGACTTTTCACAATGCTGACTGAATAAAGCTGCTGTTTAATTCATTCTTACCACGTAAACTGGAAAGCAACGCAATCATCTGGACGCCGCATGAGTTTAATTACAAACTGATATTGGAAAAAGTCCAAAAAAGTTCATTAGAATGTTATTTTACAAAACGTATAATTATTACCCGTACCTCTTCCCAACTAAATACATATTAACCCACAATGGGTTACAATTCTATAGAATGGAGAAGAGATTTAGCCCTCATGTCGTATGTTTTACCGCATACTGAATGGCAAAATAAGCAAACCAGATTTTTACAGAGATTTAAGCTTTACTCACCAGACAAACCCACAACCTATTTAGCAATAGTTCGACCCATTTAGCAATAGTTTGAATAAATACAAGAGTTATATAGTCATATACTTAAATTAGGAATAAGCATAAATACATATTATGTATAAGACGTAAGCTAGGGAACGCATTAGGTTATGCCTGTAATGTTTCTTAGATTTAAAATAAAGTAAATAAATAAATAAATAAACCTTACACTGGGACTCAAGAACGATTTAGAGAATCGTGCAGCTCTTCTGTCGACAACAAAGAGGTGTTCCGCGAGAGTATCGAATATGGAACAGCGATCGGCGGCGGCCTTCAGCGCGCCTTGTATCTTGCTCTCTCGTGAGTATCGCAGAATCGGAGATTAGACCGACGATGGAATACTGTAGCCACATTTGTGATGGCAGTCTCCAGTATCTGATGGCGTCCTTGGACTCAACACAGCGCCGAGCCGTCGTCCGTCTGGTGGGAGACCTGAAACTCACTGATGGTCTGGAGTCTCTGAGTCACAGACGATATGTAGGGTCACTCAGTCTGTTCTACAGGTAGGCGTACTATCATCCTGGATTCTTCGGGACCGTCCCGCAATAGCAGTTGCATTATATGCATAATCCTGCATTGCAATAACTAATAAAATAGTCCCGCAAAACGTCTTCCGTTAAAACGTTATTCCGCGTTTTCCATATTTCCAAATCATTCAAAAATTGCCTGGCCATCGTCCGGTACCTTCTTTGTTTGCCAGGGACGAACGCACCTATTGAAAATGTATTTTCGTTGACGAATGCCTTATGGACATCGGAAAAAGCGACACTTAAATTTGAAACGTTACGTGCAATGCTTGTTGTAAAATTTTATATGTGTGCAGTTGTGAAAATGTTTATGAGATTCTTAACCAAAACTCAGAATTGGGAAATATGATTTTAAAAATAAATGCTAACTTCAGTAAGTGCCCCGACACACCCTCAGTCCTTCACACTCGCACACAGACCCTATCCCCAAGAATGTCCCGCATTTACTTTTCATAAACTTAGCCGCCTTACATCATGGACGCTGCTCGGATGAACTTGCGTCCTTTTCATCCAAGTTATTTCAGCAGCACTCGTCGCAGAGAAACTAAACACATTTTTGATGTTTATATTGGGCATTTGAAGACCCATAGTTTTTCAAAATTGTACGGCATTTATTATAAGTTATAAGTTATAACAGAACACGTTTAGAATTCACGTCCGAGTCCGAATCATGCAGTAGAATATTGTGCTGTAGTCTGAACGTGCTGGTGATCGGTGTTGTGCTGTAATTCAAACAAGCTCTCTGCTTACCTGCAGAGCACAAATGATCGATACAGCGTCGATAAGCCTATATCGATCGATACATATCTTTTTGCTTCATTTGTCGTGACGACCGAGCACAAACAGTTATTTATCGCACGTCATCGATATAATTTAGCGAATATAATTTTTCGAGATGAAGGCGGTTTTATCTACATTTGCGAGCACAAACTATGTTTATCGTTCTCATTTGACGTTTGACATCGGTTGTCTTATCGCTCCCAACATCAGTGGACGATAAACGATTTCTGTGATTATGGCTCAAGTTTTCGTGAATATGTAGATGGTGAGAAGGCTGCGACAAGTACAAATGCAGCATAGAAAGGTGCAGAGGAAGTTGATAAGGGGCTTTAAGCAACCCATGCGGGTTGCATAAATCGGAATTCCGCGATTTATACCGCATCTCACGGGAAATGGCTCGAAATATTTGTATGGAGTTTGAGGATGACCTCGCACCCAGAAAAACCATCGGTGTATTACATGTATAGGTACTTGCACTAGACTATGGGAAAATTACGACACCTCATTGAGGTGCTTGGCACCGTAGAGGCGCTACAGTACTCTTTTCTATTCTGTGGCGCTACTTCTTATTTAAAACTAACAAAATGGCGGCTTGGTTTGACAGTTCCGATCGATATAAACTAAAGTATTGCCATTATTTCGTCGTTGTTCTGCACTGTCGATATACATATCGACCTACATGTTTGTGCTCGCAATAATAGATAAATTTATCAATTTTCATATCGAGAACGATAGCTGTTTATCTATTTGTTTGTGCTCCCGCTGCTGGATGGTCGTGATACAGCGTATGTGTGTATGTGTATGCATGTATTTTAGTATTTACCATATACTAAAATGATTCAGAATTCGAACTATGCTATACTGCAGTAAAGGCACCTATAAAATCATAATAATACTACTATTTATGCCACTTAATGTGTGGCATGGAAAGGGCGGCCTTATTGCCTTTGTGTATTTCTTCCAGCAAATGAAAATTCACAAAGTTTCGTTTAAAAAAAACCAGCCAACTGCGAGTCGAACTCCAGCACCGAGGGTTTCGTATCGCCATGTCATGGTTAGCGCTACTCACGCCATCTATGGCGCGTTATGAAATGCTTCATATTAGTTAAAATTCATGATTAGTTAAAATGCTTCATAGTCTTTTCGGTAGATGGCTCGCATACACTTTTTAATTTCTTCTATGGGAACCCCTGTGAATTTTTTACTTTTTCTTATTTTTATTATTTGTTTTTATATCGGCAATAATAACACATTCTGTGAAAATTTCAACGGGCTACCTATTACGTTACAAGAGATACAGCTCTCGGACAACCTTCTCTTCTATCATTTATTGATTTACGTTTTGTTTATAGACGTCCAGAGATACCAGCCTTTCGGCTACAAAATCCAGACGTGCACTCTTGCGAGTACAGTGATCATGTATGCCAGATCGAGGCCCCATAGCTGCTCTGTCGAACATCCGTTCTTCCGAAAAAATCCCATGGGAAACACAGGCTGCGACCTTTCCCCAGCCGATCCGAGCCACCACCCGTCCACCCGAAGGAACCCCCGACCGAAGTCGAGAGCCGGGGGTGAAGCCTTCACTGCCACTGGGGTCAGCACCCTATCCAACCACAACCTGTGCCCAGGGCGTCAGCGTTTTGTACTAGCCTAAAGGCTTTTGTTTTCACCAGCTATGTATATGCGTGGAAGTGCATATGACCACCACCTAATGTGTACCGGGGATCCACCGGTCTCGAATGACAGACTTACGTCAGCGTCATTAGCTCGTGGAAAATCCATTCCACATCCACATATAAGTGTGTGTTGCACCGACATACCGATCTACATTATTCGCATGTCTACCAATTCTCCACATTGGTTACGGAGCTCTAAGTGGCTCACCACTCGCAGCTTTCGCTACTTATTCCCGTATTAGGTGCTTTAACTACACAAGTACGGAAGCACCAGGGAATCAACGCTAAACCACAACCCCTGCGAGACCAACTCCAGTGTTCCGTGCAGAATCACGAAGCATTCTGGGGCTTTTAACGGAACCCCGCAGTACTCAACCCAGCGTTTAGGGTAGTATCTCATTTGACCCACCGACCTGAGTGGAGTCAGCAGCGTGAGCTAAGCGGAGGCCGAAACCCCCAACTTAGTACTCATGTTAGACTAGCAACGTTTAATGAGTAATCGTCGAGAACAAGTTCTCTACCACACATTATTTCTAACAGTGACGCCCGTTACACCGCCCAGTTGCGGGATAGGGTAGCCAACTGCTAGTTTTAAGGGTAGCCGCCGTGTGGTCTGCATAGGGAAACGTCACGGATACTAGTACCCAACTCCGACACCTTGGACGACTGAACGCCTCTGCGATCCCGTACAAAGGTCGCTAATACGGGTCTATGGATCCTGGTGGCCGGGCCCGACACCTTGGGTAGACCGAAGTCTACCACTGCGATCGCTCCCCAGCGACTACCCGTTCTACTACAGCTCTCGGACAGACAGACAGATGGCGTAGGCTTAGTAATAGGGTCCCGCACCGGATACGGAACCCTAATAAAAATTGAAAAAAAGCTCCGGGGCGGCGGCGTTCGTCATCAGTGATTCGGTTTCGTGAGCCCCACGCCGCAGTATGAAAACTCCACACGTCTCCAACTATACTCATTCATTATCATTACGCTTTGTTTCGCTGAAAATATTTAATGACGCAACACACGGCCGCCGGGGAACAAAGCCAGCCATCATACAAACTGCCGCGCGCCTACGCCGCGCACCGCCGAGCCGCGGCCGAACCCGCACAGACACATTTTAAATTAATTTAGACTGGCCTCGCTGAATGAAAATCGGCCTATACCAGAGCCGACTGTCATTCGTCTCCTCTACGGAGACAAGCCATGCTGCATCGTCATTGCCCCAGTGCGACGTTGCTATCGCTTACTCGCTCTCGCTTGCCTCCCTGTGACAGGAGTGAGAGAGAAACACGAAGATTGCGACGTTCGCCCGATGAAGGGTGAGCGATTTCATGTTTCTCTCTCGCTCCTGTCATCGGTAGGCAAGCGAGAGCGAGTAAGCGATAGCAACGTCGCACTGGGGCTATGACGATGCAGCATGGCTTGTCTCAGTAGAGGGAGACAATGACAGTTGGCTCTGCCTATACTCGTCACATCATTGAAAGAAACAAAGTGTTAGATAGAAAAGATAGATAGAAAATGCTTCATTGCTCCAGTAAACATTAACCAATAAACGGTTATTTATTATTATTTATTTATTAATAACAAGTACATTATAAAATTTACATAAAATGAAAAGGCGGACTTATCCCTTACAGAGATTTCTTACAGTCTACCTTTGGATATTTGAGATTCAATAATATAGTGGAATGTAAGAGTTTTAAGAAACCTAAATTATATACTGCCATTTTCACGACCTTCGGCTTAAAATAATAGACAGTTAATGCGTGACAAATTTCACTGTGACCGACAAATAACTGTTAAATGAGACTTAACCGGAGGTGTTGAAAGCGGCCAAGGTCAATAGTTGGCTAAATTACATAAAACTTTTTTTTCCTGTTTCTCTAACGGGAACAAATTATTCAATAAAACAGCCTATTGCCTTTGCTCTTCTTCATTTACCCTCATCACCCAAAGGTTGACTGGAAAAAATCCCTTGAAGTGATAAGTCCGCCTTTTGCATGCTATGAAAAAAGTTATAAAATTAAACTAAATTGCATTTTTCTTTAAACAGGACACGGGCCGTCGTCCTGTGAACGTACTAATCGTCAATCAACATGTCAGCCTATATCGTGCCATTGTGGTGCCGGCTACACTGAAATAGACGTAAAACACGAACTATTTTCAAACTTGTTTCAACAGTCCGCTTTAGCAGACCTTCATTCAGTGCGGGGTTCCAATCCGAACCGATTAAACCTACCGCCTAGGAGTCTCTAGTTTTACATGGAATTCGAACCATGATCAGCTTCAACCGTCGTATGGTCATCCATACCAATTCCGGTTTTTAACATTTATATAACTATTTACGAATTTATGTTTATTGGACGAAGTTTTTTACTTACAGTAATCTTGAATGTTAGTATTTAGTTTTTCTTTATTTATTTATTAGGTTAACTTTATCAATGTTATACATTTGTTAGTTAGGTTTTAATTATTTAGTTATTAGTATCTTCATTTACAGTGTAAATTGATTTATGTATTTTTATATCGTCTGTATCTCTATCACAATTGATTGTCTCAACTATTTACATTTATCTATTTAGATAGCATTGTATATTATCTATCTTATTTCTATCTCATACTAGATATTTCTAGATTTTTTATGATTATTTTATGTTTTTAATTTTATTTATTTTTTTATTTTGAAAATGAACTAAATTGTTGTTGTAAAACTCTGAGTGCATCGACACAGGCACAGCATATATATGGCTAAAGCAGTATGGAAACTAGGCCTGTTTGTTGAAATAAGTACCTACGCTCCATTGGAGCGTTAGGGATGTCAATAAATTTTTTTTGTAAATTTGTAAAATTATTATTTATTAAAACATTTATTTAGGTTCTGTAATGTAATGATCAAATAATCAATATAATCAATCATCAATAATAAGTTCAAAACGTGGTTGCTATAAATATGAATTGATATAACTTTTCTCGACTTTTGTCAACTTTTATTAACTTTTGTAAATTTTTTACAACTTTTGTCACCTCTTGTCAAACATTGTAAATGTTTGTCAACTTTTCTCATCTTTTGCCAATTTCAGTCATCTTTTGTCAACTTTTATCGACTGTTGTCAAGTCTTGTCAATGTTTGTCAACCTTGGTAAACTTTTGTCAGCTTTCGTCAACATTTGTCAACTTTTGTCATCTTTTGTCAACTTTTATCGACTGTTGTCAACTCTTGTCAATCTTTGTCAACCTTGGTCAACTTTTGTTAACTTTCGTCAACATTTGTCGACTTTTGTCATCTTTTGTCAGCGTTTGTCAACTTTTGTCTATTTTTCTCGATTTTTGTGAAATTATAGCCACTTTCGTCATCTTTTATCAACTTTTCTCATCTTTTGGCAACTTCTGTCACCTTTTGTCAACTTTTATCGACTGTTGTCAACTCTTGTCAAGATTTGTAAACTTTTGAGAACTTTTGTCAACTCTCGGTAACTTATGTCAACTCTTGTCAACTTTTGTCAACATTTGTCAACTTTTACTAACTTCTGTCAACTTTTAACCACTATTGTCAACTTTTGCCAAGTTCTGTCACTTTCATGAACTTTTGTCAACTTTCGTGAACTTTTGTCAACTCTTGTCAACTTTCGTCAACTATTGTTAATAAATGACAACTAAGTATTGTCAACTTTTTTCATATTTTGTCAACGTTTGTCAACTTATGTCAGCTGTTTGTCAACTTTCGTCAACTTTTCCCATCTTTTGTCCAGTTTGTCAACTTTCGTTAACTCTTGTCAACTTTAGTCAACTTATGTAAACTCTTGTCAACTTTTGTCAACTCCTTGTTAACGAATGCTGACAAAAGTTCATAAAAGTGACAAAAGTTGACAACAGTGGTTAAAATATGATAAAAGCTGACAAAAGCTGAGAAAAGTTGGCAAAATGGGACCAAGTGCCTGAATAAAGAAGATTTTATTATTATTATTATTAAAAGTTGACAAAAAATGACGAAAGTGGCTATAAGTTCACAAAAGTTGAGAAAAGTATACAAAAGTTGACAAACGTTGACAAAAGATGACAAAATGTTGACGAAAGTTGACTAAGGTTGACAAACAACCACAAGAGTTGACAACAGTCGATAAAAGTTGACAAAAATGACAAATGTTGACGAATGTTGACAAAAGTTGACCAAGGTTAGGTTGACATTGACACGAGTTGACAACAGTGGATAAAAGTTGATAATAGATGACAAAAGTTGACAAATGTTGACGAAAGTTGACAAAAGTTGACCAAGGTTGACAAACATAGACAAGAGTTGACAACAGTCGATAAAAGTTGACAAAAGATGACAAAAGTTGACGAATATTGACGAAAGTTGACAAAAGTTGACCAAGGTTGACAAACATTGACAAGAGCTGACAACAGTCGATAAAAGTTGACAAAAGATGACAAAAGTTGACAAATATTGACGAAAGTTGACAAAAGTTGACCAAGGTTGACAAACATTGACAAGAGCTGACAACAGTCGATAAAAGTTGACAAAAGATGACAAAAGTTGACAAATATTGACGAAAGTTGACAAAAGTTGACCAAGGTTGACAAACATTGACAAGAGTTGACAACAGTCGATAAAAGTTGACAAAAGGTGACAGAAGTGGGCAAAGATAAGAAAAGTTGACAAAAGTTGACAAGAGTTGACATAAGTTACCGAGAGTTGGCAAAAGTTCTCAAAAGTTTACAAAACTTGACAACAGTCGATAAAAGTTGACAAAAGGTGACAGAAGTTGGCAAAAGATGAGAAAAGTTGACAAGAGTTGACATAAGTTACGGACAGTTGACAAAAGTTCTCAAAAGTTTACAAACTTGACAAGAGTTGACAACAGTCGATAAAAGTTGACAAAAGGTGACAGAAGTTGGCAAAAGATAAGAAAAGTTGACAAAAGTTGACAAGAGTTGACATAAGTTACCGAGAGTTGGCAAAAGTTCTCAAAAGTTTACAAAACTTGACAAGAGTTGACAACAGTCGATAAAAGTTGACAAAAGGTGACAGAAGTTGGCAAAAGATGAGAAAAGTTGACAAAAGTTGTCAACATTTGTCAAAAGTTAATATAAAGTGACAGCAGTCGAAAAACGTTTGTAAAAATTTTTTTGCATTCTAAAAGATCGTGGACTGTCCGTGGCGCATGCAACAAAAACAAACACGACCACTCGGACGCGGCACCCGCGACTGATTGTTTGCGACATTCGCTTCGGGGCCTTGTTGAGGTGTGCGTGTGTGTGAGTGCGTCGTTTCGATCGTTTTGTACGTAGTTTCCATACTGCTTTAGCCATATATATGCTGTGACACAGGCGAAAGCCCAGCGGTGCCCTTGGAATATCTGTCAAATGCGGTTTGGTTTTCTGTGTCTACTCTTCTCCTCTTTCTTTTCTAAACCTTTCGTGATACTAGACATAATAATAAAATGAAATTGTTACTGACCTTCTCAACAATAAAACAATATTTTGGAATTTGGAACAGTTGGGCCATTTTTACGCACAAAATGGTCCAAACACGATTTGTTGTATTTACATTATTTCTTACATTATCCTTTCCTTAGTACTGCATTGTCCGCTCCCACGCGTTTACCACATCCCAAAGAAGTTTGTAAAAAATGCCGCAAGGCATTATGCTCGCCTTTTGTGACAATTTTACGTACTGGCGAGCAATAAAGTATATTTTCATTTTCGTTTCATTTAAAAATCTGGCAAAAAAGCTGGTAAAATAAAAAAAACCGCCCAAGTGCGATTTGCACTCGCGCACCGAGATTTCCGCACCACACAAAAAAAGAAAGTTGAAAAAATTGGTTTCTTGTATTGTATTGTAGGGACACCAATTAATTTTTATTTATTTTTTTATTTTTCATTATTTATTTTCATTAAGTTTTAGGTGTACTAAAGGCTTACATAAGTATTTATGTAAGTCTTTAGTACACCTACTGTTAATCCAAAACCTTAAAAATGAATAACAGAGTAAACTTAAAAAAAAATCATTATTTGTTGTTATATCCGCCATAATAACACATATTCTATGCAAAATTCAACCGGCTCGCTATTAGGGTTCCAAATATACAGCCAAGAGATACAGCCATCGGACAGACAGACAGACAGACAGCGTAGACTTAGTAATCGGTTTCCGCACGGGGTACGCAAACCCCGGAAATTACCATTGATCCATCGATGTTTTGTGCTACAAGGCTCGTCTATGCCTTCACGAGCAGTTGGTCGTGTCCTTATGCGCTCTCCCCATTGTCTCAGCCGTACTGATATTGAATTCGACATCCATTTAGGCATTCAGCTTGCTCGTTACCGCTCCGCGTGAGCTGGGGTCCTCAGCAAAGCTGGTCTTCTATTCTGCGCCAGTTTTCAAAGGTCATTGTATGATTTGAACTCATTACTGTGTACTCTCATTGTGATGGAACTTTTAACGGAATAAATTTAAATATAGAACGTGGTCGTATGAAACAAAAATTATATATACATATATTTTTTTATGGAAACTGGCACGGTTGGCTACATCACCTACAACATCCGTGATGTCAGCCTATAACACCGGGTGAACTTGGTGCCACGTCAGTGCTTCCCTTCGGTCGAGCCGGCTACACTGAACTGGACGGAAAACACAAACTAGCCGTTTCGACCGACCTTTCATTCAGTGCGGTGGTACCAACGCGGGCGGGTTAAACCCTACCACCTAGTATATAAGAAGGGACTCATATCCCTTAGTCGCCTTTTACGACATACACGGGGAGAGATGCAGTGGTGCTATTCTTTTAAAGTACCGACCCCACACGGTACCAATATATCACATAATTAAAGTCACATATAATAGCGGTTGTAATCAACAGAGTTTATTGTAACTCTGTCTCTAAATGTATTATATCATCGATAAAAAGTTAATTTCAATAGGGTACTGTATATAAAAGAAAAGTGCAGATCACGAGCTATCATTTGGTCTAATTGTCAACGCGATTCGAGAATATCCCAACTGGAAATCCTGACGTAAAGATTACGATTCACCAATTCGGAGAGGGTACTTTCAAATTTCTTGTTCGCAGTCAGGAGTCGCCAACCTTTTATTAATATGAAGTGCTCAAAGTGCCAGTCGAACATGACAGACGGTCCCAAATGTTCCGCTTGCAATGCAGATCTTCATTACCACTGTGCTGGCATAACCGAAATCGCCTTCCGCAAACTTGGATCGGATCGCCGAAATGGATGGCGTTGCTACAACTGCAAGTCGAACAACACTCCTACGCTCGTGCGAACCGGCAAAGACGATGCGGCTGCTTGTGGCGAAGAAGAGTTCGACCTAAAAAAAATATTTTTAGAGATAAAGAAGATCCAGAATCAGCTTTCATTATATGGGGACATTCGGATGACCGTCAATAAACTGCGTGATGATGTAGCCAGCGTGGAGACGTCCGTCACACATAACGGCGACCTGAGCACTGATATTAATGGGCGGATCTCATCCATTGAAGAACCGCTGAAGACATTGGGACATCTCAAGAATGATGTTGACCTACTGCAATCAAGATTGGACCGCATCGACGAAGAGCAGGCGGCGTGGGAGCAATGGGCTGGACACGACGTTCGAACATAGAAGTAATCGGTGTTCCAGAGAAGAACCTCATCCACGTGATATCCGGTTTGGCTAAAGCAGTGGGATTCGACCTTGATCCGCGCTCTGACATCAACTTTGTATCGAGAGTGGCTCCAAGAACCCCCGAGCCAGGACGCCCAAAATCTATTGTCATCTCCATGCAAGCGCGCTACCGGAAAGACGATTTCTTGTCCACCCTACGCAAGAAGAAGGATCTCAATACAAATGACATCGGCTTCTCTGATAAGAAACGTATAATTGCCAACGACCACCTGACCGGCCTGAACAGCTACTTTAGAAGACGAAGGAAGCGGCTAAGCAGCGCGGATTCAGCTAACTAGCCTTAGGATTCAGCCTAATTAGGTTCAAAACTGTAGAATTCTCGCTCGCCGAAACAACACTTCTCCGTATGTAGTGATTGATTAACAAGGAAGCTTATTTAAAAAAAAAATTTTTAGAATATTTCTTCCATCATCGTACCCGTATTTTGAAAAATTATCTAGTAAATAATAAGATTCATGTATTCTTACATTCAGTTGTGATGTACAACAAAATTTTTTTTTTTTTTATGGAAACTGACACGGTTGGCTACATCACCTACAACATCCGTGATGTCAACCCATAACACCGGGTGAACTTGGTGCCATGTAAGTGCTCCCCTTCGGTCGTGCCGGCTACACTGAACTGGACGGAAAACTATTCACATAGCCGTTTTAACCGACGTTTCATTCAGTTCCGTGGTACCAACCCGGGCGGGTTGAACCCTGCCACCTAGTAAGATAAGAAGCGAAGGGCCCTACTACAGTTTTGTTCGTCAATTTGTTCGCTCTCAACCAATAAAACTCTATTATTAATATGTTTTTATTTTCACGTTTTTCTTCAGAAACATTCATATTCATTCTATACAAGTACATAAAAGAAATATACAAAATTAATACAAATAGAATCAATTAAAAAAAAACGGTAATATCATCATTATGGAAATAATCGTAGGAACCAAAATTTGGTTCCTACGATGACACGTTACACATTTAATGTGTAATGTGACATTTTACATCTGATAATTTTAATGTTAAACTATACCTACTCTTCAATCGTGATAATCTGAATTTATTTATTTTTATTATTAATTATAATAATCTCCTTTCCAACTTTCATATAGTATATATAGTGAATTTAACAAACACTGAAAATTTCTTAAAAAGGTTGGTAACGTCTGATACGCTGAATGCATCATCATTAGTGTCATCTGAAAACTTGATTACGTGCAACTGTCGCCCGCGCCGCCACCGGTTGCGCGCAGGGACAAACCTAAACCTCTCTCGCTTCGTCATTCAGAGTTCGCATATTATGTTATCCCTTTCCGATCGTCTTGAGCGTGACAATTGAAGATAAAATAATAATAAGAATACTTATTAACAATACATATAAGTACATGCTAGTAAAATATAAGCCATACATGTTTAATACATATAAACTAATAAATATATAGAATATTATAAGTATACAAATAAATATACATACATACATACTTGTCCATCCAGGTAAGTATGAAACAAAAGTTATTTTTTGTTTTTTAGGTTTTTAATTCACATTGACGGAGGTAATACAGTTTTAGGTGTTTTTGAATAAGGGAAGCGATTTACAATGTCGGATAAAGTATGGTAGTGAATTCCACAGTCGAGCTGCGTGAACAGAAAATGAGTTCGTATAAAAACCAGTTTTATGAGAGGAGATAGCTAAAATATTGTCATGACTAGACCGAAGTGGGACACCGTGAGAAGATAGGTTCTGAAACCGGGAAGATAGATACTCGGGAGCAGAGGGGTTGTTAAGACAAGAGTAAAGATAAAGAAGACTAAGAATGTGGTAACTCCTGCGGAGACGGATTGGGAGCCATTTGAGACGTCTGCGATATTCTGAAACATGGTCGTACTTGCGTAGTCCGAAAATGAATCGTATACACATGTTTTGCAGACGCTCAAACTTGTTCCATGTACATGAGCGTCGTTAGACGAATGTACATGAGCGTCGTTAGACACCTTGTGGGTGGCTCGGCGCCACAGGTCGCGCTTTCTAAAAAAAAAACTCTGTTTCCCAGTAGGGTATAGGCAGCTCATGATGTTCTTCATACATGCTGGTCGTCGGTTGCGGGTAGATACTGCGTACTTGACTCCTTTTTGAGCACATGCCCGATCTGGTCCAGGTACGTGCGTCTAACTAGGGCGACCCTTCCCGACTCTTCCACTCACATTCGATCCATAAATATCTTTCGTTAGTCTTCTATCATACATTCTTCCAACATGACCGAACCACCGAAGCATTCCTTTCTCAATCCTTGTCACTATGTATATCTTCTTTCAGACCACAGCAATACGTATACTGTTTCTTAATCTATCTTTAATTGTTATTCCTCGCGTACTCATCAACGCATTTTTTTTTCTTAATAATGTCCTTAGATTTTACATATTAATTATTATTTGGTTTCAAATTATTACTTACACTTGTATAATTACTAGGTTAAGCCTAGAATGAGCGGCAGTGCAAGTGCCAGTTTAACTATAGCTGCAGCTGTGTCTCTAGACCTTTTTATCAGCTCACCTGATAATATTGTATCTAAAATTTTATTTTAATTTAGATAATGCAATCATTGTACCAAACTTTTTACATTCCCACAATCACTTCACAATTCACATACACATTTCACAACATACGACTCTCAAACATCCAAAGGTTGACTGCAAGAAATCCCTGTAAGGGATAAGTCCGGCTTTGCCCTTGATTTTAATTAAACAACGAAGTTATTTCCGTAAAATGTTTTTTGGAACAATGAAATGTCTTAGACATGCGGTCAGTCTCGGTAGCTCAGTCCTCAGTGGTGCGGTCGGTCGACTGTTGTTAAGCAACGCTGAGCGCGCTCAGTACTAGGTGGTAGGTTTTATCCCGCCCGGGTTGGTACCAACGCACTGAGTGAAACGTCCGTCGAAACGGCTATGAAAAAAAATAGTTCTTGTTTTGTCCAGTTTCAGTATAGCCGACATGAAATGAAGGGAAGCACTGACATGGCACCTAATTCACCCGGTGTCATGGGCTGACATCACGGATGTGTAGGTGATGTAGCCAACCGTGTCAGTTCCCATAAAAAAATAAAATAAAAAAACAATACAACGAGCTTATTTCGGTAAAATGTTTTTGGAACAATGAAGTACCTACCTTATTTAAAGACATGTGAGTAACCGAAAAAAAAAACCTTTTCTAAATCAGGAAAAAAGGCAATGATTTTAATTTCAACATGGAAATGAGGACGTTACAGCCACAACCCATATCACAATTTTATTCCGAACGCTCCGCGACCTATTAGCGGGTGCGGGGGCGCGGCCGGGGGGCGGGGGATGTTCGGGCGAGGGGTGCAGGCACCGGCTCAAAGACTAATTCAGCTCACGCAGCCCCCGAGTAATCAAATAAATAAATAAATAGTAAAATCCACGCGACGCGTTCTGCTTTGATCAGAGCCGCGCCTTCCTGAAGCGCTGCCCCTCCCCCGCGTCCCGCCCAACCCCCGAGTTACAACTCTGGCGGCGGCGGCGGCGCGGCGCCCTCTCGAAATATTTTATTTCAATTTACGTTTCGCGGCCGCTGCCGACGCGGCGGGGGCGGCGGGGTGAATGTGCTTCAAATAAATTAAAAGCCAAATTTTCATTTTGCCGAAATGTATTTCGGTTGTGTGTTAGGTCGATCGTATACGCAAAGTATCATTGCGAGTAGTGACCCCACTCTTGTGACAAAATTTTTAGGGTTCCGGTTCGCCATATTTTCGAAAGCAAATTCTACATAATGAGATTTTTTTTTATTTAATCCGGTATAGGTGGCCGAGTCGGAAGGGCCGAAGCACATGCTCCGACCAGCCAATATCACCTCCGAGAAGGTAGGTGCCATACCGGAGACTTCCCTGGATTGCTGGCTATACTGGACTAAAGGAGAACACAACCGAGGCTGCTATGCGGCCACCTTACATCCAGTAAGGTGATACCAACAAAGTCGGCTACAAATTTTAGCCTACCGCCTAGTAAGGGGCAAGGGGAGGGACCTACAGTTTTATACCGGTTCCGAACGGTGAAGCAGCAGGTGTAGTGTATGCACGTAAATTTTTTCGTCAAAGAAAACTCATTGGTACACGCCGACCGGATTCGAACCTCGGACCTCTCGCATGAGAAGCCGATGCCCAAACCACTCGGCCACCCGCCGCTTCAGATTATATTTGACTATAGAATGACTCTTCTTCAGGTTAGAATTGACTTGAGAATTAATCTTCTCCAGATTAGACTTGGCTTGAGAATGACTCTTCTTCAGATTAGACTTGACTTGAGAATGACTTTTCTTCAGATGAGACTTAACTTGAGAATGACTCTTCTTCAGATTAGACTTGACATGAGAATTACTCTTCTTCAAATTAGACTTGACTTGAGAATGAATCTTCTTCAGATTAGATTTGACATGAGAATTACTCTTCTTCAAATTAGACTTGACTTGAGAATGAATCTTCTTCAGATTCGACTTGACTTGAGAATGACTCTTCTTTAGATTTGACTTGACTTGAGAATGACTCTTCTTCAGATTAGACTTGACTTGAGAATGACTCTTCTTCAGATTAGACTTGACTTGAGAATGACTCTTCTTCAGATTAAACTTTTTTTTATTAAGTAAATTCTGGAAGTTGTTCAACGTGGCCTTATGTCGCACTCCTGGGCGGTTCATGGGGCGGGGTGTACCCACCAGCGCAGCGGAGCAACCCACCAGTCACGTTCCTAGTATTGAGATTTGTTTACAGCCAGAGATTAGCCTTTCGTGTTATGTGCTTCCCGCCCTAGGGATCATTATTTCTGTACAGATTTCTGGTTAAACCAAAAAGCATAGGAAACAATAAAGCAGTATAAAAAAAACAAAACAAAACAAAAACAAAAAAATTATACCCGCCACGAGGTTCTTTTGGGCAAAATTACTTCCGGTGAATGTGTTAAACAATAACAAAAGTGCCTGTTTAAAAATCACATAATAATTCCAACAAATAGTACATAATAATAATACAAAAATAATAATAAAAAGAAGAAAAAGCTGTCAAGATGACATATTGTAAAAAATCTGCCCTCAACAAGAAAAATGTTTAAAAAGCGGCTGCAGGCGCCGCACCGGGCTCGCAGAGAGCGCGGAACCATCATCAACGGCGCACGGCTCCGTAGTGTTGGAGTAAACATGCTGGCCAGCACAGGAGCCGAAGCCCGGCGGCGCCTCAAGACAACATCATATGTCAATGAATGACAGCGGCGGCTCACGGCGTACGGCGACACGGTCGGCGCCTCATCGGGCAGGTAGAGCTGCGAGCGGAGCTGCAGGTCGTGGTCAGAACACCCGACCAGAACATCGCGCACGGACCACTACAACACGCCGCCCACGGCGTGTGTCTGCGCATCGGCCCAGCAGCGCATCAGACACCTCGCCCTCCCCGCCCGCACCGGCATCACCGTGCCGCCGCCGCCTACGCGAACGAGCCGCTTCTTCTCGACCACCCGCACGCCCTTCACCGACGCCCGCCGAGACATCGTCAGGATCATCGAACGATGACGGCGGGCCGACGACACCGTCCCCGCCAATACACCGACGGCGAGGACGACGTCCACCACCGGCACGCTTGGGGCCGTCGGGGTCTCGTACCCCACCTACAGCCCCCGCTACCGATGGTGTAGTGCGCCGTATACGTTGGACTTATGAAATAAATATAAAAGTCATGACGGCGTACTACAGGGCCACACAGGGAGAAACAGTCCGGACTGCTTACCGACCGAGGCTGCTTTCTGAATTTCAGACTTTGGAATCGACCATCTCTGTTTCAGCCCAGCGCCTATCAGATCAAGTACGGCTCATCCTAAACCGCCATTTTGTAGATGACGCCGTGCTTGACCAACTACGCCTTGATGCGCTCCCCCCTGCCACTGCCACGACGCCCGTACGCCCGGACGCCGCATGCGCCCCGCCGCCGCCTCCGGCGAGAGCGCAGGGTGCTGCCGCTGTCGCTACCGTTGCTGATGTGACAGCCGCACCCGTACCGACACCACCATCTGCCGTGGATGGTGGCGATGTGGTAGGGGGCATCGTAAGTACCCAAGATAATGAGTTCATGAGGAGGACTCTTGAAGAGGCGATTCTGGAGTACCGCTCGGCACCTACTAATGACAGGCCGCGGATACCGAGGTTGCCCACGAATAAAAAAAATCTTATTATGATGAGGATCCTGGATTCGTATCTAAAACAATATATCGAGTCTAGTGTAGATCTCGCCGATACTCACTCGATCTTGTACTGTGGGGCGGTGGCTGCCTGTCGCATGGCGCGTTTGAAATTCGAGAATATATCTAGAGACACACGCGCCAGGCCAACCACCGCTCCCGCGTGGCAGTTACGGATCGAGCGACGTATCGGCGAGGCCAGGATCCTCATCGGAAAGCTATACTTCTTCAGGTCTGGAAATACCAGACCGAAAATCATGCGCTTCGTGACGAAGGCTTTTGGTGGTGCTGTATTAAGCCAGACACAGCCAAACTTCCACTCACTAGTCACGGAGCGCATAGATGACCTGAAGCAGCAAATTAGCGCGTGGGCCCTACGTATCCGTCGCTATAGGAAGCGTGTCGACCGTTATCACCAGAATCGTCGATTCCAGAGTGACCAAAGGTGGGTATACCGGAACTGGGAGCACCCGAACCAACGACCGACAGACACGATCCGACCGACTGAGCAAGAAAATGCTTTATTTTGGAAAAACATCTGGTCGGCTCCTGTCTGTCACGTCGAGGGTGAATGGATGAGAGTTGTCCAGCGGGTGTGTCAGTCGATAGAACCAATGTCCGCCATAAATATCAGCGAAGAGGATGTAGGTTCTGCAATCCGCCAGGCACTGAACTGGAAATCTCCAGGGCCGGACGGATTGCAGAACTTCTGGCTGAAATGGTTCAGAAGCTGCCACTCCCGCTTGGCTGTTCAATTCCAAGATGCCCTCGACCATCGGGTTCTCCCAGAGTTCATGACTACTGGTGTCACCCACCTGCTCCATAAATCTGGTAGTACTGCGGAACCTAAAAATTATAGACCTATCACTTGCTTGCCTACCATCTACAAGCTCCTGACATCCATTCTGACGCACAAAATATCAATTCACATAAAGGACAATAACATCTTGTCCGTTGCTCAGAATGGATGTCGGGCTGGGTCCCGCGGTACTAAGGAGCTGCTCCTCATAGACATGACCGTTTGTCAGCAGGTCCGACGCAATCGAAAGAACCTGTCTGCTGCCTGGATAGACTACAAGAAGGCTTTTGACTCCGTGCCCCATACGTGGTTGCTAAGGATACTAGAACTATACAAAACTGACACGAATATCTGTCAATTCCTTGGCGCATGTATGGAACAATGGAGTACTATCCTTCGTGTACCAGGTGGCGAACGGACTTCGGTTGCAGACGACCGGATTCCCATACGGCGGGGGATCTTCCAGGGAGACAGTCTGAGTCCGCTTTGGTTTTGTCTGGCTCTGAACCCTCTTAGCACTCTGCTTGAGGACTCAGAGCTGGGCTACTGTCTTCGAAGAGGAGGCTCTCGAATATCGCACTTGTTTTATATGGATGACCTCAAACTGTTTGCCAAGTCGGACACCGAACTAATGTCGATGATGAAGATAACTGAAAGCTTCAGCAACGACATTGGAATGGAGTTCGGCTTGGAAAAATGTGGGACCATCCATGTGGAACGTGGTGTGATCGTGAACTCCGGCGGCATACAGTTGTCGGAGTCCATGAATGTTCGAGCTCTCTCCGAAGACGAAACTTATAAGTATCTGGGAATATCGGAGGCTCTCAACATACGGGATACGGACATGAAACAATCAGTTAAGGAAAAGTTTTTTCGTCGTCTTACAAAAGTACTAAATAGCCTTTTGTCAGGCGGCAATAAAATTCGTGCCTATAACGGTTGGGTCATGCCTGTGCTCGTATATACTTTCGGTATTCTCAGATGGACTCAAACCGAATTGGACTCCTTGGACAGAAAGGTCAGGACGCTGATGACGAAATCCCGTATGCATCACCCACGATCATCGGTCATGAGGTTGTATATCCCGCGGAAGTGTGGGGGTCGAGGTATGTTAAATGCCAAGAACCTGCACAACCGCGAGGTATGCAATCTCCGTCAGTACTTTTTGGAAAAGACTGATGTTTGTGAGATGCATCGCGATGTCGTCACCAGCGATAAAGGTCTTATCCCGCTGAGCATGGGAAAAGAGAACTGGCGGAAGCCGGTTGTACTAAGCACCGAGGACCGCATGGAAGTATGGAAAGGCAAGGAGCTGCACGGTAGGTACTTCCGGTCTCTCACGGGACCGGATGTAGACCAACTTGCTTCCGTGCACTGGCTACGCTTCGGGGACCTCTTCGGGGAAACCGAAGGGTTTGTCTTTGCAATACAAGATGAGGTTGTCAAGACGAACAACTATAGGAAACACATAATGAAGGACGGGACCGTTGACATCTGCCGCGCCTGCCACCAACCTGGCGAGTCCCTCAGACATGTGATTTTCGGTTGTTCGCAGCTTGCCAACACCTAGTATTTGCATAGTCACAACCTAGTAGCCAGGATTATCCACCAGCAACTTGCCTTAAAGTTCAACCTTGTAGGTACCGAAGTGCCTTACTATAAGTACAATCCGCCGCCAGTTCTCGAGAACGGTCACGTCACGCTCTACTGGGACCGGTCCATTATTACAGATAGGACTATTCTCGCGAATAGACCTGATATTGTGATAGTGGACCGGGAGGCGAGGCGCGCAACGCTCGTTGATATCGCCGTGCCGCACGATGGTAACCTCGTCAGTAAGGAAGCAGAGAAGATGCTGAAGTATCTAGATCTGCAGCACGAGGTTACCAAAATGTGGCCCGTCGACTCGACGATCGTTGTGCCCATAGTCGTTTCGGCGCATGGGCTGATAGCGAAGAGCCTCGACGACCACCTTGAGAGGCTCTCGCTGAGTGGTTGGGTCAAGGGCCAGATCCAGAAGGCAGCCCTGCTCGACACTGCACGCATCGTCCGGAGGTTCCTCTCTTTGGGACCCGATCATCGGTAGCTTGGGCTCGCCCCGCCGCCGGTGGTGGAAACTCCATTTTTTAAGGTTAATTTTGTATATGTTTATAATGTTAGGTTTTGAATATGTACAAAATTAGTTTTAAGAATATGTGTTAATAAAGGAATACAAAAGAAAAACAAAGGAATGAGATTGAAAATATGGATCTCCGCAGAATTTCAGAAAATTTTCAGAATTAAGTAATTTAAAACAACAACAACATAATTAAAAACAAGGCTATTTAAAGAAAAAATTGCATTGATTAAATGTCACCGTGTGGGGCCGGTACTTAAAAAGAATAGCCCCACTGCATGTCTACCCGTGCGTGTCGTGAAAGGCGACTAAGGGATAAGGACGAGTGCCGTGCTAAAGGGCGACTGGACAGCCACCTCTCACCATGGCACTATCTTTCCACCTAGTCATGCAGCAGGTGGGCATTCGTGCCTTACTTGCTGCTTTATAGTCATCTTGTCCGAATACTTTGCTAAACGTGGTGGTTGGGGTTATGCTGTACCTAATTTAACAGAGTACTTGCAGCACAACATCGATCACTCTGCTTACCCTGATTGTCGGGATAGAGCGTGTGGTGTGTATGTATATAAATGTGAAAATTAATGTTCGCAAAATTACAACAACATAATATATTGCATTAGGCGATAAATTCATACTCGTATCAGATAATGGTCTACCTAATAGACATGTCTTATCCCTTTCTTCGTAAGTACATCAGTATCGAACAGATAATACCACTTCATAAATTGATTAGCGTGGCAAACACCGGCTCAATAATACTTCATACTGCCAACCTAACTTATCATTATCCGGACCTAACTTTGAAAACGAGTAAGAAGTAGTTCCGAAACTCTAGTGGTGTACTTTGTATTGAACTACGAGTATCTTTTACTCGTGAGTCCTGTCAAAAATCTCAAAGCGCCTTCGGTACTTCACCCGGTCAGCGAGGTGCGTAAATTAGCCGCAAGTCAAGTGAGTAAAGTCAGTATTTTAGCCACTGCTCATTACGCCCAGGCACTCGCAGTGTAGGTATGTGTGAAACGGGGCTTAGGGCTTGAATTTTTAAAAAATCCCATTTTTAGCGCGCGCCTATGAAAAAAATGGCATATATGTTTTTTTCATCTCGATGATTTGTCCTGGGTGTTGCTGAGTCAGTGAGCCGGTCAGTCGTGACTATCTTTTACTCGTGACTCCTGTGAAAATTCTCAAGGCGCCTTCTGTACTTCGCCCGGTCAGTCAGTTACATGTCAGTTGTGTAACCAAATTCTTATTACTTTGACTTGTAATCTAATATGATGCGATTTCTATCGGTAGGCTCAAACGGTGACGATACCATATCTGCGCTGCAACTTGGAGCACGCGCGCTGGTGTACGAAGCTGGTGTACGGAGCTGGTGTACGGAGCCGTGAGGAAGTCCAGCGACATCCTCACCAGGGACCCCACGCAGCTGGTCGCCTAGGTACGTGCCTCGGCTTACTTCCTACTGGTGGCAACAGTTATCGTATCTCACCTGTGCCGCTGCGTGCCATATATACGGCGATGTAGAACTGGTGTACTGAGTCGTGAGGAAGGTCTAGTGACATCCTCACTAAGGATCCTATGCACCTGGGCGCTCAGGTATGTACCTCGATTGACTTCCACCTGGTGGCATTAGTCATCGTGTATCACCTGCGCCTCAATGTGCAATTATACACAAGGCATGGGCGACGCGACGCTCTCGGTGTACGCCGAAACAATACATAAAAATAATTTATACTAGCAGAAGTAAATGTAACGGTTGCGGCGCGATGCAAGCGATGCCACACTGCACCTAGAGGTGTCATTGGCTGTGTCTGACTGTCTCTATAAAAAAATATTCGGCGCATGTTCAGTGTTCAATTAATAATAGTAATAATAAAAAAAAAACTACATCGCGGTATATAGGTATGGCATGCAGCGGCGGAGGTGAGACCGGTACGGCACCTGAAAGCCTTTTTCGCCTGCGGTGCCTTCGAACCTGCGAACCTGGCTCCTTTCGGAAACACTCGGGTTGACTCGGCTCGAAAGCGAACCAACAGAAGCCGATATTTGTCTGGTCGTTTATGTGATTTGGTGGCTCAGTGGTAAGAGTGTAGGGTTGGTTTATTTTTTCGATATCGACCATCGGTTCGAACCTCAAATTTTGTTTTGTTTTGTTTTTTTTTTAAGCAATGTTATACGAGTATATATGTTACCACCTAAGAAAGCTTTATTTTCGGAAATACAAACGTAACAAAAACGACATGCACCGCCTCAACATTAGGTTAGGGTTAATATATAGAAGATGCGTCCCTACGCGTTAATATTAACCCTGGTTATTTTTTTTTAAACCACCAAAACATCACTCATCTCATACCACTTGCCGATAAGTATAAGATATCGATATCGAAGATAAGTATGCACGAAAGGAGCCGGTTCGAAGGCACCGCAGGCACTAGAAAGGCTTTCAGGTGGCGGACCGGAGGTGAGACACGATGATTATTGCCACCAGGTGGAAGTCAAAATGGATGAAAAATTAGTCCAGTTAACCTTTAGATTTTCATTAACACGTTGAGTGCCACCGTACAATGGTCCTTTTTTCACCCAATGCCACCATACAAAATACATGATCCCACCGGCAGGGCTCACAAGGCTTTGTTATATAGCCAGGTGCCATGAGCAGCACCGATGGGATCAAATTGTACACATTTTAGAGGTGTCTAAATTGAACTGGCACAGTAGGAATGATGTAATTTTTAATCCTGGCACAGGAGTAACATTTATAGAGCGTGGAAACTCAATTTTTTGCTGTGGCAACACAAAATTTAATGACTTTTGACAGGTGTGCATGTGGTTGTGGATGTATGGGTGTATGAATGTGTGTGTGTATGGGTGTGTCTGTCTGTGGCATCGTAGCTCCCAAACGGATGGAAATTTGATTTTCCACGCTTCGTTACTCCTGTGCTGGGATTAAAAATTACATCATTCCTACTGTGCCAGTTCAATTTAGACGCCTCTATAAAAGGTGTACAATTTGATCCCATCGATGGGGCTCATGGCCCCTGGGTAATGATAGTTGATCCCACCGGTGGGGCTCATGGCCCCTGGGTAATGGTAGTTGATCCCACCTGTGGGACTCATGGCCCCTGGGTAATGATAGTTGATCCCACCGCACCGGTGGGACTCATGGCCCCTGGGTAATGATAGTTGATCCCACCGGTGGGGCTCATGGCCCCTGGGTAATGATAGTTGATCCCACCGGTGGGACTCATGGCCCCTGGGTAATGATAGTTGATCCCACCGGTGGGGCTCTTCGGCACTCAATGTGTTGAATGAAAAACGAATACAATACATATATCTACTGGAGGAAATGTAGGAGATAGATACGAGTAGTATAGTGGTCTAACTAACGTAGTCGCGATCTGCTAGCCTATACATACGTTATCTTTTCAATAATCGATGTTTTATCGGAATAACACACGAATTACACCCTCCTTAGGCCGGATCTTAGACCGTGCACATATTCCGCGCATGTTCAATGCCATTGAGGTTACATATTATTGAACAACTAGATAATAAATTGCAAATATGTTTCAGGTCTAGGAGTGACTACATCAGTGCAGTATTGCGTCCGAAGTTAGTAAGAGATCACTTTTGCCCGTAACTCTGTTCGCGATATTTTTGGATTTCGCCGAAATTTTTTGGAAAAGTGTGTCAGATACGAGTAGGTATATTATACAACATAGAACTGTTTTATATAACCAACTAAATGCCATTTTAGTTATACATAATTTTCATACTATAGCATATATAACGACATTGATATACGCCAGCCAGATTTCATTACTTAAGCTTAAGAAATTTATTCTAAATATGTTTAGTCGTTTTGGAGATTAAGTACCAACCCTTTAAATAATTAAAAAAGACGTTACTTCTTATATTAGATAAGTATATATTTATGCACAGGCTTTTCTAAAAATATTAACACACATTTTTGATATAAAATAAACTATATAAATACACAAAGGTATACAAAATATTAATCAAATTTAGTATTTAAACATTGTACAAGAAGTATTAATTTGGAGCAACGAACGTCGTAATCCTCCATAATTTCTGCAAAATTCTGTCAGTTAGGAGCTCATGCCAATTTATTGCAGCGCTGTCCACATTGTGTGCAATTAGTTCGCTATTGTAACACCAACACACACAGAATTAATGCAGTGTGGACTGTGATGTACATTTTGTTTTCGTAAAGATTTTGAAGAAAGAAAAGCTTCGTAGACCAAAAAAAAAAAACATGGAACATATTGGGGGTAACTGCTATGAAAACGAAACTAGTTTCGACTGGGTCGTCCATAACATGCAATTTCCTTCTCGAGGATGTACTCTTTCTCCGATAATTGATTTTCGAAAAGGAGGCGAAAACATAAAGTGGCGTTTTAAGTATAACGGATTCCCGAGCTTTGAAGATATCTCAGTACACCTCGCTATAATGTCACCGATTGAACACAACATATCAGTAAAGTGCACATATACATTATACCTTTTAGATTACAATGTAAATAATATGAAACCTAAAAAAAATCTAACATCACAAAATTTCGAGTTTCGAGTCGACGGAGTATCTAAATCGGTAGAACACAGAATAAAAATACAAAAAAATCTATGTGTACACTCTATGATTGTAACATGTGGAATTGAATTAAATAAAGGAAGAAATATTATACAAGAATATCGACAAGAAAAAGAGAAAGAAATATTATTGCATAATATATTTCACTCTGCCGAATCAGTGCTGTCGGATGAATTGCATTCGTGTTTGGTAATTAAAACATTTTCTGATCTCACATTCACCGTTCGAGATAAAAAGTTTCACGCGCACAAGGTGATTGTCTCGGCGCGCAGTCCGGTGTTCTCGGCCATGTTCGCGAGCGACATGCAGGAGAACATTCACAATCGCGTGAATATAACGGACGCGGAGCCCGATGTATTTTACGAGATGTTGCGTTATATCTACTCCGGCAAGGTTAATAATATTGAAACGTGTGCTACTGATTTGATTGTTCTGGCTGAAAAATACGATTTAGAACATCTAAAGATAATGTGCGAGAATTCTATCATGGACAATATCAAAATTGACGTTGCGGCAGATATACTAATTCTTGCGGATCTTTACAGTCCTCTCCGGCTGAAACCGCTGGTTCTCGATTATATTATGAGGCATTTCAAAGAATTTTCTAAAACAAATAAATTCAGAAACATGAAAGATTCGCACCCAAAACTTGTTATTTCTGTATACGAAATGCGAGAAGCTTAATTTATACCAATCAACAGTGCTTCAACTATAATAATCTAACAATTACAACTGTTACAGAAAGTAAAGTCCGAGAGCAAAAATTATATAGTGCGAGTCGTATTCGCACACCGAGGGTTCCGTACCACCACACAATATATTTGTATTATGTATTCACCAAAATAATTGTATTGAAACGCCTAAATAGAAACTACAGCAATGGTTTGACTATCAGGCAAACCATTATATGTCATACATTACAGGTCCCGAAATAGGTACTAAACTGACGGACACCGGACGGGGGTGATCCTATAAAAGTTCCGTTTCTTTTAAGGTACGGACGGAACGCATTTTTATGAACACAGCATTTCCTACATTAAGCTACACATTTAAAAACATAACACAAATCAATCTAATTAATCTTAACCAAATATCAAAAGAAAAAACAAAAAACTATTTGCTATTTTTTAGTTTCTCGAATCTTGTTTATATTACATGTAAACAAGATTCGAGAAACTAAAAAAAATGCTTATAGGCACTTACCCACTTATTACTACTAGTATTTTTTTTTTATTTTTTTTTTATGGAAACTGACACGGTTGGCTACATCACCTACAACATCCGTGATGTCAGCCCATAACACCGGATGAACTTGGTGCCACGTCAGTGCTTCCCTTCGGTCGTGTAGTATGTATGTATTGTGTAATTAATTATACTATACTCGTAATTAGGTACCTAGTGGTATTTTTTTTTAAACTAATAATTACTATATAATTTGATGCATTACCGCCGCCGTTCGTAATTAGCTTGGCACTTGCGGTTTCTACAGTGTTGTCGCTTTCTTTGGCACCTTTTTCGCATTTGGCTTTGTGCGTCTTTTGACGTCCTTGAAATCTATCCAACTCCGCGTCATCTGAATAATTGGTGATACCAAGCTCACGGAGGGACTCGAATCATTGCACCACAGGCGATCAATCGGTTCTCTTAGCCTGTTTTATAGGTACTACCATTGCCGATGCTCCCATGAAATGGCTTCCCTCATCCCTTCTGCCCCGATCCATATCCACCACACCCGCCGGACACGCTCGAAACATCCACATGTTGTTGACACCAAACTTTGGAGAATGCATCGCTTTTCGAAAACGTTCCGATGTCGTACGGCTAAAATATGGAACCGTCTTCCGGTCTGTGAGTAGGATTCTACTACTACCTTCAACCTGGGGATCTTCAAAAGGCGTGTTAATAAATTAGCCAACGACCTTCTTGTCTGCCTTAAAGCTGGCAGTGCGCCTCTCTGAGCGTGGTTTCGCGAGGATTGGTGCTATTGGCTGTGTCTGATCTTTTTTTTTAACTTTTAGGCACAGCCACCCGTTCTTGTTTTTTTTTTTATTTTTTTATGTAACCGGTATGGGTGGCTCAGTCAGAGGGGCCAAAGCACATGCTCTGACTAGCCCATATCAACTCCGAGAAGGTAGGTGCCATACCGGAGACTTCCCTGAATTGTTGTTCATAAATTGAATTTTGCAAACATGTGTCTGCATACAAGAAGCAGGCATCGGGATTTTCGGGATTGCGCTGTACTGGAGTGACCTTTCATAGGCTAGGAAATCTCGCTCCAGGACAGCCATTGAGGACAGCGCAGTTCGGACGACGCCCGCGTCCTGCCTGGACAAACATGCTGACACAATGTCAAAGAAAGAGACAACACTGTTGAAACCGCAATTGTGCCTAACTAACTATAAACAGTGACGCATTCATAAATTTACCGTGTCGGTAGTCGATACCCGTATTCACTCGTACTCCTCTTTCAAGGCGCCCCGCCGCTTTCGCTGGTTGGAGTAGGATGCAACGCAACACAATCAATCAATGAAAAATTAGGTTTTTATTTTTTTATTCCAAAACTACGGATACGAAACTAAAAAGTACAAAAAGCTACAGATTTAAATATATATTCAACAAATAAAATATTTTTTTTCCAAAGCCTTCATTTGGTCACGTTGCCTTAAATACGTTTTTATAACTAAATTCAGAGGCATGTTCATGATTTTTTTCTATCGAGCGAAGTTAATCAAATCGTGTTTTCAAAAGCTATCGATCTGCGGCACAGCGCTGATAGATGCAGTTTTACATATTACATTAAAACTGAATCTGTCAGGTAAATAATATTGGCATTGGCGGCAATGACGTATCATGTATTCTACTAGACCTCTTACCCGGGCAACAGCCTTCGCTCCACCGCGGTGGAGTAACCATTACGCGGAAGGACCCTCTTGAGACTAGTAGCTCGCGAGCGACCGAACGCGGCGGACGCGCCGTCCGCGCGCTCGCTGCCGTCCGTCTGCGGCTCGCATCGCGCCAGTCATTCTTATGCCCGGTTGTGTGTTGCGAATTGCGATATTGCAAAAATCATACCAAAAATATTGGGAAAACTGATGGCATCTCATTTCATAGGTAAGTATCACTTCATTGTGATCTTAATATATAAGGTCTTTCAAAATTAGTTAATAGTACGCAAAGGGGGGGTTCTGCATCATATAGGGAGTAAAACCTATATAATTTTTTTTGGACCTTGGGCTTTTTTTATGTAAAATGTTTTGTATGTATTTAAATAAAAAAATATGTGGTTGATTTTTATAGCCTAATCGATTCATTTTCATAACAGTAACAAAAAAGTCTTCATTACCATTTTGATGTAACACGTGTAAGTTGGTAAAAAAAATCAAATTCTTTCTATTCCATACTAATAAAACTAAAATTGTGGTTTTCACAATTTCTGAAAGAAAGAGATCTATGTGTTGGAAGACTTTTTTGTTCCTGGCATGAAACTGAAACGATTAAGAAAAGAAATTTTTTTTTACATTTTACATTATTATAATTTTTTTTTTTGTAAAAAAAAATCTTTGTTCCTCAAAAGTGATTTATTTACGATACAGAACCCCCCCTTAGCGTACTATTAACTAATTTTGAAAGACCTTATATATAATATCTTGTTTTCCATGTGCTTAGAAATATTTGGTTCAACTGGCCAATTAGGGCTGTCACAACGCTACTTCAATTAGAAAATTTTGTACATTTTATGTATTGACCTAGCATTGCAATAACATAAGCATTATTTAATTAAACAAATAAATTAAACGCGCTCATTAGGGCTGCCACATATGAATGATTAGAAATAGAGTTCTGGGATATCATGTATGAAAGTAAATAAATATGTATTAAACCACGTTAAAATATGAGAGTGAATTGACCGCTAATTAGGGGTGTCGCTATTCTCTTTTTTTTTTTTAATTAGTAAGTAATTGAGAAATTTTCAAGAAAAAAATTTTTTTACAAGGTTTCCACATCCTTCTAAGGGATCAATACGAGAAAGATGGATAAAAATAGTCCAAGATGATACATTGTTTAAGGGAAAGTGAAAATTTAAATTTGTGTAAAGTGAAATTTAAATTATTTTGTTTAAGTACGGAGGAAGAGTTATTTTAGTTGTGTTTGTGTGTGTAGTCCAAAGTATACCTAATGGTTTTTTTAGTTATATATATATATATATATATATTTTTTTATAAATGCTGCACTCTTTATTTTATGTATGTTTGGTTTGGAGATTTTAAGTTTAGTCCAAGGCCAAGACCGCAGTTATAAATTCTTTATTATTAAGTTTAGTTTTTTAGATATTATTCTAGTTATTAAGTGTAGGTATTATAAGAATACAAAACGGCTTTACTCGCGGTCGAAATATGAGCTGTGTGGCTCGACGTTTCGGGCCAAACGTATGGCCCATCATCATGAGCACTCTGGCCGAAATGTCGAGCCACACAGCTCGTATTTCGATAGTGAGTAAAGCCGTTGTTACTTCTTAAAATGTCAAATAACCACGGTAATTTAAAAACCCATATAAGTGTAGGTATGTATTTCAAGTTATTATAGTTCTGTATTTTAAGTTTAAATACATAAAAACGTTTTTTTCGATGAAATTCACTATCTGTTTTCTTCTATAATCCTTTAAAACGTCCCACTGCTAGGCACGGACTCTGCTCACTAACGTAGGAGGTATTGTTTTTATTGTTGTTGTTTTATTGTTTATTGAGTATTCTTATGGCAGTCATATTGCACTCGAACTTGTCACAATTTGTTATATCCGGTTCGATTACTCGTACATGGTGACCAGTGGAAATCAGAAGCAGTTTACACAAAAATACCTTTCATAGACCAGTGTGCACTAGTTACCTAACTTTATTTTTCTTCACCGGAGCGATCGTACCTATTCGTTATGAAATGCACGTATATCAATCTTTATCAAGGAAATAAATAAGTACATTAGTTAGTGCCCGGGATTTGAACCCGCAACTTCTGCATTGAGAAGCGTTACCACTAGACTACGGGCACAATTAACCATAATACCTACTCGTAAAATAATAAATCGAAAAATATATTTTTGGTAGACTAAGTGACAACCCTACGTATTCCAATGCACGTGTTGACTGACCGGCCGGGCCGGCCGGGCCGCTAGCCGCTAGTCGCTCGCTAGCTAGCCCCTCTCCCGCTCGCTTCCCGCCCCGCGCGGCTCAGCGTTCCGCCACCCCGCTACCTTACCTCATACCTCAGTTATTGGCCGTCATTTCTCTGTATTCTTTCTTCGTAGTGCTCACTCTATACATAAAATCTCTTTGATTGGCGGTAGACTTTTTGAAATTCTAGTCAGACGCAGTCTCACGACATCACCCTAATTATACTAGGATAGATTATGTCAAGTTACGAGTAGGATAATGAAGTTTATGAACATTTGTCACTATTAGGTTATTGGTATTCCTAGAAGCCTTATTAACGCGCCAGACGGCATGACAACGCGGGCTCTCCGGTTGGGAACTTGTGGCGTCCTATGTGCATCACGAATGTTGGTGTATGGTGTCCTCGATATTTTAGATAGGTACGTAATGAAGAATATAAAAAAATCCTTTGATTTGTAATAGTGTAAGTTTTTGTTCCAATAATAAAAATAATTAAAAGCTAAGTTCAAGGTACTAAAATATAAAATGTTTTCATATTCCATTAATAATTTGTTATGTTCCATAATATACGTTAATTTGGTCTTGTAACTTGTATATGCTACGCATTAAGTTTTAATTGCGAACTAGTTATATTGTACGTAATATTATATGATAAGACGATTTTATTTGAAGGTTTTGTTTTATTTTTCTATTACCCTCTTTCCTCTCGAATAGGCTGTTTCCTCTATTACCTCTCAAAATGTTGTATACTGGACGAATAAAGGCGGCCACGTAGGAACTGAGTACTTACTTGCGCAAATCTAGACTTGCACAAACATGTACTTACGTGTGTTGGAATAATTTGCCATAGCTTTTGATATTGATTGATTGTTCGTCATAATTTTTAGGGTTCCGTATCCGTCGTACGGGACGCTATTACTAAGCCTACGCCGTCTGTCTGTCTGTCTGTCCGTCTGTCCGTTTGTCTGTCCGTCTGTATGTCCGAGGGGTGTACCTCTTGAACCGTAATAGTTAGCCCGTTCAAATTTTGACAGAATATGTTTTATTATAGCCGATATAACAACAAATAATAAAAATAATAAAAAGTAAAAAATTCACGGGGTTCCCATAGAAGAAACCAAAAAGTGTATTAAAAGCGCGCACGCCATCTACCGAATAGAGTGAGAAGCATTTTAACTAATATTGACATTTAACTAATATGAAGCATTTCATAACTCGCCATAGATGGCGTGAGTGGCGCTAACCATGACATGGCGATAAGGAACCCTCGGTGAGCGAGTGCGACTCGCACTTGGCCGATTTTTTATTAAGTAAATTGTAGAAGACGTTCAACGTGGCGATATGTCACATTTGACTACTTAAAAAAACATTGCACCGACTTCAAAAAACAACTAGAACAAAAAACAATTAGAACAATCTACAAAAAAACAAAGGAATGAAAATAAATTGCAAACATGGATCTCCGCACAATTTAGGACAATTTTCAGAATTAAGTAATTTAAAACAACAACAACAACAACATAATTTAAAATAAGGTGATTTTAAAGGCAATTTTGCATTGATCAAATGTGAAAATAAATTATCGCAAAATTACAACAACATTGCATTAGGCGATAATAACTGAATATCAGATAATGGTCTACCTACTAGACATGTCTTATCCATTATATCTTCGTAAGTAAATCAGTATCGAACAGATAATACCACTTCATTAATTGATTAGCGTGGCAAACACCGGCTCAATAATACTTCATACTCCCAACTTAACATAATATATACCTGACACAACTTTGAAAACAAGTAAGAAGTAGTCCCGAAACTCTACTCTACTGGTGTTTGTGTGTGTAAAGTCTCAACGCGCCTTCTGTAATTCGCCCGGTCAGCGAGGTGTGTAAATTAGCCGCAAATCAAGTGAGTAAAGTCATTATTTTAGCCCCTGCTCATTACGCCCAAGCAAATGCCGTGTGTGAAACGAGGCTTAGGGCTTGAATTTTTGAAATCCCTTTTTAGCGCGCGCTTATGATAAAAGTGGCATATATATTTTTAATTTTATCTCGAGGATTTTTCCTGGGCATTGCTGAGTCAGTGAGCAGGTCAGTCGTGACTATCTTTTACGCGTGACTCCTGTCAAAATTCTCAAGGTGCCTTCTGTACTTCGCCTGGTCAGCGAGGTGCGTAAATTAGCCGTAAGTCAAGTGAGTAAAGTCAGTATTTTAGACACTGCTCATTACTTCCAAGCACATGCCGTGTAGGTAAGTATGTATGAAACGAGGCTTAGGGCTTGAATTTTAAAACCCCTTAGCGCGCGCTTATGATAAAAAGGCATATAATTTAAAGTTTTTAGCTCGAGGGGGGTTTGTCCTGGGCGTCGCTGAGTTAGTCAGCCGGTCAGTCTTGACTTTCGTTACTTAGATAGATATTGATTAATATTCATCAATAATAATCAATAATAAACTTTAAACTTTAATTTGCATGTCAGTTGTGTAGCCAAATTCTTATTACTTTGACTTGTAATCGAATACTTATGATGAGACTATCGGTAGGCTCAAACGGTGACGACACCATATCTACGCTGCAACTTGGAGCACGCGCGCTGGTGTACGGAGCTGGTGTACGGAGCTGGTGTACGGAGCCGTGAGGAAGTCCAGCGACATCCTCACCAGGGATCCCACGCAGCTGGTTGCCCAGGTACGTGCCTCGGTTTACTTCCTACTGGCGGCAACAGTCACCGTGTCTCACCTGCGTGCCATATATGCCGCGATGTAGAACTGGTGTACAGAGCCGTGAGGAAGGTCTAGCGACATCCTCACTAAGGATCCTATACACCTGGGCGCTCAGGTATGTACCTCGATTGACTTCCACCTGGTGGCAATAGTCATCGCGTATCACCTGCGCCACAATGTGCAATTATATCACAACGCACGGGCGACGACGCGACGCTCTCGGTGTGCGCCGAAACAATACATAAACATAATTTATAAGCAGAAGTATAATATACTTCTGCTTATATAATATTACTTATATAAATAAGTATAATATAAGCAGAAGTAAATGTAACGGTTGCGGCGCGGTGCAAGCGATGCCACACTGCACATATTAGAGGTGTCATTGGCTGTGTCTGACTGTCTATATAAAGAAATATTCGGCGCATGTTCAGTGTTCAATGAATAATAGTAATAATTTAAAACAATTCTACGTCGCTGTATATATGGCACGTAGCGGCGGAGGTGAGACACGATTACTATTGCCATCACGTGCAAGTCGAAATGGATGAAAAATGAGTCCAGTTAACACGTTGAGTGCCACCGTACAATGGTCCTTTTTTTCACCCAGTGCCGCCATACAAAATACGTGATCCCACCGGCAGGGCTCACAAGGGTTATATAGCCAGGTGCCATGAGCATCACCGGTGGGATCAAATTGTACACATTTTAGAGGCATCTAAATTGAACTGGCACAGTAGGAATGATGTAATTTTTAATCCTGGCACAGAAGTAACATTTATAGA
This sequence comes from Nematopogon swammerdamellus, assembly GCA_946902875.1. Taxonomy (NCBI): domain Eukaryota; kingdom Metazoa; phylum Arthropoda; class Insecta; order Lepidoptera; family Adelidae; genus Nematopogon; species Nematopogon swammerdamellus. The sequence goes on from OX336340.1 coordinate 2,358,595, forward strand.
GCGTGGAAAATCAAATTTTTGCTGTAGCAAAACAAAATTGAACGACTTTTGACAGGTGTGCATGTGGGGGTGGATGTAGGTATATGTGTATGGGTGTATGGAAGGGTGTGTGTATGAGTGTGTCTATCTGTGGCATCGTAGCTCAGATGGACCGATTCGGATGCGGTTTTTTTTTTACTAGAAAGCTGCTTTAATCGGGATGGTTGTTAGCTGCATATGTTTGTATTCAAGTAATTAAGTAATCAAAAAATTTATTATCTTAAAAATTTGACCGATTTCCATGCAGTTTTTTTTAAAGCTTTAATTTTATTTGCAATTTAACTCCTGTGCCAGGATTAAAAATTACATCATTCCTACTGTGCCGGTTCAATTTAGACGCCTCTAAAATTTATACAATTATTCGATCCCACCGGTGGGGCTCATGGCCCCAACAACGTGTTGAATGAATTAAAAAACATAAAACCGACTTCCTAAAAAAAGGAAAACTAAAAAACTATTCAAAATAAAAATATAAAAACCGCCTTCAAAAATATATGAAATAAAAACCTAAAAAAAAAAAAACGAACCCTAGAGTTGAAGGCGGTGCTAAAAAGGCTACACAAATCACAAAGGATATTATCATCCACTCATGTTTTCTTTCATGCATCATTTTTGCTTGCTTTACAAATCACAAAGGATATTATCATCCACTCATGTTTTCTTTCATGCATAATTTTTGCTTGCTTTAGCACCGCCTTCAACTCTAGGGTTCGTTTTTTTTTTTTTAGGTTTTTATTTCATATATTTTTGAAGGCGGTTTTTATATTTTTATTTTGAATAGTTTTTTAGTTTTCCTTTTTTTAGGAAGTCGGTTTTATGTTTTTTAAAACTTTTTTTTTATTTCACAGTTTTTTTTAGTAATTTTTTGCTATTAATGTACTCGGCGGAATCGCTCGGCCTTCGGCCTCGCGATTCCGCCTCGCTTTCCAATCCGATCTTGACCCAATTAAAATAGGACCACGTCAGCTTCGATAGCTCAGTGGTGCAGACAGTCAACTGTCGCTATTGAATTTTAAGCAACGCTGGGTGCGGTCAGTACTTAGATGGGTGACCGCTGACCGTTGGAGGCTGACCAAGGTTCGGATTCCTCGTAAAACTGTAAGTCCCTTCCCTCGTAATTTTACTTGGTGGTAGGGTTTAACCTTCCCGGGTTGGTACCACCGCACTGAATTAAACGTCGGTCGAAACGGCTATGTAAATAGTTTGTGTTTTCCGACCAGTTCAGTGTAGTCAGCACGATCAAAGGGGGAAGCACTGACATGGCACTGGTGTTATGGGCTGACATCACAGACGTTGTAGGTGATGTTGCAGAACTTAGTAGAATGGACAGACATAAACGTGTTACGGAAGCCTACTTTTATTATAAAATAACCGTCGGAGGACCTTGGTTGAAAATTGTAAAATTTAGTAGAACGGATAGACATGCATATGTTACGGAACCCTACATTCATTTTGCAGAACTTAGTAGAATGGACAGACATAAACGTGTTACGGAACCCTACTTAACAGTTGCACTCCGGGAGTGCCGGCAGATCCCGTGCCACTCTAACTTAACCCTTAACGCAATGACTTAAGGTTTCATTTTAAAAATGACGCTGACGCGATGTCGCGAGTTATACATTTTTACCCATCTAAAAAAGTGCCAAGAGCCGCTAAAGAAGTTTTCACTTCAAAAACCTCAGGGTTATCCCCTTTCAAATAAAAAAAAAAAGAATTTTCAAAATCGGCCCACAATTGACGGAGTAATCGCGTAACAAACATCCAAAAAAAGAAAACATACCGTCGAATTGAGAATCTTTTAGGTCTAAAGTAAATTTCTCGTGAAGACAAATGCAACGAGCCCAAACACGATGGGTTTATCATGTGTAGTTTAGGAGTTCCTATGGCCACCTTCTGTCTCCATCATCAAACCAGCTCGATGGTACTCGGTACAGTAGGTACTGGCCAGGTACCATAATAAATTAAACGCCGGTCGGAAAAGATAAAAAAATTTCAAATTTAGAATATTCATGAAACAAGGGTCCGAATATGTATCACTAGTATATCGATTCATGTATTTCAACAGGACAGAGAAAATTTCAAAATATTAGGTATTTAATACTTTTTAGTTTTTTTTTTTTTGTTTTTTGGAAATCGGTTTAATATTTTTTAAAACAGTTTTTATTTCATTCTTTTTAGTAATATTACATAAAAAAGAATAATCGAAATCGAATAATCGAAATCGATTGAAGTGGTACAGAATTATTCGCCATATGTGTCAGACTGCAAATTGCTGAATAAGTCCACATCACAAATGTTTTGCTGAAGGTAACCACACACCATACTAATTTATCAAACTGAAAATTGCCGAAAACGACCACATCACAAGTTTTGCTGAAGGTAACCACACACCATAGTATTATGCTGATTTTTCGAAAACCACTGAACCAATTTCGATAAAATTGAAATGGGACCACCTCGGAAGTATGACCTAACTAACAAAAAAAGAATTTTCTAAATCGGCCCTCAATTGACGGAGAAATCGTGTTACAAACATACAAAAAAATAATAAAAAAAAAAATAAAAAAAAAAATAAAAAAAAACATACAGACGAATTGAGAACCTCCTCCTTTTTTGGAAGTCGGTTAAAAACGAAATATATCTTCTGGAGGGAATGTATGTAGGAGATAGATACGAGTAGGTGTAGTGGTTTAACTAACGCAGTCGCGATCTGCTAGCCTATACATACGTTATCTTTTCAATAATCTATGTTTTATCGGAATAACACACGAATTACACCCTCCTTAGGCCGGATCTTAGACCGTGCACATATTCCGCGCATGTTCAATGCCATTGAGTTTAGATATTATGCTATAATGTGCTACTGAACAACTAGATAATAAATTGCAAATATGTTTCAGGTCTAGGAGTGACTACATCAGTGCAGTATAGCGTCCGAAGTTAGCAAGAGATCATATTTGTATTTACTTACAAGTGCAAAAATCACTTTTGCCCGTAGCTCTGTTCGCGATATTTTTGGATTTCGCCGAAAATTTCTGGAAAAATGTGTCAGACACGAGTAGGTATATTATACAACATAGAACTGTTTTATAGAACCAACTAAATGCTATTTTCGTTACACATAATATTCATACTATAGTATATGTAACTACATTGATATACGCCAGCCAGATTTCATTACTTAAGCTTAAGACTGTATCTAAATAAGTTTAGTCGTTTTGGAGATTAAGTACCAACCCTTTAAATAATTGAAAAAAAGACGTTGCTTCGTATATTAGTATATAAGTATATATTTATGCACAAGCTTTTCTAAAAATATTAAAATAAATGTTTTACATAAACCATATAAATACACAAAAGTATACAAAGTATGACCTATTTAAACATTGTACAAGAAGTATTATTTTGGAGCAACAAACGTCGTAATCCTCCATAATTTCTGCAAAATTCTGTCAGTTGGGAGCTCATGGCAATTTATTGCAGCGCTGTCGACATTTGATATACATTTTGTTTTCGTAAATATTTTGAAGAAAGAAAAGCTTGGTAGACCATAAAAATAATGGAACATATTGTGGGTAACTGCTATGAAAACGAAACTAGTTTCGACTGGGTCGTGCATGACATACAATATAATAATTATATTCGAGGATTGCAATATAATTCTCCTTATAGAGAATGTACTTTTTCTCCTACAATTGATTTTCGAAATGGAGGCGAAAACATAAAGTGGCGTTTTAAGTATAACAAAATCCCGAGCAACTTTGAAGATATCTTATCAGTACACCTCGCTATAATGTCACCGATCGGACACAACATATCAGTAAAGTGCACATATACATTATACATTTCACCTAACCATGTAGATAACAATAAATGGGAAAAAATTCAAACATCACAGAATTTCGAGTTTCGAGTCGACAAAGTATTGAAATCGGTAGAACACAGAATAAAATTGCATAAATATCTATATTTACACGTACAATCTATAATTGCAACATGTGAAATTGAATTTAATAAAAGAAGAAATGTTGTGCTAGAAAAACAAATATACATGAAAATTCAAGAAGAACGAGAGAAAGAAGAATTATTATTTCAGTCTGCCGAATCAGTGCTGTCGGATCAATTGAATTCGTGTTTTGTAACTAAAACATTTTCTGATCTCACATTCACCGTTTGTGATAAAAAGTTTCATGCGCACAAGGTGATTGTCTCGGCGCGCAGTCCGGTGTTCTCGGCCATGTTCGCGAGCGACATGCAGGAGAACATTCACAATCGCGTGAATATAACGGACGCGGAGCCCGATGTCTTTTACGAGATGTTGCGTTATATCTACTCCGGCAAGGTTATTAATATTGAAACATGTGCTACTGATTTGATTGTTCTGGCTGAAAAATACGATTTAGAACATCTAAAGATAATGTGCGAGAATTCTATCATGGATAATATCAAAATTGACGTTGCGGCAAATATACTAATTCTTGCGGATCTTTACAGTCCTCTCCGGCTGAAACCGCTGGTTCTCGAGTATATTATGAGGCATTTCAAAGAATTTTCTAAAACAAATAAATTCAGAAACATGAAAGATTCGCACCCAAAACTTGTTATTTCTGTATACGAAATGCGAGAAGCTTAATTTATACCAATCAACAGTGCTTCAACTATAATAATCTAACAATTACAACTGTTACAGAAAGTAAAGTCCGAGAGCAAAAATTATATAGTGCGAGTCGTATTCGCACACCGAGGGTTCCGTACCACCACACAATATATTTTTTGTATTATGTATTCACCAAAATAATTGTGTTGAAACGCCTAAATAGAATCTACAGCAATGGTTTGACTATCAGGCAAACCATTATATGTCATACATTACAGGTCCCGAAATTGGTACCAAACTGACTGCCCATATTAATCTAGATTCTAGAATATTTTTTTTATTCAATTTATTGATATGATATTATGACAAATTTCAAGTTTCTACGTTACCTACTCAGTTTTCGAGGGGGGGTTGGACACCTAGCCCCCCCCCCCCCCCCTGTATCCGCCCTAGCTTCAAAAGGCGTGTTAACAAATTAGACAACGACCTTTTTGTCTGCCTTGTAGCTGGCATGGCGCCTCTCTGAGCGTGGTTTCGCGAGGAGTGGTGTTATTGGCTTTGTCTTATCTTCTTTTTAAACTTTTAGGCACAGCCACCCGTTCTTGTTGTTCATAAATAAAATTTCGCAAATATGTTTCTCCATACACGAAGCAGGCATCGGGATATTCGGGATAGCGCTGTACTGGAGCGACGTTTCATAGGCAAGGAAATCTCGCTCCAGGACAGCCATTGAGGACAGCGCAGTTCGGACGACGTCCGTTTCCTTTCTGGACAAACATGCTGAAACAATGTCAAAGAAAGAGACAACACTGTTGAAACCGCAAGTGCTTATAACTATGAACAGTGACGCATTCATAAATTTACCGTGTCGGCAATATTTCCTGTCGACCAGTATTCACCTGTACTCCTCTTTCAAGGCGCCGCTTTCGCTGGTTGGAGTAGGATGCAACACAATAAATCAATGAAAAATTAGGTTTTTATTTTTTTATTCCAAAACTACGGATCGAAACAAAAATGTAAAAGCTAAGGATTTAGATACATATTCAAAAAATAAAATATATTTTTCCAAAGCCTTGATTTGGTCACGTTGCCTTAAATACGTTTTTATAACTAAATTCAGAGGCATGTTCATAATTTTTTTCTATCGAGCGAAGTTAATAAAATCGTGTTTTCAAAAGCTATCGATCTGCGGCACAGCGCTGATAGTTTTACATATTATATTAAAACTGAATCTGTCAGGTAAGTAATATTGGCGGTACACTTCTTGAAATTCTAGTCAGACGCAGTCTGACATCACCTTAATTACACTAGGATAGATTAGGTCAACTTATCAGTAGGATAGTGATAACATAAGTTTATGAACTTTTGTAAAGATTAAAAATTAGATTTGAAAGAAGGTTATTGGAATTCCTAGAAGCCTTATAACGCGCCGGCAACATGACACCGCGGGCTCTCCGGTTGGGAACTTGTGGCGTCCTATGTGCACCACGAATGTTGATGTCCTCATTATTTTCGCCAACTATTTATCAGCACAGCCATACTAAAATTCCACAGAACAGCATTACATACTCGAACAATATCCGCAAGACCAACGCGACAAATTCACTGGTCTAAACCCAAAACCCGAACTACGTTTGCTCAAAAACTTGCACACCTTCTTGCTTCCTTATTTTATGCAGAGGCAAACAAAAACTTAAACATAATGTACACAACTAAAAACAAAAGTAAGGAACTAATGGCTAAAATTAAAATCTTATCGAGAAATGGAAAACCTGCTGTATGTGCCAAAATAAACTTTATTGGTGCAGAATAAACAAAAATCTACAAAAGGCATTAAAAAAAAAACAAAAAACACACTCACCTGAGCTGCGCATAAACATTTATACATACAATAACACACCCACAAACATAAACACCCTTGCACACATAAAACTACACATTACAACATTAACAAACACCTTTTCTACTTAGATACATTACATAAAACCTTATAATAAATATAACAAAATTCTCATGTAAACCGTTTATAAAAATACGTAGGTACATAAAATGTTTGTATACCTACTAAAACATCTATGCCTAGTTAATTATAATATTTATAAAATCGTATATTAAGCTTACTAGAACTAACGGTGAAAGACCCTGCCTCTCACAACACAGGATATCCTAGCGTGAGAGACAGGACTATAAGTAAAATTGTTAGTTTAAGCCCAGAGTGTACTTAATTATAGTTTGTAAGAAAAAAAATGTAAACTAGGTTAAGATATAGTGAAGATAAATATTACTCTTACTCTTACTCTATTCCAATATAAAAAACATTAAAAGCTAAGTTCAGGTACTAAAATATAAAATGTTTTTATATTTCATTAATAATTTGTTATATTCTATACATACACCGTGTCCCAAAAATCGGTCAGTCATTTATTTTTTTAGAAAAAAATTGAACTGAATAATTTTTTTGGTAAAACTACAGGCATTCTGGTTTTGTTAGGGATACTGATCAATAGCAGAGTTATTTAAGCTACCAAAATTTTTTTTTTAACAATTATATTTGCAAATTTGTAGTCGTAGTACCTAAAAATGTAAATTTTCAACGTTTCTCAAAAAATGCTCATATCATAAAAAACAAATGACTTCGATTTTTTTCTTATTCTTCTTTTTCTTATTCTTATGTACGTTCATTTGGTCTTGTAACTTGTTTATGCTATGAATTAAGTTTAAATTATTATGAAGTTGTTATATTGTAAGTACATTATATTATATGATAAGACGATTTTATTTGAAGGTTTTGTTTTATTTTTCTATTACCCTCTTTCCTCTCGAATAGGTGGTTACCTCTATTACCTCTCAAAATGTTGTATACTGGACGAATAAAGGCGGCCACGTAGGAACTGAGTACTTACTTGCGCAAATCTAGACTTGCACAAACATGCATTTACGTGTGTTGGAATAATTGGTCATAGCCACTGGCGGCCGGTCCTAAAGTGCGCCCGTGCGCCGCACTACCATACCACGAGAAGTCTTCACTTCACTCAAAATAAATAATATCTTACAATACAACATACCTACATTAAAACCATAAAGATCGTACTGCAAATAAATACGAATGTGAATTCGACCTTATTTTATAGATCACAAGGCACGTTTTTGCGAGTAAGCCCGCGCCCCGTGCGGAATCGAAAAACGCACGCGGGTCTCCCATCTGAATGTATGGGGATCGGCAAAACACCGCTGGCGCGTGAGACAAAATATACTTCATAGAAACAGTATGGGCCGAAATGGAGTTCTGCGTGCGGCGCACGAGCGCCAAACAAGGACGCTATATCGTGAATAGCCGCGCGTGCGACACGTCGCGAGCGATTCCTTTTGCACGAGTCCGTCTACCTACCGAGTAAGCGCGCTGTCATGTGATGTCACATACCCGTTAGCGCGCGAATATTTAAAATGGGATATTGTTAGGTTTTGTGCTTTATTTGCGTAAGAGTTGGTTAAAGGTAAGGCTTTGAAATCAGGTGATCCCGGGTTCAATTCCTACTTTTCAAATGTTTTTTTTAATACATTTTTTAAGTATTTTTGGGACATTGCTATTGTTTTCTTTTTGAAAGCTGCAGTAGTGTTGTGGTCTATGAGTGTGTTCATATAGGTACTATAAATGAGTTAAAAAACTTGTTTGGATTTATTTTCTTGTTTTTTGCAACTCATTGAGTGTCTTGAGAATATTCATACTAGGTACGTACATAATACGACGCAGGCGTTTAAAAAAATCGGAAGTCGCGATTAAAAATAATTTTGGGAATGTGTTGGGAAATTCGGTATTTAAGGAGGTAGGTAGGTACTTAGCGCACTACCGGTCACTGAAGTCACCAGCCGCCACTGGTCATAGCCATTGATATTGATTGATGGTTCGCCATCATTCTTAGGGTTCCGTATCAGTCGTATGGGACCCTATTACTAAGCGTACGCCGTCTGTCTCTCTGTCTGTCAGTCTGTCTGTCCGTGGGCTGTATCCATGTATCTATTGAACCGTAATAGGTAGCCCGTTGAAATTTTAACAGAATATGTGTTATTATGGCCGATATAACAACAAAGAATAAAAATATGAAAAAGTAAAAGAATTCACGGGGGTCCCCATATAAGAAACTAGTATGCGCGCCATCTACCGAAAACAGTATGAAGCATTTTAACTAATGCATAGATGGCGTGAGTGGCGCTGACCATGACATGGCGATACGGAACCCTCGGTGCGCGAGTTCGACTCGCACTTGGCCGGTTTTTTTTTGTCATGTACCGTTCAGGGAATGCAGATTGTATAAGGAAGTACCGGGTAAGAAAACTTATAGAATTTTTTTAAATATAACTTACATACTACGTTTTAATTATGTTAAGTGTCTACGGCTGTGAGGCCGGCATGGCATTCGCAACCACCGCATACGTCCCAATGTCCATGGGCGTCGTTAGACACCTTATGGGTGACTAACGGTTAATTATGTTAAATACTATATCTAAATAAAAAAGAAAATAAATGATAGTAAAATGCAAAGAGCATAGGGTTCAGACAAGTAGTTAATATAAGTTGAGTTTATACACATAAACAAATTGAATTATCTGTCTGCAGAATGTTTTCACTTTCACCAGAAAAAAAATCCCTTAACTTGTAAAATGGAAATATACATATTTGTTATATTTTCGGTAAACGATGTCTTATCCGAATAATATGCTGTTAGAACCTCCTTAGGCCGAATTTCAGCGGTGCGCCACCTAAAAGACATTCCCAGCTCCTTTCGTGCACACTTCGGCAGACTTCGACTCGAAGGAAAGCGGTATGAGTGATGTTTTGGTGGTTTAAAAAAATAACCAGGGTTAGTTTATAGAAGATGCGTCGCTACGCGACGCATCTTCTGTATATATATATTTTTTTTATGGAAATGACACGGTTGGATACATCACCTACAACGTCCGTGATGTCGGCCCATAACACCGGGTGAACTAGGTGCCATGTGTAGAGGAACGAATGACGGTTGGGTTTTTTTCTTTTGCGCGTTTCACATAAATTAATGTTTCGAGCACGGTTGAGCGATTTAGGGTCTGTGGAAAAAAAAAAGGAAACAAATTATATATTCTAAGAATACGAAACGCATTTCAACGCGTGGGATTAGTGAGGCTAGTGAGTGCTTTGTAGAGTGCCATTAATTTTGTCTAAGGTGACATGTAACTGCAAACATGTGTGAATTGGTTGAAGTGGCAAAAATGACTTTGTGAGAGCGTGAGAGACCCCTATGCACATTCCAGACAGTGAAGAGAAAAAAAAAATATATCAGACGAGTACGTGTTAAAATGTTATGATAAAGCCATGTACTGCCGAGAATTGTATGGCTATTTCAGGTGAAGCTGCGTGTCGTGTGTAATTGGCGAGAGATGGGGTTCTCGAGGATGCAGCGCAGACAGCGACGCGAGGCAGACTGTGCTGTTCGCGTCAATAGACGTGATGCTGGTCGTTCGTCATGCTGTCTCATCGGAGTCAGGCCAACTGCCTGGAGTCCAGCTTCCTGGGGTTCAAATGCTTGGAATCTTGGCTTGAGGAGGCACGTACCCGTGCGTCGGAGATGGAAGATCGCGTCGCGCGAATGTTGCGTCACAAGTGCGGGCAGTACAGTGTGTAATTGCGATGGACAGTGCTTACGATACAGTGTGTTCAAGAATGACTGTGTTTGTCAGGAGACGAAAATGGTTGGAACGTGATACTTAAAATTAACATGTAATTTTATTATGTTGTAATGTATGTGTTTGTGAAACAATGAACACAGCGAAAGGGTTGCGTTAAAGTAAAAACACAAGTTGGTTTGATAATATGTAAGTTCAAGTAAATATGCTGTGAGGTGAATTGGACGGAATCACCTGTACTGTAACAATGAATTTAGTTAAGCATGTTTCATGGATTTTATTGTGTTGCTTTCGTTAAATAACGCGCAGTCGTAATCAGGTATTAGTTATGTAATTGTTTTGTAATATGTTTTAATTGTTTGTTCATGCAATAATGCAAACTGTCAATTTACATACAGATGGCGACATCTGTCGGTCGCATAAGTTACTGCGTGAAAGTTTAACGATTCGTTAAGGGATGAATTTGTATGGAAATCGGTAGACGACTGGTGGCTAGAGTGTGGAACTTTTATAAATTTTGTTGTGTGAGTAGCGTATTAGTCCTTTCTCGAAGGAAATTGTGAGAGACGTCGCTAGAGGGCGTGGAAAAATATAATATTAGATTGTATCAAAACGGAATTTTGATGGAGCTTTTATATAGATTTGCACGGTAGACAGGGGGACATTCTTGTGTTAGACGTAGAGCGTTCAAGTCGTGGTTCTGGGAGATTTGGGAGTTTTGCGAGATTCGAGAAAAAGGGGTTATTTGAGTATTAAGAAAGTCTAGATCCAAGTAAAATAGTTGCTTAAAAGTCAACGGCGAGTTTGAAGGCGTAGTCAAGTGAGGCGAGTTTTATAATCCTTCATATGAAACTCAATTATTTTATTGTAGAGTGTTTTAAAATTTTGACCGATTGGATGTAAGGTGGATTGACGATTAAGTAATAAATAATTAGTAGAATAGAAATCATTGAATTATTTTATTTTAGAGAATTTGTTTGAAAATTATATCTTGAGTTTCATATGATACTTTATTTTATTGATAATTATTTTATGGTACGATTATTGTGTAATGGTGTTTGGTTAGGAAATCCATTTATTTGTTTGTGAGCTTAAGGTTTAATATAAGAGACAGTTGGGTAATTTAAATTTACGAGATTTGTTAGTGCTTATTTTGGAAGTTAGAAGAAGCTAGACAGTGGTTTTTTTAGGTTCCGTTTTTTCCACTGTTCAGTAGAGCTTAAACGGAACCAATTTAGAATGATTTGAAATTTATTGGAAAAGAACTAATAAACATTTCTTTAAATTTCTATGTATGTTTGAATTTTGCATTCCTTATTCTTAAAAAATAGATTCGATAACACAATCATTTACCCCTTCCAATTAATACAACCTATTTTGACGAAGTTAATTCACACCCTGAAGTTTGATTACAATTGAAACTTATAGTAAGACATCTTTTAATTGTTCTGAGTAAAGTTCTTTATTTCATCGAAGGATGTATCCTTAAATTACCTGAGACAATAATCTCGTATTACTTTCATTAAAGTTAGTTGGGAACGATTCGAATTTAATAAAGTTAGTTTCATTGCTAGTATACATTTTATTTCAATTCAAGGTGGAGTTTGACAGTTATTTAAATACACACTTCTCAGAGACACTTCCTTTTATAGAAGCAAAGCATAATTGAACTTCTGGAGAGCTTTGTCAGTAGCGACAAATGCCGACCGAGTGGTCGAAAAATCGAGTTAGCACAGTCAAAGAAAAATCATTTTTGTGATAAGATTCTGTTGACTTTTATGGAAAGTCTACTGACAGTAGTCAGTAACCCAACCCACATTACACGTTCGCTGAAGTCAGAGGGTTGAAAATCTTGAATATTATTTGATTTACATCTGTCACAAATCTGGTTTTGTGTGACCTACGTCACTTGACCATAAAAAGTATATACCATCACAAGGTAATAATCTGCGCAGTTTAGTGTATCGTCTGACGATATGCTATCTTGCTACTCGAAATATTAGTCACCGGCCGGGACTAGTATAATAAATACCTAACAGTCCGAAAGTTTAAGTTTCGTCACTGGAAATCTTAATTCTAGGACAGATGGGTACATTTGTGGCGACTCGATAAAAGATCTCTAAAATTCAGTTATGTGTTAGAAACACTATACAAATAGGGTTGGTGGACAACTGAACATAACACACGACTCGACCGGTCATCATTAAATACAAAGGTCAATCACATTCATTTAGGGAAATAATTGTTGAACTTGCGCTTACGAATTGGAGTTTATTTTCAGATATCTGTTGACGTACATATTAATTAACTTTGAATTGAACATTCCTAACTGCTTTATTGGTTACTTTAAATTTCGAAAAATTTAATATAGACGATCATTACTGGGGGGCCTTCACACATGTCAGTGCTTCCCCCTTTGATCGTGCCGGCTACACTGAACTGGTCGGAAAACACAAACTATTTACATAGCCGTTTTGACCGACGTTTCATTCAGTGCGGTGGTACCAACCCGGGCGGGTTAAACCCTACCACCAAGTAAGATTAGGAGGGAAGGGAACTACAGTTTTACGAGGAATCCGAACCTCGGTCAGCCTCCAACGGTCAGCGGTCACCCATCCAAGTATTGACCGCACCCAGCGTTGCTTAACATTCAATAGCGACAGTTGACTGTCTGCACCACTGAGCTATCGAGGCTGACAATATTAACCCTAACCTAATGTTGTGGCGGCGCATGTCGTTTTTGTTACGTTTCGTTTCGAGCCGAGTGTTCACACGAAAGGAGCCGCAATGTCTTTCAGCTGTCGTTTCGGAATCTCAGACCGTGCACGTACCGTGCACACTGCACATATCCCGCGCATGTTCAATTTCATTATGATTACATATTATGTTCTTATGTGCTACTGAACAACCAGATAATTTAACTAATAACAAATAATATGTTTCAGGTCTTGTTGGAGTGACTACGTCAGTGCAGATTGCGTCTGAAGTTATCAAGATATCATATTCGTATTTTTATGAGTCATTTACGAGTGCACAAATTCACTTTTGCCCGTAGCTCTGTTCGCCATATTTTTGGATTTCGCCGAAGATTTCTAGAAACAATGTTTGGAATAAGATACGAGTAGGTATATTATACTACATAGAACATTTTTACATTAACCAACTAAATGCTGATTTCGTTATACATCATTTTCATACATCTGTTCAGCCCATTTAAGATTCAGTAGATATCGTCTATAACCAAATTGAGATACGCCAGCCAGACTTCATTCGTTTTATTAAGACTGCATCTAAATAAGTTCAATCCTTTGGGAGATTAAACGTACCCTTTAAATAATTTGCGATAATATTTTTATATTAAATGAAAATATAAATAATTGTAATAAAGACGTTGCTACTTATATTAGTTTCTAAGTATAAATTTATCGCCAAGTTAAAAACAAAATGAATATTAATTTTACCTACTTAATTTTGTAAACAATATAAATACACAATTTAAAATTATTAAAAATTTTATTATATAAACATCTTGTATTAAAAGATTGTCATAGAAGGAGAATTTTTTTAGAAACGAACGTCGTCGTCCTGTCCTCACATAATTTCTAATAAATTCCGACAGACGAGAGCTCATTGAAATTGTATACAATTAGTTCGTTACATCGCCTTCGATGCATTATAATATAACAGTGCCAGTGAGCGACTAAGAAGAGAGAGAATGAATGTTGAAGAAAGAAAAGCGTGGTGGAGGGAAGTGGGTCACTGCTGTATAAGCAAAACTAGTTTCAAATGGGTCATCAGTTTCAACACTAAATTTTGTGATCCTAAAAGTTGTAATAATTCCCCGATAATAATTTTTTTAGATCAAAATAGTAAAAATATAAAGTGGCGTTTCAAGTTTGACAAACCAATTAAATCTATGTATTTCGAGGAAGACTTAACAGTATACCTCTGTATAATCTCACCGATAACACACAACATATCAGTAAAGTGCACATATGACCTTTTAACTCAGGACCATCAGAATAATATCACAAGCATCACAAACATTCTAGTATCAGAGAATTTCGTGTTTAGACCCAAATCAAAATTAGATAGGGTCAATCACAAAATAAAAATACCAAATTTAGTAAACAGCAAACAAACAATGATTGCAACATGTTATATTGAAGATGTTTCACAAATCACTTCCAAAATTCAACAATATCGGTCTTCCGAATCAGTTTTGTCCGATCAATTCCACTCCTGTTTTTGAGATAAAACATTTTCCGACCTCACCTTCACGGTTGGCGAGAAGGAATTTCATGCGCACAAGGTGATTGTCTCGGCGCGCAGTCCGGTGTTCTCGGCCATGTTCGCGAGCGACATGCAGGAGAGCATTCACAATCGCGTGAATATAACGGACGCGGAGCCCGATGTCTTTTACGAGATGTTGCGTTATATCTACTCCGGCAAGGTTAATAATATTGAAACGTGTGCTACTAATTTGATTGTTCTGGCTGAAAAATACAATTTAGAACATCTAAAGACAATGTGCGAGAATGCTATCATGGACAATGTCAACATTGAGAGTGCCGGAGATATTCTTATTCTTGCTGATGTTTTTACAGTCCTCTTCGACTGAAACGGATGATCCTCAAGTATATTATGGAGCATTTCAAAGAATTTTCTAATACAGAACAAAACAGCGCCATGGCGGAAACGCATCCAAAACTTTTGTTATCTGTGTACCAAATGCGAGTAGCTGATCTATCCAGTTCTTAACTAATGGTTAACTTAACTAAATTGTGTGTTATCCGATTCGAGCATTTTAGGGTTCCGTATCCGGTACGGGACCCTATTACTAAGCCTACGCCGTCTGTCTGTCTGTCCGAGGGCTGCACTCTTGCACCGTAATAGGTAGCCCGTTGAAATTTTCAGAGAATATGTGTTATTATGGCCGATATAAAAACAAAATAATAAAAATAAGAAAAAGTAAAAAATTAACAGGTTTTCCCATGGAAGAAACTAAAAAGTGTATAAGCGCACCATCTACCGAACAGAGTATGAAGCATTTTAACTAATCATGAATTTTAACTAATATGAAGCATTTCATAAAACAAGCCATAGATGGCGTGAGTGGCGCTGACCATGACATGGCCATGCGGAACCCTCGGTGCGCGAGTTCGACTCGCACTTGGCCGGTTTTTTTTTTTGGGAGATAAATTTGGCTCCGGACCATCTGACCACTAAATCTCACCACTGGTGGTCAGTTGAGACGAAATATTTCCCAGTTCATCACTGGTGGTGAAATTGGAAAACATTTCTCCCAAGTGACCTCCAGTAGACAGATGGGAATTTTTTCGTGTCAACTTACCACCGGTGGTGAATTGCCCCTTTAGACCATTTGACCCACAGAGATCGTAACCCGCCGTCGCGCGACGCGGGGAGCGGGGGCTATCTAAACTCTTTGATTTGACCACTAAATGATCACCACCAGTGATCAGTTCGTACTATAATTCATCAGTTGACTTAATTGACTACCAGTGACAAAATAACACAATAGTATTCCCATATCATCCACCTAGTTACAATAGCGCAAAATATAAAAAAAAAACATGTAGAAAAAAATATATAAATACTGTTCTAAAATAAAAAAAATAAAAAAAAATACAAATCAGCTATCAGTGTAGCCGACATGAAATGAAGGGAAGCACTGACATGGCATCTAGTTCACCTGGTGTTATGGGCTGACATCACGCATGTTGTAGGTGATGTAGCTAACCGTGTCAGTTTCCATAAAAAACCCCGACCCTTAAAAAGCAAAAAATAATTTTCGTTTACTTACTTAAAGGAGTCGGGAGACCGCTAAGTAAATTCCTGCGCAGCTCTGAGTTTTATATTTTATTTACTTAGCGGTCCCCCGACTCCTTTAAGTAAGTAAACGGAAATTATTTTTTGCTTTTTAAGGGTCGGGGGTTTTTTAAATTTGTAATTTAACTTTTATTTCAAGCTTTTTAAAAGAAACCGCATGAAAATCGGTCCACTTTTTAAGATAATCATTTTTTTTATTACTTAATTACTTGATTACTTGATTACAAACATAGCTAAGAACCATCCCGATTATACAAGCTTCCTAATAAAAAAAACCGCAACCAAATCGGTCCATCCGCTTGAGAGCTACGATGCCACAGACAGACACACACACACACACACACACACACACACTCACACTTTTGTTTACGAATTACCGAAAGTGCCGACCTGTACAAATTTGCGGATTGTGCGGTCTCGGTCTTCCCGAAGAGTTAGAGGAGTGTAACAGGTAATTATTTCTAGTGCTGTCTTTTACACACTCACCACTCTATACGGATTTTCAGTACAATCGCGTGCGACAGAGCTATGCTAATTCAAAAAACGTGACAAAAATGCGGCTCGTGCGGACCTCCGAGAAAGTGCGGTCGGACCGCATATTATAGTAATATTTTACTTAATATACACAACAAACTTAACCAAACTATATATGAATACACTAGAGTAACTGATTCATGCGCATCATGCATAGATAATATTTTTACTGATGCAGAAACGATTCAATGTAATTTATCTCACGGTATTCATTCTGACCATTATGCTCAAATAATCTCAATTAAATGGGATACAAAATGTATTAATAAATCTGTATATAAATTGAGTAGAACCGTTAATAGTGACACAATAAATGCGTTAAATAAGGATCTAGTTGTAGAATTTGGAAAATATGAAAATAAAATTGACTTTAAATACTTCTTTAACACTTTTGTTAGATATTTAAATATGCACATGCCTCTGAAATCTAAACGAGTAGTTAAAAAAAAACATTTCGCACAGTGGGCCACACCTAGCATTGTAAGAGCCAAAGAAAAATTATTTCTTTTGTATGATTTGTTAAAACAAAACAACAATGCAAATCTTAGAGCGTATGTTTCGTTGTACAGTAAAATTTTTAAGCAAGTTACAATTAAAGCCAAGCAATTGTTCTTAAAAGATAAACTGTTAAAATCTGACAACAAAATCAAAATGGCCTGGGCTATTATTAAAGAAGAAACAGGCAAGTCTCCTAAAAATAATGACACAAATATAGAATTAAAAACCCCCGACTCTTAAAAAGTCAAAAATAATTCCCGTTTACTTACTTAAAGGAGTCGGTAGACCGCTAAGTAAATTCCCGCGCAACTTTTGAGTCTTTATATTTAATTTACTTAGCGGTCCCCCGACTCCTTTAAGTAAGTAAACGGGAATTATTTTTGACTTTTTAAGAGTCGGGGGTTTTTTAAATTTGTAATTTAACTTTTATTTCAAGCTTTTTAAAAAAAACCGCATGCAAATCGGTCCACTTTTGAAGATAATAATTTTTTTTATTACTTAATTACTTAATTACTTGATTACAAACATAGCTAAGAACCATCCCGATTAAACAGGCTTCCTAATAAAAAAAACCGCATCCAAATCGGTCCATCCGTTTGGGAGCTACGATGCCACAGACAGACACACACACACACACACACACACACACACACACACGTCAAACTTATAACACCCCTCCGTTTTTTTCGTCGGGGGTTAAAAATAGGAGACGACATTATAAAAAATAGCTCAAGTGTTGCAAATCACTTTAATAAATATTTTTCAACTATTTAGTCCAGGAAACGAGGAAATTCCTTGTATGGGCTCTTCGGACTAATTCCTCTGTCGCTGAAACTTTGCAGTGTGATAGAGTAGGGTTTAAAATATACGTTTGACAAATTATCTAGGATTTTTGATGTTTGGAAGTTAGGTATTAAAATGAATGAATGCCTAAAAATGAAAATCGCTTATAACTGCTAATGAAAAATTGCTCCGTCCGAAATTCCTTCGGTATATGATATTATATATTAATAAGAGTATATATTAACATTATCTAGGAAAATTTCGATTTCGAATAGGCAAAAATTTGAAAATATCTATTTTGTATCACAACTTCTTCAGAAAAATTGCTCTGTCAATTTTAATTTTTTTATATGTCTTAATTTATTTAAATATATCGCTTTTGACAATTATCTAGGAAATTTTCCATATCGATCACACCTTTACAGATTTTCGGCAATAATTCGCTGTGAAAAATTGCTCCGTCCGAAATTCCTTCGGAATATGATATTATATATTAATAAGAGTATACATACAACATTATCTAGGAAAATTTCGATTTCGAATAGGCAGAAATTTGAAAATACCTATTTTGTATCACAACTTCTTCAGAAAATTGACCATATAAATGCCAAAAGGCACCAACCCACAAATTGGTTAAAAATGAGTTAAATATACCAATCGAGAGCTAATCAACCCTCTATTTTTTGCAGAAAAGACCCAGGCAGGCTACTTGGTATGATACTAATAGGTTTCTACACATTCGTCTAAGAACCATCCGCCCAATTGAGGTATATCGCAACAGCAGAAAAGAATTATGCTACTTGGTACTAGCTAACTGGTCAGATTTTTTTTTTGCGTAAAAGATCCAAGCGAGATGGACTTTTTTGTTTTTAATGAAGTACGCTAAAAGTATTTATCAAAACAGAGCCAAGATATCTGGTTCTTTTTGGCATTATATAATAAAAACAAACTGTATATCGCAAAGTGGAACCAATTTATGTGGTTCTTTTTGGCATTTATAATAAAAACAAACGGTATATTGCAAAAATGAAATCAATTTATGTGGTTGGTTTGCCTTTGGGGACCTATAGTGAGTCTTATTTCATTGGAAATAAGAGTTCTTTTTCTAAAAATAAAATCAAACATGTCTACGTTCTATGAAACAGAACGCCTAATAATAAATAAATTCAGTTCAGTTCACTACCGCGACGAATGAGTCAGTTCACGACCGCGAGGTAAAGTAAATTGCTGTTTTCGACGTGGCTCAATGTACCTACTACGTAGTGATCGCGACATATCGTCAGAGTGTAGTTCGACGTCGTCGTCCAAGCAGGTGCCTAAGCCGCGCCGCATAACGTAACCATTGAAGATAGAATCGAATAGAATATTTATTTGTATAACATATACAAGTCACAAACTAACATTCACACATTTTAAAATTTTTCTATTTAGAAAATAAAATAATATGAAACATAATAAATGAATCCTATTAAAATTAAAATTATTAATAATAGAAATCCGATATAAAAGTCACACGTGCCTCCTGGGTGGTGCCAAATGAACAGCAATCAGCGTGTGGGAGATCTTCGGATCGGCTGGGTTCGCCACCACACCCCGGGAGAAACAATTACACCGGCATAACAGTTCGCTGTGTTCCGGTGTACTTCCCGGGGACCCAGTAGCAGGTGGGGTTGGCTGTGGTGAGGAGTAGGCCAGTGATCCCGACGCGGATTCGCTGTTCAGAGGTGACGCATCGAATCGACACGGTTGACAGGGAGACCCGGTTAAATGGTTATTCCGCTGGCCGCCCGCCGGGTAGTACAGGAGCCCAATCGCGTCTAACCAACGCGAGAGGCTGCCCCGGTCAACCGGCGCATAATCCCGGAGTGGTCCGTCGTGCCGGTTGGTGACCGGAGTAGGGGTTCCGGCGGCCACTTCCGGGGGGGACCGGGGGCCTTTCCGTCTTCCGTGTCGGCGCAACACTAACCTGAGTAGTAAGCGATGAAGCTAGGGTCCACGCTTTGCCCGTGAATCTCCACAGCCACCCTTTCATGCTCTTTCCCTCCCTCTTACAAAAATCATGGCAGCGAAAAAAAAGGAAAAATAAGGTTCAATCAGCGGTGCACACCCTTACACCACTATTTAGCGTTGACTCGACCAACGTGCGGGGGTTGCATACCAATTTGAATGCCGTCCATCACCACCTGGAGACGAAGAAGCCGGCCTTGCTTTTCCTGACGGAATCACAAATATATCGACCTGCACTACCCCGGCTACACCCTGGAAGAAGCCTTCCGGTCGCGAGCCGGGGTTTGCTTGTTTGCCAGGGCAGATATTTGCTGTCGTCGCCTGCGCTGCCTTGAGGACTCCGAGCTATCAGTACTTTGGGTCCACGAGGATCTGGGAACGGTCTCGCGGGTGTACGCCTGTCTGTACAGGTCGCACTCTGGTGATGCAGAGACAGCTCGGTTATTTGAGTACCTGAGTGGAGCGGCAGACAAAGTCCAAGAGCGGTTCCCTACCGCGGATTTGGTTCTTCTTGGAGACTTCAATACCCATCACGAGGCATGGCTAGGCTCCAGGAGAACTGACTTTGCGGGGAGAGCCGCCTACGACTTCGCCCTGACGCATGACCTGTCTCAACTGGTAGACCAGCCCACCAGGCTGCCAGATATAGACGGTCATGAACCCTCTCTGCTGGATCTTCTGCTGACAACGAACCCCACTGGATATAAGGTCGCAGTGAGAGCCCCGCTGGGTTCCTCTGATCATTGTTTAGTGTGGTCCACGGTGCCATCTTCGCCTCCTCAGTCCCGTACTGGAGGAACGCGTCGAATTTGGCACTACGCGTCAGCAGATTGGGATGGGATGCGAGAACACTTCGCATCCTACCCTTGGAGAGAGATCTGCTTCAGTTCGGGCGATCCGTCGCAATGCGCTAATACCGTTGCCGAGGTGGTTCTGGGGGCAATGGAAATGTTTATTCGCAGCGCCTCTGTCTACCTCGGTGGTAAAAGCCAACCATGGTACAGCCGCGACTGTGCTGATGCTGTCGCAGCTAAATGCGCAGCTTATCGGGCATGGTCGCGCGCTCGTGCCGGACGTGATTCGAACGCATCCTAACTGAAGAAGGAATGCAACCGCCTCTCCAGATCCTGCAAAAAGGTTATTGCCAGGGCCAAATTTGACCACATCGGCAGAATCGGCGATAGACTGAACCAGCACCCAACTGGGAGCCGTGAGTTCTGGTCTCTCGCTAAATATGTCGAGTCAAATTTCTGCCGCTCCTCTCTTCCACCTCTGCAGTGTCCTGGAGGCTCACTTGCCCACTCCGCAAAGAAGAAAGCCGACTTACTGGTATCTCTCTTTGCGGGGAACTCCAACCTGGACGATGGGGGTGCCACTCCCCCATCCATACCTAGGTGTGAGAACTCCATGTCGGAAGTGCATTTTCGACAACGGACTGTACGGGCGGAACTTCTCTCCCTAGACGTCAGGAAGGCGAGTGGGCCGGATAGGATTCCTGCATTGGTGTTAAAAAGGTGTGCTCCCGAGCTGGCCCCAGTGCTGACGCGCCTATTCCGTCTCTCCTACTCCAATTGCCGTGTGCCGGCGGCCTGGAAATCTGCGTTTTTGCAAGCGGTCCCTAAAAAGGGTGACCGCTCAAACCCGTCAAACTACCGACCTATAGCGATTACCTCCCTTTTCTGTAAGGTGATGGAGCGCATTATCACTCACCTTTGGGGGGAATCGCTTGAAGGTCATGGTGAATTGATGCTACCTATTTTAATTTTGAATTTTAATTTATTTTAATTTATTTTAATTTTATTTTAATTTTATATTTTTTTATATTGACATAATTGAATTTTTAACCTTTGACAATTCTATTGATGCGAAGTATTTTAATTTAGCTCTAGTTTTAATTGCCTTTCATGCACAAAACAGTTTTTTTTTCTCTGTATTCTTATAATTTTTAGTTATGTACCTATATTATTGCTAATTATTAGTCCCTTACCATGGCTAGACCCAGAAAGTTTCAATTGTAAATTTGGTAAACTAAAATGTGACGAACTCAAGTGTACCGATGATACCTAAGATGGAAATGAATAAATGAAAAATGAAATGAAAAATACTTGGCAATTGGCCTTGATATTGCCAAGGCATTTGATCGGCTTTGGCACAAGTCGCTCTTGGGCAAGTTGCCGGCTTACGGACTTCCTTCTGGCCTCTGTGACTGGGTCGCCGACTTCCTACATGGGCGTAGCATTCAGGTCCTAGTGGACGGTTGCTCGTCGGACGCCATGTCAGTGAACGCCGGCGTACCACAAGGATCTGTGTTGTCACCCACGCTGTTTCTTCTGCATATCAATGATATGCTGTCTCTGGGCAACATACATTGTTATGCGGATGACAGTACGGCACACGGATCCTACACCAGTCACCCTTCAGCCAGTCGGGATATTGTGGATGAGAAGAGGCGAAGACTTGTGTCTGAGCTCGAACACACACTCGGCTCTATTTCCGAATGGGGCCGTAGCAATTTGGTCGAGTTCAACGCTTCCAAGACACAAGTTTGCGCGTTAAGTGCGAAGAGAGCGGCGTTCACACCGGCTCCTTCATTCCAAGGCACGTCGCTTAAATTAAGCGAACACCTCGGGGTCCTCGGAGTCGAACTGTCGCACGACTTGAACTTTCGTCGCCATATCGAGGGGAAGGCCAAGCTGGCTTCTAAAAAGCTGGGCGTACTCAATAAGGTGCGACGGTACTTCACGCCGGACCAAAGGCTGCTTTTGTATAAATCGCAGATCAGGTCCTGCTTGGAGTACTGCTCGCACCTGTGGGATGGCTCTGCCAAATACCAGCTTGCGCCTCTGGACTCGATCCAGCGTCGAACCGTGCGACTAGTGGGTGACCCCACAGTGTCCCGCGATCTAAAACCACTGCAACACCGTAGGGATGTCGGCTCGCTAAGTGTGTTCTATCGCTTATTCCATGGGGAGTACTCGGAGGAGCTGTTTAACGCAATCCCGCCGTCCCCTTTCCATCTCCGCACCACATGAACTGGGCAGGGATTGCATCCCTATACGCTGGACTTACCGCGGATGCGTACTAATCGATTCTGCAGATCATTCCTCTACAGAACCGGTAAACTCTGGAATGCTCTCCCTGCTCATATATTTCCCCCCAAGTACAGTCTCGGGTCCTTCAAGAGGGGCGTGAATGGGCACCTGTCAGGCCGGCATGGCATTCGCAACCCCCGCATACGACCGAATGTCCATGGGCGTCGTTAGACACCTTATGGGTGGCTCGGCGCCATATGTCGCGCTTTCCAAAAAAAAAAAAATAAAAAAAAAAATGTTCCTCCATTCTCTTCGCCTCAAGACTCTACCTGCAGCGGTCTTTATGCAAGAAGCACACAGCGCCTCCTGGCGGAAAGGAGAAGAGTCCGGTTGCCTAGGCGACGGACTGTTGTGATCTGACACGTCCGAAAATACAAGCGGGAGCGGGCGGTTTTGTTCAAACATTTTGCTCTGGAAAAGATAAAATCCACCCTGATCGAGCGCGGCGCGGGCTCTCAGGGCTTGTTACCGGAGACCGACACAGACGGAGGCCGACCTAATACGGCATAAGTATAGTGAGTGTAGTTTCCGAAGTGTGTGCGTAGCTGGGCCCGGCAGATCCTCGGACACCGGGACGTTTCCGTGCCGATCGACGACCACCACCTGAAGGACCGAGCTATCGAAGGTGCGGCTGCGGGCGGAGACATCAACATCCAGGTAGGAGGTACCACACCACCACACACTTTGCGCTACACCTCGAAGCTAGTCCGAAGAATCCCGACGCTGCTCAGAAGGAGTCCAACATTTCCCTGTGTTCCCCCGACGCCATCCAGACGCAGTCCGACATCTATGTGAGCTCGGAAGCTAGTCCGACGAATCCCGAAGCCGCTCAGAAGGAGTCCAACATTGCCCTGCGTTCCCACGACGCCATTCAGACGGAGTCCGACATCTAAGTGAGCTCGGAAGCTAGTCCGACGAATCCCGACGCTGCTAAGAAAGAGCCCGACACTGCCCTGGGGTTCCCCGACACAATACAGACGGAGCCCGACATCCAAGTAAGCCTCAAAGCTAGTCCGACGAATCCCGACGCTTCTCAGAAGGAGTCCGACACTGCCCTGCGTTCCCCCGACGCCACCCAGACGCAGTCCGACATCTAAGCGAGCTCTGAAACCAGTCCGACGAATCCCGACGCTGCTCAGAAGGAGTCCGACACTGCCCTGCGTTCCCCCGATGCCATCCAGACGCAGTCCGACATCTAAGCGAGCTCCGAAACCAGCCCGACGAATCCCGACGCGGCTCAGAAGGAGTCCGACACTGCCCCTGCGTTCCCCCGACGCCATCCAGACGCGGTCTGACATCTAAGCGAGCCTCGAAGCCAGTCCGACGAATCCCGACGCAGCTCGGAAGGAGCCCGACACTGCCCTACGTCCCCCGACACCATCCCGACGGAGCCCGATACTGCCCTGCGTTCCCCGACGCCATCCAGACGGAGCCCGACACCTAAGCGAATTTCCGAAGTCAGCCAGACGGATCCAGACGCTACGCCAAACTAATCCTATCACGAAGCGCAAAATAAGATCTGAACTGACTGATAGATAACAGTAGACAACACCCGTCGCCGCCGCGTAAACCAGCCTCGGGGAAACTTGTAAAAGTCCCAATCGTCTCTTATTTACCCTATTTCACCCCTTATGAAACTATCAAACCCAGAATATGAGTACCGCTGCGGTGACGGCGTGATATTGCATGTGCACAGTCGCACCCCCACCCAACTACAGTCCACCCACTAACACCACGGGGTGAGAACGACTGTTGCGTACAGCGGCCCCATTCGGAAATAGACCGAAGCGTTTGTTTGAGATCAGACACAAGTCTTCGCCTCTTCATCCACAACATCCCGTCTGACTGAAGGGTCACTGGTATAGGATCCATGTGCTGTACTGTCATCCGCATAACAATTTATGTTGCCGAGTGGCAGCATGTCATTGATATGCAGAAGAAACAGTGTTGGTGACAAGACAACACAGATCCCTGCGGCATTCACTGACAGGGCGTCCGAAGAGCAACCGTCCACTAGGACCTGAATGCTACGTCCATGTAGGAAGTCGGCGACCCAGTCGCAGAGGCCAGAAGGAAGTCCGTACGACGGAAGCTAGCCCAGAAGCGATTTGTGCCAAACCCATTCGAATGCCTTGGCAATATCGAGACCAATTCACACCGTTTCAGCACCAATGCAGGAATCATATCCGGCCCACTCGCCTTCCTGGTGTCTAGGGAGATAAGCTCCGCCCGCACAGTTCGTTGTCGGAACTGTACTTCCGGCATGGAGTTCTCACAACTAGTTATGGATGGGGGGATGGCACCCCATCGTCCAGGGTGGAGTTCTACGCAAAGAGAGCATTTACATTTGCGGAGTGGGCAAGTGAGCCCCCAGGACACTGTAGAGGTGGAAGGGAGGAGCGGTAGAAAATCGATACAACAGATTTGGCGAGAGACCAAAACTCACGGCTCCCAGTTGGGTGCTGGTTCAGCCTATCACCAACTCTGCCGATATGCTCGAATTTGGCCCTGGCGATAGCCCTCTTGCAGGATCTGGAGAGGCGGTTGTATTCTTTCTTCAATTCGGATACATTAGGATCGCGTCTGGCACGAGCGCACGACCATGCACGATAAGCTGCGCCATTAGCTGCGACAGCTTCACCACAGTCGCGGCTGTACCAGGCCTGGCTTTTACCACCGAGGCGCACGAGGGCGCTGGGAATGAACATCTCCATTCCCCCCAGAACCACCTCGGCTACGGCATTGGCGCATTCTGCCGGAATGCGCCAATGCCGTAGCCAAGGTGTAGATCATCCGAGGTGTAGATCATCCGAACTGAAGCATAGCTCTCTCCATGGGTAGGCTGTGATGTATTCTCGCATCCCGTCCCAATCCGCTGACACGTAGTGCCAAATTGGACGCATTCCTCCAGTACGAGACTAAGGAGGCAAAAATGGCACCGTGGACCCCACTAAACAGTGGTCAGAGAAGCCAAGAGGAGTGCTCACTGTGACTTTGTATCCAGCAGGGTTCGTCGTCAGCAGAAGATCCAGCAGAGAGGGTGCATGACCGTCCATGTCTGGCACTTTGGTAGGTTGGTCTATCAGTTGAGGCAGGTCATGCGTCAGGGCGAAGTCGTAGGCGGCTCTCCCCTCGAAGTCAGTTCTCCCGGAGCCCAGCCACTCCTCGTGATGGGCATTAAAATCCCCAAGCAGAACCATATCCGCGGATATATATATATATATAGGGAAACTACATGCACTTCATCTGCCGCTCTACTCAAGTGCTCGAACAATCGAGCTGTCCCCGCGTCGTCTGAGTGCGACCTGTAGATACTTACAGGCGGACACACGCGATTCCGTCCCCAAGTGAACCGATTTGGATGATTCTTTTTTTATTTGAAAGCTGGTGCTTTCCCTGTGGTCCCATTTCAATTTCATCAAGATCGGATTGGAAAGCGAGGCGGATTCGCGAAGCCAAAGGTCGAGCGATTCCGCCGAGTACATTAATAGCAAAAAATTACTAAAAAAACTGAAATAAAAAACTATTAAAAAAAATATAAAAACCGCCTTCAAAAATGTATGAAATAAAAAAAATCGAACCCTAGAGTTGAAGGCGGTGCTAAAGCAAGCAAAAATAACCGACCGCCTTCAACTCTAGGGTTCGATTTTTTTTAATTTCATACATTTTTGAAGGCGGTTTTTAATTTTTTAAATCGTTTTTTTTCCAAAAATGTATACACTTTATTTACATACAGACTGTACGTGCATGAAATATGTTTAATAAGTTGTTTCGACATACTGTCATACAAATTAAATTACAGAACGAAAGTTAAATTTTAAAAGTTCCTAATACTATATAGGCCCTACATTTTTGTTCCATAGGCGGCAGGACGGCGCGGCGGAGCGGCGTTGTAGTGGGACGACAGAGGTGGCGGGCGGAATAGCGAGCCGCGAGCATCGACGACGCTCGCGTGTCGTCTCGTCGGTCGCGGTGCGGGACGATGAGCTGCTGGCGCGCGGGCGGGCGGGCTTATTCTTCCCCACTCCCCGCAGCCCTCCCGCACCCCGAGTTCAGTGTAGTGCGAGCGCGCGCTTTTTAAACGTTGTTTTATTATATTGCGATACTCGAAACTACTCGAAAGTTCATGTTTAATGGAGAAATTTTATTGGATAATATACAATTATATTATATTTTGATGTTCTGTGTCTAATAAGTTAATAAAAACAGACGAAGCAATTTTTCACAGTGCTTGGGTTATTGCCAAAAATATGTAAAGGTGTGATCGATAAGGAAAATTTCCTAGATAATTGTGAAAAGCGATATATTTAAAGAAATTAGGAGATGAAAAAAAATAAAAATTTACAGAGTAATTTTTATAGGTATTTTCAAATTTCTGCCTGTTCGAAATCGAAATTTTCCTAGATAATGTTATATATATACTCTTATTAATATATAATATCATATTCCGAAAGAATTTTGGACGGAGCAATTTTTCACAGCGAATTATTGCCGAAAATCTGTAAAGGTGTGATCGATAAGGAAAATTTCCTAGATACTTGTCTAAAGCGATATATATAAATAAATTAAGACATATAATAAAATAAAAATTGACAGAGCAATTTTTCTGAAGAAGTTGTGATACAAAATAGGTATTTTCAAATTTCTGCCTATTCGAAATCGAAATTTTCATAGATAATGTTATATATATACTCTTATTAATATATAATATCATATACCGAAGGAACTTCGGACGGAGCAATTTTTCACCAGCAGTTATAAGCGATTTTCATCTTTAGGTATAAATACCTAACTTCCAAACATCAAAAATCCTAGATAATTTGTCAAACGTGTATTTTAAACCCTACTTTATCACACTGCAAAGATTCAGCGACAGAGGAATTACGTCGAGTGGAAATGCTTCATTGATTGGAGTATATTGCTCAAGAAACAACAAAACATGTCAAAGCAAGTACTGAAGCAGCATTAGAATATCTGGGAAGATACGCACCACGAGGAAATGAAACCATCACTTTCAATCCTGTATCGTTCTCCGAAATTAAAACAATTATTAGAGACCTTAAATCAAAAAACTCCCAGGACTTGTGGAATGTCTCACCTAAACTACTGAAGTCACTAAGTTTTAGTCTTATAGAACCATTAATTAGTGTTATAAATCAATGCTTTGAGGACGGCATATTCCCAGATTCACTCAAAATAGCTAGGTTAGTTCCATTGTTTAAAAAGGGATGTCATAACAATATTGGAAATTATCGTCCTGTATCTTTGCTTCCTGTATTTAGTAAAGTGTTTGAAAAAGCTGTGGAAAAAAGATTAATTAATTATTTTAATGATAACAACATCTTAAACTATAAACAATTTGGATTCCGCAAGGGCAAGTCTACAGGAGATGCCATTGCGTCAATGATAAAAGCTATAATTCAATCATTAGATAATTCTAATCACACTTATGGCATCTTCTGTGATCTATCCAAGGCATTCGACTGTGTTAGTCATGACATAATTTTAATGAAATTAGAACATTATGGTGTAAGGGATAAAGAGTTGCGTCTTTGTAAATCATATTTGAGTACCAGAAAGCAGGTGTGTGATGTTAATGGTAATAAGTCGGGTGTAGAATCCATTTCTATGGGAGTTCCTCAAGGTTCCATACTGGGACCATTGCTCTTCTTAATCTATGTAAATGACATTTCCAGTTGTATTAAAGATGATATTGAGTTAGTAATGTTTGCCGGCGATATATCTGTAGTTTTAAAAAATAAAAACATTGCAGAATTACGTGAGTCCTTCATCAATGTAATTCAGTCATTAAAGTGTTGGTTTGATTCCAATAACCTCTTACTCAATGTCAATAAAACAAATGTAATGCACTTTGCACTTGGAACTCACAGACGTATTGTCAATCAGGAAATTGTTAAAACAGCAGAAGATCTGACATTACATATTTCCAAAGAAATAACCTTTTTAGGAGTAATATTTGATCGCACCCTAACTTGGAAACCTCATATAGATACGCTTGCTGGTAAGCTAAGTTCAGCTTGTTATGCCATAAAAAAAAATAAAGAATTATGTGGCATACAAGCTGCTAAAACTGTGTATTATGCTTACTTCGATAGTCTTATGTCTTATGGATTATTATTTTGGGGAAACGCGGCGGAATCTAATAGAATATTTATTCTTCAAAAAAGAGCACTGCGTTGTATACTCAGTATGAGGGCGAGGGACTCTTGTAGAAATGTATTTGATAAAATAGGAATTATGACATTACCCAGTGCTTATATTTATCAAAATATCTGCTATGCTAGGAAATATATACAGGATGCTACGCTTCACTCTGATATGCACCAGCATGATACTAGGCATAAAAATAATGTTCTAATTACGAAGCACAGGTCATCTAAAATGTCGAAAAGTTTTGTTTGCAACAGTGTTAGATTGTATAATAAAATACCAGAAGAGGTAAAAAATCTAAATGATACTTTGTTTAAGAAACATATAAAATCAACTCTTGTAAAGAAAGCCTACTATACTGTAAAAGAGGCATTAGTCAACAGGACTATATCTTGAGGTTCTGACTGCATAATTAGTTAGCGCATGACTAGGTACTATTTGTACTCAAATTTATTTACTAACCGATTGACAACTTGATACTTCAAGTATCTTAATATTTTTATTATAATATAATTTTTTTTATTATTTGACAATACTACGTTGTAGTATTGTCAAATAAAAATATTCAAATAATAAGTATTATGACTAGGTACTATTTGTACTCAAATTTATTTACTAACCGATTGACAACTTGATACTTCAAGTATCTTAATATTTTTATTATAATTTTTTTTTATTATTATTTGACAATACTACGTTGTAGTATGTATACTTATTACTAACATTATTGAGTTGATACAAATGACGTATCCAAAATTTGACAAAGGCTCTTTACACCTGATCCACTAAATTAAGTCCTTGCAGTCAGAACTTCAAAAACAAAACAAAAATCTGTTTTTGATCTTGCTCTCAAGCTGTATTTTCAATCGACTGTAGGCGGTGTTATTATGTGGATAGTCACTAAATGCTTGTAAAAATTATTATGAAAAAAAAAACCCTGCGAAGTTTCTTACCGGTTCTTCTTCGTGGGTGTAATCGAATCGGATAGAACAAATTGTGACAAATTCGAGTACAGTCATGCTGTCTAATGAATGCTTAATAAACAATATACAATAAAATATACAATATACAACGACCGCACTTTGAAGTGAATGTGCTTTTACACACATGTCCGCAGAATATCGTGAATTAGTAAATTCTAACACACGCCCGCACTTTACAGTGAAATCCCTCATTAACACACGCCGCCCGCTGTTTACGGTTATGTATATCTTCACACACGACCGTCTTATACAAAACACCACGTCTCATTTCGTATCGCTGTAGAGTCCGCACTTTATCATAAGAACTTTATACTTATTAATTATTATTATACACAAACACAACATCTCGGTACAAGGACAAATCCGCACCCAACAACAACGGCCCGCACATTATCATAAGTCTCGCACAAACGTCTTTTTAAACACAGATTTCTTTCAAATTACTTTAGGGAACATTCAAACATTTATCTATCTTTTTCTAAACTATGATTTTTTATCATTCCATGTCGTCACCCTCATCACCAAGTGTATTTGTAGAAGTATGGGACACTCATCCAAACCAACCAAATGAGCCCAAACTCGAGGGGGTTACTAGTAACAGTTGAAGAGTTCCACTGTCCACCTCCTGACTCCATCATTAGACCCTCGTCACTAAGTGTATTGGTAGAAGTATGGGACACTCGTCCAAACAAACCAAATGAGCCCAAACTCGAGGGGGTTACTAGTAACGGTTGAAGAATTCCACTGTACACCTCCTAACTCCATCATCAGACACTCGTCACCAAGTGTATTGGTAGAAGTATGGGACACATGTCCAAACTAACCAAATGAGCCTAAACTCGAGGGGGTTACTAGTAACGGTTGAAGAGTTCCACTGTACACCTCCTGACTCCATCATCAGACCCTCGTCACCAAGTGTATTGGTAGAAGTATGGGACACTCATCCAAACCAACCAAATGACCTCAAACTCGAGGGGGTTACTAGTAACGATTGAAGAGTTCCACTGTACACCTTCTGACTCCATCATCAGACCCTCGTCACCAAGTGTATTGGTAGAAGTATGGGACACTCGTCCAAACTAACCAAATGAGCCCAAACTCGAGGGGGCTACTAGTAACGGTTGAAGAGTTCCACTGTCCACCTCCTGACTCCATCATCAGACCCACGTTACCAAGTTGAAATTATCATAGTATTGTATTGTCACGAGAACTCAATGTGTGTGCAAAGTTTCATAAAAATCGGTTCAGTAGAAGTAGTTGAAAAAGTTGTCGCAAGATTTGAAACAAAGATAGAAGCAAACAAATATACGGAGTCAAGCTAAATAAAACCGTTTAATAATAAAAATCAGAACTAGCCGTTAGTTTGCGATTTTAGCGATTTTTCGTGTCAGATATGACTGGTCTATACGGTCTTGGTCGAAAACTAGACCCTTCATTGCCGTTTATGGGCCACGTGGCCGAAGGATGGGTAAATAATATGCTTGTTGTCGGTCTATGTACCTACTACGGTCTTGGCCGAAATATAGAACGATTTTCTACTTTTATAATTTAGAAAAGTCGCCGAAAATAGGTAGGTTATTAATTAATTCTCGGCCATTTCTCGGTCATGGAATTTTTTTCTGACCAAAACGCTGTGCCGAGAAATGGATACAAGGTAAACCAAAAGTACGTAAAGTAAAAGAGAACTTGAACTTGCAGCACCATTTTTTTATGGGAAGCTCGACATATGGCGCGTGCCAGACTAACGCAGAGGCGTAGTCCGACGGCGCCCACGGGCATTCGAATATTTACGGTGTAAGACCGAAGACACCAAGAGATGCGTATATTTTTCAGGATTTTAGGAAGACACGCTTGAGGATGGGTGAGAAAATGAAATAATCGACCGGCAAAAGCTAGTCTTTAAGAAAGTAAGTAACAGAGGGCGAGTCCGAAGGCCGAGCTGCGTTCAGGAAGACCATAAACCTTCTCGAAGAAAGTAACTTCTTTGTTACTTACTTTCTTCGAAAAGGTTTATCCTCTTCCTGAACACATCTCGGCCTTTGGCCTTGCCCATAGTTACTTACTGTCTTCGAGAATGTATCGTCTTCGTGAATGCAGCTCGGCCTTCGGCCTCGCCTATAGTTACTTACTGTATTCGAAAAGGTTTATCGTCTTCCTGAAGGCAGCTCGGCCTTCGGCCTCGCCCTCTGTTACTTACTTTCTTCGAAAAGGTCATCCTCTTCCTGAACGCAGCTCGGCCTTCGGCCTCGCCCATAGTTACTTACTGTCTTCGAGAAGGTTTATCGTTTTCCTGAACGCAGCTCGGCCTTCGGCCTCACCCTCTATTACTTACTTTCTTCGAAAAGTTTACCCTCATGCTGAACGCAGCTCGGCCTTCGGCCTCGCCCATAGTTACTTACTGTCTTCGAAAAGGTTTATCGTCTTCCTGAACGCAGCTCAGCCTTCGGCCTCGCCCTCTGTTACTTACTTTCTTCGAAAAGGTTATCCTCTTCCTGAACGCAGCTCGGCCTTCGGCCTCGCCCATAGTTACTTACTGTATTCGAGAAGGTTTATCGTTTTTCTGAACGCAGCTTGGCCATCAGCCTCGGCCTCTGTTACTTACTTTCTTCGAAAAGTTTACCCTCATCCTGAACGCAGCTCGGCCTTCGGCCTCGCCCATAGTTCCTTACTTTCTTCGAAAAGGTTGTCCTCTTCCTGAACGCAGCTCGGCCTTCGGCCTCGCCCTCTGTTACTTACTTTCTTCGAAAAGGTCATCCTCTTCCTGAACGCAGCTCGGCCTTCGGCCTCGCCCATAGTTACTTACTGTCTTCGAGAAGGTTTATCGTTTTCCTGAACGCAGCTCGGCCTTCGGCCTCACCCTCTATTACTTACTTTCTTCGAAAAGTTTACCCTCATGCTGAACGCAGCTCGGCCTTCGGCCTCGCCCATAGTTACTTACTGTCTTCGAAAAGGTTTATCGTCTTCCTGAACGCAGCTCAGCCTTCGGCCTCGCCCTCTGTTACTTACTTTCTTCGAAACGGTTATCCTCTTCCTGAACGCAGCTCGGCCTTCGGCCTCGCCCATAGTTACTTACTGTATTCGAGAAGGTTTATCGTTTTTCTGAACGCAGCTTGGCCATCAGCCTCGGCCTCTGTTACTTACTTTCTTCGAAAAGTTTACCCTCATCCTGAACGCAGCTCGGCCTTCGGCCTCGCCCATAGTTACTTACTTTCTTCGAAAAGGTTATCCTCTTCCTGAACGCAGCTCGGCCTTCGGCCTCGCCCTTTGTTACTAACTTTCTTAAAGATGGTTTATAATCTTCCTGAACGCAGCTCGGCCTTCGGCCTCGCCCATAGTTACTTACTATCTTCGAGAAGGTTTATCGTCTCCCTGAACGCAACTTCGCCTTCGGCCTCAAAAAGTTACTCACTTTCTTCGAGACGGTTTATCGTTTACCTGAACCCAGCTCGCCCTTAGTTACTTACTTTCTTCCTTTGAAATACGAATTTCACGCGAGCGAAGCCGCGGGCAAAAGCTAGTAAATTTATAAATTCATATAGCTGTTGGAATATCTATATTGGTTACTCAGACCGTGCAATTTTGTAAAATGCGGACGTACTTACACTCTTTAGGAATAGTAGCTATTCAAATCGCAATACTTTTATAATCTTGTTCGAAGACACTCGGACGTCCTCATAATATTAGACCATGTATACTAAAATTTTAACACATTTACTAATATCACACTTGTTACAACGTTTGATTGAAAGGCGGACGTCCTCGTATTAGACTATGTACACCCACATCCGAAGTTCTGAACACACTTACAGTAACACACTTATTACAATATTTACCTACTTGTAAAAAGCGGACGTCCGCTTAACACAATAAATGTATACTAAATAATACACACTTTGGACTGGTGGCGCCACTTGTGGTAACACACATGAACTAAAATTTTGCGGGTATCAAATTTTTGCGACAAAAATACGGACAGTGCGGTCGTCCTTTCAAATTTTAGGTGACGTCACCAGTCGACCAATCAGATGGCGAAGATTCTAACTGTATATTTGAAAGTAGGCATATAATATTGTGCGGACGTCCGCACAATGAGGTCGGTCCTCACTTTCAGTATTCTGGTCAAGTTTAGGTCCGCTTTTTACTCTAGCCGTAAAGACACACCCTCACACACACACACACACATCAAACTTATAACACCCCTCCGTTTTTTGCGTTGGGGGTTAATAAAAAAAGGTCGTAACATGACGTCACTTTTACTAAATCTCTAAAACTCTGCTCTCAGATTGCCAAAATGTGCTGAATTTTCAGTGAAGATTTAATAATATTTAGGCTATTAATTGACACCATTTTCATCTTTTTACAATCGGGCCCAAGATTGTATGAAAGCGTATCCGTCTACTTTGGTGGCCTGCAGGGATTTTGGTTCATGGTTCATTTCATCACCAGTGGTGAAATGGGATAATTTTCACCACTGGTGGTGGTATGGGAATACCATTATGTCATTTGACCACTGGTAGTCAGCTGAGAAATTGGAGTGCCAACTGACCACCAGTGGTAAGATTTGGTGGTCAGATGGTCCGGAGCCATACATTTTTTTTTTACTCAAGAAAAAAACAAAGTGTAACATTATCTCAGTATTTTTTTTATTATTGCAATATGTAGTATTTTTAATTATGGAAAATGATATCAGACAGGGCCGCCATTCTGGACATTCAGGAGCAGTTGATTCGTTCGAGGTAACTTTAGACGTCTGATTACTTTTTGAGTAATTCTAGGACGTATAGTTAAATGTGTTTGTACTAGTTTTCATCGAATTCGGATGATTGGTTTAAGAGTGCCTCACCTTCTTCCGCCAAAGGATAAGCCTGGCAATTCAGAGGGGTAACGCGGCTGGCATCCTCGGCACAATCCCGGGGACAAAAGCACTAAATGAAATTTATTTTTTAAGTTAGTTTATTTCCTATGTTAGTTTATATAATTTTTAGATTAGTTAATTATTGTATGATTATTTGATATACAACATTAAAATATTATAACGTTAGAGTTATGAATTAACATTTTGTATGTACAGAAACAGAAAATATTTCAAAAAATTGTCAATTTAGTTTTAGTATCATACACATAGAGTCTAAAAACGTAATATCTCATAAAACAAAGTAAGTTACTCCCTTACAGATTTATTATTAGTATTGATTAGTACTAGCAGTACTAGTATAGTATGTATGTATGTCTTACAAAAATCTATTCCTACATTATTGTAATTAGATTTTAACCTTACGGTCATACAGTGTTGCTCCTTCCTTTGCCGTTGCGCAAACATCTTTTGCAAGACAAGACACTTTCGAAAATGCGCTGCACTGGAGCGAAGTTTCACAGGCTAGGACTTATCGCTCCAGGATCGCAGTCCTGATGATGTACGTGTCCCTGTCTGGCGAAACATCTGGTAAAATGTAAAAGACACTGACCACAGATCAGAGAAGTATTTTTTGTTTTAAGACACATCCTGGTCCTGTTTTAATGTGTATGCAAATTGTGTATTTATTAGAGTTGTTTGCATTATGTTGGATTGGGTCAAGTTATAATCAATTATAATAGTTATATTGGTTAAAAAAACATTGGAAAACTGTAAGTTATTGTATTCTTAGAAGCTTTAGGCATAGCTTTTAGGCATATCGCCGCCATGACACCGCGGGCTCTCCGGTTGGGTACTTGTGGCGTCCTATGGGCACCACAAATGTTGGTGACTTCATTATTTTAGATAGGTACCTAATAAAGAATATAAAAAAATCCTTTGATTTGTAATAGTGTAAGTTTTTATTCTAATATAAAAATCATTGAAAGCTAAGTTCAAGTACTAAAATATTAAATGTTTTCTTATTCCATTAATAATTCGTTATGTCTCATATTCCTTCATTTGATTTTGAAACTTGTTTATGCTTCGTATTAAGTTTTAATTAATAATTAGTCATATTATATGGTACATAATATTGTATGATAAGAAGATTTAATTTCAAGGTTTTCGTTTTGTTATTTTTATATTACCCTTTTTCCTCTCGGATATAATTTTTTTTTTTACCTATATTAGATGATTTTCAAAATGTTTGAATAGGATAGAATAGAATAGAAAATCTTTATTGCACACAAATTGAAGGAAGAAAGTAAACGACAAGAATCAAGAAATACAGGAGTGCGCAAAGGCGGACTTATCACTACACGTGATTTATTCCAGTCAACCTTTGGGTGATGAGGAATAAAATACAGAGAAAGAACTGCACGACTACAGACAGTCGCCCATTATTATTTTTATTTGAAAACACTAAAGCAATTAAAAAGGATAATTGAAGCATATTACTAACAGATGGATGGGTGAGAAGAGCGAAAGACCGCGTGTGGTGGCGTGCCTTAGGAGAGGCCTATGTCCAGCAGTGGACCGATACAGGCTAATGATGATGAGGATGATGATGATGATGAATAACAGATCACAGGTACGTGGCCATTTGGTGGTTAACCATTAGGTTTTTTTTTATGTAATCCGGTATGGGTTACTAAGTCGAAGGGGCCAAAGCACATGTTCCGACGAGCTAATTTCACCTCCGAGAAGGTAGATAGGTTCTATAATTTCTGCGATACAACAAGAAGTATAGTATAATATATTATGTCTATCGTGATACATGCACAAAAAAAATTAAAATACAATAAAAAAATCCAAATCATTTCTAATAAAAATCATTATAATTATTGTTGTTGTTGTTGTTGTTGTTTTGGTTTGGTGTTGGCTCTAGGCCTGCAAACTAATCCCACTTGGTTGGGGACCTTCGTGCAAAACCCCGCAGTCTCCAGCTACCCCAGCCAGCCTATGTCTTCCATGGAAGCCACAAGTCGACCGGGGTGTCTGCAGGCTGCTTATCCCTTAGTCGCCTTTTACGACATGCACGGGGAGAGATATAGTGGGACTATTCTTATTAAGTACCGACCCCACACAGTACATTATAATTATTGACTACACCTAATGTAAATTTTCTAATGAACTTATGACTGTTGAATGTTTATTGGAGCTATAAAGCATTTTGTATCTAATTAAATACTATTTTGAAATTCGAATTCTTATTTTAAACCAGTGGTCAAACAAATACTCGCTCCTTCATAGTCACCTTGTCCTAAAACAATACTTTGACCGATTTGGTAATATTGGCTATCTAGATGTGCGGTGTGACCCACCGTGCGGTCGGGCGGGGCGGGCATATCGGCTCAAACTTCCCACAACTAGTTTATCTCGCGGTGATTAATGAAGTGTCCTCACGCTAATTGAGCGCTTCTTAACACGGCAACATTGTGACTCCCCCGGCCCGCCCCATTCCAACACCGGCCAGCTTTTGCTAGTTTTTGTCGGTCTGTTAGAGATGTGGCGGTAGCTTAGAAGCGGCCACGAGGCAACTGTTATAACAGGTTACAAAATTAATTAATTATTAATGGTTTTTCAAATTCGGAACCTTTACTATTATAAAGTATCGATGTTTGTGTATGTCTGTTTATTGTTTTTAACCCCTCACACGTCAAGTATATGCCCGCGACAGTGACGACTATCGGTGAAGTAAACAAAATATGAAAACTCAGAGCTGCGCGGTGTTATGGCCTGACATCACGGATGTTGTAGGTGATGTAGCCAACCGTGTTAGTTTCCATAAAAAAAAAACTTAGTGGTCCCCCGACTACTTTAAGTAAGAAGTGACTACAAGGAAGTGGACTTATTCAATGACAGCTTACAGAGGGTTAAGAAGTTAACGCATGATAGATTTTTTGTGAGTATAGAGGTACACAAGTGACGGAATTCTTCCTCATCTGTTTTTATTATTTTAGTAATAGTACCATGTAATGTTTGTTTAGTTTAGGTTAGTTTGATATCTTAATTTTAGCAAGTAAATTAAACAGTTCTGTTTGAATTTAATTAGTCATTTTTAATTAGTTTTCTATTTTAACTGTTTATTTATCAGTTTTGATTTGTTTAAATGTATTTTTCTTTCTCTCGCACTATCATATACTTAGTTTTATCTGTAGTGAGTGCTATTGTAAATTTTGTATTAATTACACTGTTGGTTACTCTAAATAAATAAATAAAATATAAATAAAAGTGTAAACGGAAATGATGCAACGTTTTGTTGGATTCGAATTGCACGGCCAGTAAAATTAATCGTTCAAGCATGCTAAATGTGAGCTTTTTGTCACATGCCTCGACCTCCGTACTAAACACTCCAAAATATTATATTAGATTAGAAAACTTTACTCATTCGCGGGTAAGTCTCTCAGTATCGTCAGCGCTCTATGGTGCAAAATTTTATTTTACACGAAAAGGTCAAATAAACGATTTATCAAATTTTTAATAATGAAGACAAGATCGGCGATACGACGCAGGCAAATATTATATCAAAAAAACTATATGTATAAGTGAAATTAAAATGTTTTGGTACCGTGCGTGGCCCGGTGCTTGAGAAGAATAGGCCCACTGCATCTCTCCCCGTGTATGTCGTTCAAGATAACTAAAAT